>CAWUFW010014605.1:0-405493 GCA_963921515.1 Calotriton arnoldi
ATGACACTTCCTTAGTTCCAGTTCACATGTTGCACTGAGAGAGACTGACAGAGAGAGAGAGACTGAGCGACTGACTGAGAGAGAGACTGACTGACAGAGAGAGAGACTGACTGACTGACTGAGAGAGACTGACTAAGAGAGAGACTGACTGACTGAGAGAGAGACTGACTGACAGAGAGAGAGACTGACTGACTGAGAGAGACTGATTGATTGAGAGAGAGAGACTGACTGACAGAGAGAGACTGACTGACAGAGAGACTGACTGACTGAGAGAGACTGATTGACTGTGAGAGAGACTGACTGACAGAAAGAGACTGACTGACAGAGAGAGAGACTGACTGACTGAGAGAGTGACTGACTGACTGACAGAGAGACTGACTGACTGAGAGAGAGACTGACTGACTGACAGAGAGACTGACTGAGAGAGAGACTGACTGACAGAGAGACTGACTGACAGAGAGACACTGACTGAGAGAGAGTGACTGACTGACTGAGAGAGAGACTGACTGACAGAGAGAGACTGACAGAGAGAGAGAGACTGACAGAGAGAGAGAGACTGACAGAGAGAGAGAGAGAGAGACTGACTGAGAGAGAGAGACTGACTGAGAGAGAGAGAGACTGAATGACAGAGAGAGACTGACTAACAGAGAGACTGACTGACTGAGAGAGAGACTGACAGAGAGAGAGAGACTGACAGAGAGAGAGAGACTGACTGAGAGAGAGAGACTGACTGACTGAGAGAGAGACTGACTGACTGAGAGAGAGACTGACTGACAGAGAGAGACTGACAGAGAGAGAGAGACCGATAGACAGAGAGAGACTGACGGACTGAGAGAGAGAGATACTGACTGACTGAGGTAGAGAGAGACTGACTGACTGAGAGAGACTGACTGACTGAGAGAGACTGACTGACAGAGAGACTGACTGACAGAGAGACTGACTGACTGAGAGAGAGAGACTGACTGAGAGAGAGAGACTGACTGACAGAGAGACTGACTGACAGAGAGACTGACTGACTGAGAGAGAGACTGGAGAGAGAGACTGACTGAGAGAGAGACTGACTGACAGAGAGAGACTGACTGACAGAGAGAGACTGACTGAGAGAGAGACTGACAGAGAGAGAGACTGACTGACTGAGAGAGACTGACTGACTGAGAGAGACTGACTGACAGAGAGAGAGACTGACTGAGAGAGTGATTGACTGAGAGAGAGACTGACTGAGAGAGTGACTGACTGAGAGAGACTGACTGACTGAGAGACTGACTGACTGAGACTGACAGAGAGAGAGAGACTGACTGACAGAGAGACTGACTGAATGAGAGAGAGACTGACTGACAGAGAGAGACTGACTGAGAGAGAGAGAGACTGAGAGAGAGAGAGACTGACTGAGAGAGAGAGAGAGAGACTGACTGAGAGAGACTGACTGACTGAGATAGACTGACTGAGAGAGACTGACTGAGAGAGACTGACAGAGAGAGAGACTGACTGACAGAGTGAGACTGACTAACTGAGACTAACAGAGAGAGAGATTGACTGACTGAGAGAGAGACTGACTGACTGAGAGAGAGACTGACTGACTGAGAGAGAGACTGACTGACAGAGACTGACTGACAGAGAGACTGACTGACTGAGAGAGACTGACTGACTGAGACAGACAGAGAGAGAGACACTGACTGACAGAGAGAGAGATTGACTGAGAGAGAGACTGACTGAGAGAGACTGACTGAATGAGAGAGAGACTGACTGACTAAGAGAGACTGACTGACTGAGAGAGACTGACTGACTGAGAGAGACTGACTGACTCAGAGAGACTGACTGACTGAGAGAGAGACTGACTGACAGAGAGAGAGACTGACTGACTGAGAGAGAGACTGACTGACAGAGAGAGAGACTGACTGACTGAGCGAGACTGACTGACTGAGAGAGACTGACTAAGAGAGAGACTGACTGACTGAGAGAGAGACTGAGAGAGAGACTGACTGACAGAGAGAGACTGACTGAAAGAGAGACTGACAGAGAGAGAGAGACTGACAGAGAGAGAGAGAGACTGGAAGAGAGAGAGAGACTGACAGAGAGCGAGAGAGACTGACTGACTGAGAGAGTCTGACTGACTGAGAGAGACTGACTGACTGAGAGAGAGACTGACTGACAGAGAGAGACTGACTGACAGAGAGACTGACTGACTGAGAGAGACTGACTGACTGAGAGAGAGACTGACTGACAGAAAGAGACTGACTGACAGAGAGAGAGACTGACTGACCGAGAGAGTGACTGACTGACAGAGAGAGAGACTGACTGACCGAGAGAGTGACTGACTGACTGACAGAGAGACTGACTGACTGAGAGAGAGACTGACTGATAGAGAGACTCTGACAGAGAGAGAGAAAGACTGACTGACTGACAGAGAGACTGACTGACTGACAGAGAGACTGACTGAGAGAGAGACTTGTGAGAAGTTGGCCTGGCATATGCTGTCCACTAATTATAGTGGTCACCTTGCACCAGTCCAAACAACCCCTTATTGGAGATAGGTTAAAGACAACCTTATTGAAAGCTATCCTAGTGGTAGCTATGGAGAGCAGCCTTCAGGCTAAGTCTTGAAGGAATGTAAAGCAGCTTGTTTTACCAGTCTATAATCTCTTGAGTGATCAAATGAAAGAGCACCACACCAGGTATATATTCAAAATATATGTATTTATTGCTAAACACACCCCTCTAGTCTCTTTATGAGGCTAGAGTTCGAAGTACATAAGTTATAAGTTATTAAATCACAGTAATAGCACAAATACACGTTTGGGCCCTAGGGGCGTACCAAACCATATACCAATAAAGTGGTATGCGAACCACGACTGAACTAGACACTAGGCCTAGAGCCTCTAGAAGTGCTTGGACCACAAGGAACCACCCAAGGTAGTGACACAGGGGACCTACGGGAGACGCGTGCAGTGTAAATACACAACCGCGATACGCCGTTGACTTCTATGGAGAAAGTCGGGATCGGGAAATTAGAGAAAAGGGACACTTAAAAGAGGACTAAGACAAAACCCTTTGAGATCTAGGACTTTGAAGAGTCTCTAACCACGGGAGCACCGGAGTACTCGTGTTACCTCACCCAGGGAAGCCGGGTGCATAGGTGCCTTTCGGGGTCGGGTTTCGTCGTCGATTCGAATGGCGATCTGCTGCAAAGTGCTGCTGGCGGCCAAGAGAAAAGTGTCCGGGTGGATCCAAGAGTGGATCGGAGTTCTGAAGAACCTGAAAGCAGAGGGGACAGAGTCTGGGTCACTAGCCAGTGACCAGGAAGGCGATGGACAGATGCCCACCGATGTCGAGTGCTTCAGGTGCGTTGACGGTCGTCTTGACTCTTCAGCCACGAGGTCCAGGAGGCGTTGTCGGCAACCAGGAGCAGGATTCTGGCTGGTACACAATGTCTGTCGAGTGCTGAGGTGTCGGCGACCGGATTGGACCCAACAAGCCTTGGCAACGGCAAGTCTCGGTGAAGATGTAGATCGTCGATGGTGCAGACCAGCAAGGTCTGTGGAACTTACCCAGCGAGGGTAAGTGAGGGCAGGCCTGGAGCAACCAGGATGCCAAGTAAGAAAAAGATTGGCCTTCGTTAAGGGCTACTAGCCAACGGGCTAGCGACCGCGAAGGAGCCTCGTGACGCCGCACGTGGATCTGACTTGCAGGACACTCGTGGAGTGGGGGCCAGTGATCTTCGGGGCAGGTGGTGCTGGAGGCTAGGGCTACTCGGAGCCCAAAGCACGACTTCTTGGAAGATCCAGAAGAGGATGCACTTGCAAATGTGCTGGGTGTCCAGGGGTCACGGTCTCAAGTCACCCACGATAGCCACGGGCCTCAGCTTTGCTGGGGACTCAGGGTAGCCTTGGGGAAGTCTGAGAATCTACCTCTGGTGATGCGATGACTTCGGCTTCCGACGGGAGCTTCAGAAATGCGAACCGGACAGATGCTTCTTTGGTGCCTGCCAAGCAGGGAGTCACTCCTTGACCCCAAGGGAGATTCTTCTGTCCTCTAATCGTGAGTAGAGCGTCGAAGGTCCAGGATTCAGTTTCAGAGTTTCGTCCAGGGATAATCTAAAGTCCTAAGGACTGGGTTCCTACCTTTATACTAAAGATAGGGGTTGGACTACTCTGTGGCCCCACCTATGGGTGGGTCAGGGCAGAGGTGTGGCTACACCCCTTTCCCTTTGTCCAGTTCGCGCCAAAGCAGGGGCTGCAAGCCCCTGATCCGGTTTGAACTGGGTATGCACAGGGACACCAAATGTGCCCCCAGTGCAGGACTTCAAAGCACCCGAAAGTGCTCCCGCCCAGCCCCAATACACATTATCCTGTCTGGGGAGGTGGTCACACCTCCCTGGGACAGGAAACCTATTATCCAGTCCTCCCCTGCCGGAGTTTCGTCCAGCAGCAGGAGGCCAGACTCGTGTCTGTGGCAGCAGCATCCATTTTGTGATGCCAGGGCTCTGGAAAGAAGTTACCGGACTAGTCAGAGTTAACATGTCTTTCCCTCTAGAAGGGTGGAATGCTACCCCCGCCACCAGGATTGGCGGGGGGGTAGTATTCCAAGATGTATGACACCAAACACGACATGTTTAGGTGCAGCCATTCCAAAGTTAGCATTTTACCGCGAGGATATAATGCGCTTAAGAGTATATGGTCAGGCTGCACTACAAACAGCATCAGAGATGGTCTCCGAACGCTGCAGAGGGGCCCTGCTCATGCAGGGGCACCCTCTCACATAGGAACCATGCACTCTGCCTTTAGGATTGATAAGGCCTGCCTTAGGAGTGACTTATAGGTTTATATGTGTGTATGTATTTAGTGATATAGGTAACCTATATCACAGTAAGGGGTGCATGCACTACCTTACCCAGGCTGCAGTAGCAGACCTGTGGTGTCAGTTTGGATGGCCTTCCAGGGGTGGCATAATACATGCTGCAGCCCCTGGCAGGCCTCTGAGGTACCTATGCCCTTGGTACATAGTATACCATATACTAGGGACTTATAAGGGCACTCCAGATCCCAATCAGTGATGTGCCTAAGGCACATGGAAACCATTTTAGAGAGGAAGCAGCTAGGCTGGGGTTCTGATTAGCAGGGCCCCAGCCAGACTAATGTCGAAAAACAGTGAAGCATCAGCAAAAAGTGGGGGTACCCATGTGAAGCAGATCCTACTCTCCTACACAACCCCTCCCCAAACGTAGGGACATTAAACTAACCTTGCCCAGTTAAGTCTTCATGTTCTAAGTGGAAATACCTAGAGAGTCCATCTGCATTCGCATGGTTACTCCCAGGCCTATGTTCCACTGTAAAGTCCATCCCCTGTAGGGAAATGGACCACCTAAGCAGTTTGGGGTTTTCACCCTTCATTTGTTTTAGCCATAAGAGGGGCTTATGGTCTGTCTGAACCAGGAAGTGTGTACCAAACAAGTATGGCCTCAACTTCTTCAGAGCCCAGACCACAGCAAAGGCCTCCCTCTCTATGGCTGACCAACGTTTCTCTCTAGGGGTCAGCCTTCTGCTAATAAAAGCTACTGGCTGATCCTGACCTTCTTCATTCAATTGTGACAGTACAGCCCCTACCCCCAATTCAGATGCATCAGTTTGAACAATGAACTTTTTGGAGTAATCAGGACTCTGCAGAATTAGAGCAGTGCACATGGCCTGCTTGAGGTCATCAAATGCCTTTTGACAGCTAACTGTCCACTGAACCTTTTTGGGCATTTTCTTAGAAGTTAAGTCATTCAGGGGTGTCACTATTGATCCATACCCCTTGACAAGTCTCCTATAGTACCCAGTCAGGCCTAAGAAGGCTCTCACCTGAGTCTGGGTAGTGGGAGCAGTCCAGTCCATGATGGTCTGGATCTTGCTCTGCAAAGGTTGAACCTGGCCTCCACCCACAAGGTGGCCCAGGTACACAACCTGACTCTGCCCTATCTGGCACTTAGTGGCCTTGATAGTCAGGCCTGCCTTTTGCAGGGCCTGTAAAACATTCCTGAGGTGGACCAGGTGATCCTCCCAGGTGGAGCTAAAGACAGCAATATCATCTAGATATGCTGCACTATAGGCTTCCAGTCCTGTGAGAACTGTATTCACCAACCTCTGGAAAGTGGCAGGTGCATTCTTCAGACCAAAGGGCATTACCACAAATTGATAATGTCCACTAGGGGTCGAGAATGCTGTTTTGGGCTTTGCAGTATCAGCTAGTCTGATCTGCCAGTAGCCAGCTGTTAGGTCAAATGTGCTGAGATATTTGGCAGAGGCCAAAGTATCTATGAGCTCATCTGCCCTGGGTATTGGATGGGCATCAGTCCTAGTGACTGCATTGAGACCCCTGTAGTCCACACAAAACCTCATCTCTCTTTTTCCACCACTGGTGTGAGGTTTCGGTACAAGGACCACTGGACTAGCCCAAGGGCTATCTGAGGGTTCAATAACTCCCAATTCCAAAATTTTCTGGACTTCAGTCCTGATACAGTCCCTGACATGGTCAGGTTGCCTATAAATCTTGTTTTTAATAGGCAGACTGTCCCCAGTGTCCACTTCATGAGTGCACCAGGTGGTCTGACTGGGTGTCAGTGAAAACATATGTCTAAACTGATTGAGGACTTGCCTGCAATCAGTTTGTTGCTGGGTAGTGAGGCTGCCTGCCAAGGCTACACCATCAACTGACCCATCGTCAGGGTGCTGTGAGAGCAGGTCAGGGAGTGGGTCACTCTCTTCCTCCTGCCCTTCATCAGTAGCCATGAGCAAGCCCATGTCTGCCCTGTCCACATATGGTTTTAACCTGTTGACATGGAGAACCCTGTGGGGACTCCTGGGTGTTCCTAGGTCTACTAAATAAGTGACCTCACCCTTCTGCTCAACAATAGTGTGGGGTCCACTCCATTTATCTTGGAGAGCTGCTGGGGCCACTGGCTCCAACACCCACACCTTCTGTCCTGGCTGGTAAACAGTCAGAACAGCCTTTTGGTCATGCCAGGCCTTCTGAAGTTCCTGGCTAGCCTCAAGGTTTTTGGTTGCCTTTTTCATGTACTCAGCCATCCTGGAGCGGAGACCAAGTACATAGTCCACTATATCTTGCTTTGGGGGCTTGAGAGGTAACTCCCATCCTTCCTTCACCAAGCACAGTGGACCCCTCACAGGGTGGCCAAACAGAAGTTCAAAAGGGCTGTAACCAACCCCCTTCTGGGGCACCTCCCTATATGCGAATAAAAGGCAGGGCAAGAGTATGTCCCATCTACGCCTAAGCTTTTCTGGGAGCCCTTTAATCATGCCCTTCAAGGTTTTGTTGAATCTCTCAACTAAACCATTGCATTGTGGGTGATAGGGTGTGGTGAACTTATAAGTCACTCCACACTCCTTCCACATTGCTTTTAAGTACCCAGACATGAAGTTAGCACCTCTGTCTGAGACTACCTCCTTAGGAAAGCCCACTCTTGAGAAGATTCCCAGGAGGGCCTGTAGGAGAGTAGGATCTGCTTCACAGGGGTACCCCCACTTTTTGCTGATACTTCACTGGTTTTCGACATTAGTCTGGCTGGGGCCCTGCTATTCAGAACCCCAGCCTAGCTGTTTCCTCTTTAAAAGGGTCTCCATGTGCCTTAGGCACATCACTGATTGGGATCTGGAGTGCCCTTGTAAGTCCCTAGTATATGGTATACTATGTACCAAGGGCATAGGTACCTCAGAGGCCTGCCAGGGGCTGCAGCATGTATTATGCCACCCCTGGTAGGCCATCCAAACTGGCACCACAGGTCTGCTACTGCAGCCTGGGTAAGGTGGTGCATGCACCCCTTGCTGTGGTATAGGTTACCTATATCACTAAATGCATACACACATATAAACCTATAAGTCACTCCTAAGGCAGGCCTTATCAATCCTAAAGGCAGAGTGCATGGTTCCTATGTGAGAGGGTGCCCCTGCATGAGCAGGGCCCCTCTGCAGCGTTCGGAGACCATCTCTGATGCTGTTTGTAGTGCAGCCTGACCATATACTCTTAAACGCATTATATCCTCGCGGTAAAATGCTAACTATGGAATGGCTGCACCTAAACATGTCGTGTTTGGTGTCAAACATCTTGGAATACTACCCCCCGCCAATCCTGGCGGCGGGGGTAGCATTCCACCCTTCTAGAGGGAAAGGCATGTTAACTCTGACGAGTCCGGTAACTTCTTTCCAGAGCCTGGCATCACAAAATGGATGCTGCTGCCACAGACACGAGTCTGGCCTCCTGCTGCTGGACGAAACTCCGGCAGGGGAGGCCTGGACAATAGGTTTCCTGTCCCAGGGAGGTGTGACCACCTCCCCAGACAGGACAATGTGTATTGGGGCTGGGCGGGAGCACTTTCGGGTGCTTTGAAGTCCTGCACTGGGGGCACATTTGGTGTCCCTGTGCATACCCCAGTTCAAACCGGATCAGGGGCTTGCAGCCCCTGCTTTGGCGCGAACTGGACAAAGGGAAAGGGGTGTAGCCACCCCTCTGCCCTGACCCACCCATAGGTGGGGCCACAGAGTAGTCCATCCCCTATTTTTAGAATAAAGGTAGGAACCCAGTCCCTAGGACTTTAGATTATACCTGGACGAAACTCTGAAACAGAATCCTGGACCTTCGACGCTCTACTCACGATTAGAGGACTGAAGAATCTCCCTTGGGGTCAAGGAGTGACTCCCCTGCTTGGCAGGCACCAAAGAAGCATCTGTCCGGTTCGCATCACTGAAGCTCCCGTCGGACGCCGAAGTCATCGCATCACCAGAGGTGGATTCTCAGACTTCCCCGAGGCTACCCTGAGTCCCCAGCAAAGCTGAGGCCCGTGGCTATCGTGGGTGACTTGAGACCGTGACCCCTGGACACCGAGCACATTTGCAAGTGCACCATCTTCTGGGTCTCCCAAGAAGTCGTGCTTTGGGCTCCGAGTAGCCCTAGCCTCCAGCACCACCTGCACCGAAGATCACTGGCCCCCACTCCACGAGTGTCCTGTAAGCCAGCTCCACGTGCGGCGTCACGAGGCTCCTTCGCGGTCGCTAGCCCGTTGGCTAGTAGCCCTTAACGAAGGCCAATCTTTTCTTTACTTGGCAGTCTGGTTGCTCCAGGCCTGCCCTCACTTACCCTCGCTGGGTGAGTTCCCCAGACCTTGCTGGTCTGCATCATCGACGATCTACATCTTACTCGAGACTTGCCGTTGCCAAGGCTTGTTGGGTCCAATCTGGTCGCCGACACCTCTGCACTCGACAGACATCGAGCAACAGCCCGAATCCTGCTCCTGGTCGCCGACAACGCCTCCCGGACCTCGTGGCTGAAGAGTCAAGACGACCGTCATCGAATCTGAAGCACTCGACATCGGTGGGCATCTGTCCATCGCCTCCCTGGTCACTGGCTAGTGACCCAGACTCTGTCCCCTCTGCTTTCAGGTTCTTCAGAACTCCGATCCACTCTTGGATCCACCCGGACACTTTTCTCCTGGTCGCCAGCAGCACTTTGCAGCAGATCGCCATAAGAACCGACGACGAAACCCGACCCCGAAAGGCACCTATGCACCCGGCTTCCCTGGGTGAGGTAACACGAGTACTCCGGTGCTCCCGTGGGTAGAGACTCTTCAAAGTCCTAGATCTCAAAGGGTTTTGTCCTAGTCCTCTTCTAAGTGTCCCTTTCCTCTATTTTCCCGATCCCGACTTTCTCCATAGAAGTTAACGGCGTATCGCGGTTGTGTATTTACACTGCACGCGTCTCCCGTGGGTCCCCTGTGTCACTACCTTGGGTGGTTCCTTGTGGTCCAAGCACTTCTAGAGGCTCTAGGCCTAGTGTCTAGTTCAGTCGTGGTTCGCATACCACTTTATTGGTATATGGTTTGGTACGCCCCTAGGGCCCAAACGTGTATTTGTGCTATTACTGTGATTTAAGATCTTATAACCTATGTACTTCGAACTCTAGCCTCATAAAGAGACTAGAGGGGTGTGTTTAGTAATAAATACATATATTTTGAATATATACCTGGTGTGGTGCTCTTTCATTTGGTCACTCAAGAGATTATAGACTGGTAAAACAAGCTGCTTTACATTCCTTCAAGACTTAGCCTGAAGGCTGCTCTCCACAGCTACCACTAGGATAGCTTTCAATAAGGTTGTCTTTAACCTACCTACCATAAGAGTCGATTTGGACTGGTGCAAGGTGCCCACTATAATTAGTGGACAGCATATGCCAGGCCAACTTCTCACATTGGTGTGCAGCGTGTGGGATTCCAGCTTGCTATTGTTTTACCAGATAATCTCAATTGAATTGATCAACTGAAAACCACTAAAGGTACCTAAGGTACATATAATTTAAGCTTAGAATATCAGTAAGTTCTACTGAACTTAGAGTTGTGTGTTAAGGGATAGCACAACCCTTTCTACAACTCAAGAGAGTTTAGTAGGCCACACTAGAGTAGGTAGTGCATACACCACACCACACTAGTAATGTCTTTAAAAGCAGGATCCAAAGATGCCCTGCAGGAAGCCATTGAGCTTCCCCCTCCAAGTATGACACACTCCCATTCTTGGAACTGAGAGCTTTGTGTAACGTGAGGAAATTAAGGACAGGCCAAAGTCCCACCACCCAACACCTCCAGGAGTTGTTGGTGGCTTATGATCTTAGTAAGTCCTCAGAGACTGAAGGGGTAGGAGCAGAGGGTGGGCCAGCAGATGAGGAAGGGGCCAGGGGTACTACTACCCCCAGCCCCCCTCTGAAACTGACCAGGAGGGTGACAATGACCCTGACCTGGAAAACCCAATCCCTTCTGGGGAAGATGAAGATGAGGATCTGGAGAACCACACCTTTGTCCCCCCAGGAAGGATTATGAGTGTGCTCAGAAAGTCTAGGTCTCCTTCTCAGGAGTCTAACCACTCTGGCACCTCAATAGGGAGCTCTGTTTCTTCTCACAGGAGGGAATCCTCTCATGAGAGAAGAAAGAGACTGGTCCAGTATGAGGAAACTCAACTGGAGATCAGGAAGAAGCAATTGGCTTTAGATAGAGAATCCCTAGATCTCCTTAAAGAGAGAAGAAAGTTGGGACTAGAGTCCCATGGTGGCAGCCATGTCCCTAGAGATAGGGAAAGGTCCTATGACCATAGGAACCTGAGCAAGATTGTCCCTCCCTACCAGAGTGGGGATGATATCCACAAATGGATAACTGCTTTAGAGAGGGCCTGTAAAGTACAGAAGGTCCCTCAGGAGCAGTGGGCAGCAATCTTGTGGCTCTCCTTTGCTGACAAAGGTAGAGACAAGCTCCTCACTGTTAGAGAGGAGGATGCTGACAATTACAAGGTCTTGAAGAGTGCTCTTATTGATGGGTTTGGCCTAACCACTGAACAGTACAGGTTGAAGTTCAGAGACACCCAAAAGCACAGACTCAAGACTGGGTAGACTATGTGGATTGTTCTGCCAAGGCTCTGGAAGGCTGGTTGATGGGCAGTAAGGTGTGTGACTTCTCAGGATTGTATAATCTGATAATGAGGGAGCAGATTCTTAATAACTGTCAAAACCAGCTGTTGCATCAGTACCTGGTTGACTCTGATCTGACCTCTCCCCAAGAATTGGGAAAGAAGGCAGACAAATGGGTCAGAACCAGGGTGAAGCAGAAGGTACAGAACCAAGGTGGGGAAACCAAGAAGCAAGATGCTAAGAACTCTGACAAGGGTGGGGAGAAGGGTAAAGATCAAAAGTCTTCATCAGGCCCCCAAAAATCTTCTTCTGGTGGGGATTCCCAGTCTACCAAGGGTAAAGGCCAAAGAAAACCATGGTGCAAGGTCTGTAAGCAAAAGACCCACTGGACCAGTGATTGCACCAAGTCCAAAGACTCCAGTCCAGCACCCACCAATGCCCCTAAGGCACCTGTTCCCCCTAGTACAGTTGGTGGAGGTGCTCCAGCAAAGGGTTTAGTAGGGTTCACCCTGGGAACTGAGTTGGGCTCTGACTTAGTCAGGGAACTGACTCAGGCTGTGTTAGTCTGTGATGGAGGCATGGATGTGACCTCCACTGTGAGTCCCAGTAATCTGGGCAAGTACAGACAACAGCCTTTAATCAATGGACGAGAGGCTTTGGCATTTAGGGACACAGGGGCAAGTGTCACAATGGTGACACAAGACCTTGTGCTACCTGGGCAAGTTATACTTGGTGAAATGTACCAAGTGACCAATGCTAGCAATGTCAGAACAGACCATACTCTGGCAGTTGTTAACTTCTCCTGGGGAGGGGTAACTGGCCTTAAGAAGGTTGTGGTAAGTGCAAACCTACCAGTCGAATGCTTGCTTGGCAATGACTTAGAGACTTCTGCTTGGGCAGAAGTGGAGCTCAGGACCCATGCAGAAATGCTGGGGATCCCTGCAGATGTGTTTGCTGTGACCAGGTCACAAGCTAAACTGTCTAAAACTGAACAGGCCTTGGATTCTGGAAGAATGGACCAAGTGCCTTCCAAGAGGAGGAGTAGTAGGGTTAAGGCAGTGCCTTCCCCCTTGGCTCAGGAGAGAGATCAGTCCCTTGAGGGGGATGATCTCAGCCCTGAAGAAGGAACTGGCCCAGAGGAACTTGAACCTGAACAGGTTGAGTTCTTGGGGACAGGGGGACCTTCTAGGGCAGATCTGAGCCAGGAGCAGCAGAGCTGCCCCTCCCTTGAACCCCTCAGACAGCAAGCTGCTGCTGAGGCTGCTGGGAAAGCTAGTGGTCCCCATACAGTGTATTGGGATGATGGACTCCTGTACTCAGAGAGTAGAGACCCCAAGCCTGGTGCTACCAGGAGGTTGGTAATACCTTTGAAGTTCAGGGGCTTCCTATTGACCCTAGCCCATGATATTCCCTTAGCAGGACACCTGGGCCAGAACAAGACTTGGGACAGAATTGTCCCTCACTTTCACTGGCCCCACATGTCTGAAGACAGTAAGGAGTTTTGTCGCTCCTGTGTAACCTGCCAAGCCAGTGGCAAAGCAGGTGGCACTACAAAGGCCCCCTGATACCACTACCTGTGGTGGGGGTGCCCTTTGAGAGGGTAGGGATTGACATTGTTGGTCCCATGGATCCCCAAACAGCCTCTGGGCACAGGTTTATCCTGGTGGTAGTGGATCATGCCACCAGGTACCCAGAAGCTATTCCCCTCAGGACCACTACAGCACCTGTGGTGGCAAGGGCCCTCCTGGGAATCTTCTCAAGAGTGGGCTTTCCTAAGGAGGTAGTATCAGACAGGGGTGCAAACTTCATGTCTGGTTACTTAAAAGCAATGTGGAAGGAGTGTGGAGTTACTTATAAGTTCACCACACCCTATCACCCACAATGCAATGGTTTAGTTGAGAGATTCAACAAAACCTTGAAGGGCATGATTAAAGGGCTCCCAGAAAAGCTTAGGCGTAGATGGGACATACTCTTGCCCTGCCTTTTATTCGCATATAGGGAGGTGCCTCAGAAGGGGGTTGGTTACAGCCCTTTTGAACTTCTGTTTGGCCACCCTGTGAGGGGTCCACTGTGCTTGGTGAAGGAAGGATGGGAGTTACCTCTCAAGCCCCCAAAGCAGGATATAGTGGACTATGTACTTGGTCTCCGCTCCAGGATGGCTGAGTACATGAAAAAGGCAACCAAAAACCTTGAGGCTAGCCAGGAACTGCAGAAGGCCTGGCATGACCAAAAGGCTGTTCTGACTGTTTACCAGCCAGGACAGAAGGTGTGGGTGTTGGAGCCAGTGGCCCCAGCAGCTCTCCAAGACAAATGGAGTGGACCCCACACTATTGTTGAACAGAAGGGTGAGGTCACTTACTTAGTGGACCTAGGAACACCCAGGAGTCCCCAAAGGGTTCTCCATGTCAACAGACTTAAGCCATATGTGGACAGGGCAGACATGGGCTTGCTCATGGCTACTGATGAAGGGCAGGAGGAAGAGAGTGACCCACTCCCTGACCTGCTCTCACAGAACCCTGACGATGGGTCAGTTGATGGTGTAGCCTTGGCAGGCAGCCTCACTACCCAGCAACAAACTGATTGCAGGCAAGTCCTCAATCAGTTTAGACATATGTTTTCACTGACACCCAGTCAGACCACCTGGTGCACTCATGAAGTGGACACTGGGGACAGTCTGCCTATTAAAAACAAGATTTATAGGCAACCTGACCATGTCAGGGACTGTATCAGGACTGAAGTCCAGAAGATGTTGGAATTGGGAGTGATTGAGCCCTCAGATAGCCCTTGGGCTAGTCCAGTAGTCCTAGTACCCAAACCTCACACCAGTGGTGGGAAAAGAGAGATGAGGTTTTGTGTAGACTACAGAGGCCTCAATGCAGTCACTAGGACTGATGCCCATCCAATACCCAGGGCAGATGAGCTCATAGATACTTTGGCCTCTGCCAAATATCTCAGCACATTTGACCTAACAGCTGGCTACTGGCAGATCAGACTAGCTGATGCTGCAAAGCCCAAAACAGCATTTTCAACCCCTAGTGGGCATTATCAATTTGTGGTGATGCCCTTTGGTCTGAAAAATGCACCTGCCACTTTCCAGAGGTTGGTGAACACAGTTCTCACAGGACTGGAAGCCTATAGTGCAGCTTATCTAGATGATATTGCTGTCTTTAGCTCCACCTGGGAGGATCACCTGGTCCACCTCAGGAATGTTTTACAGGCCCTGCAAAAGGCAGGCCTGACTATCAAGGCCACTAAGTGCCAGATAGGGCAGAGTCAGGTTGTGTACCTGGGCCACCTTGTGGGTGGAGGCCAGGTTCAACCTTTGCAGAGCAAGATCCAGACCATCATGGACTGGACTGCTCCCACTACCCAGACTCAGGTGAGAGCCTTCTTAGGCCTGACTGGGTACTATAGGAGATTTGTCAAGGGGTATGGATCAATAGTGACACCCTTGAATGACTTAACTTCTAAGAAAATGCCCAAAAAGGTTCAGTGGACAGTTAGCTGTCAAAAGGCATTTGATGACCTCAAGCAGGCCATGTGCACTGCTCCAATTCTGCAGAGTCCTGATTACTCCAAGAAGTTCATTGTTCAAACTGATGCATCTGAATTGGGGGTAGGGGCTGTACTGTCACAATTGAATGAAGAAGGTCAGGATCAGCCAGTAGCTTTTATTAGCAGAAGGCTGACCCCTAGAGAGAAACGTTGGTCAGCCATAGAGAGGAGGCCTTTGCTGTGGTCTGGGCTCTGAAGAAGTTGAGGCCATACTTGTTTGGTACACACTTCCTGGTTCAGACAGACCATAAGCCCCTCTTATGGCTAAAACAAATGAAGGGTGAAAACCCCAAACTGCTTAGGTGGTCCATTTCCCTACAGGGGATGGACTTTACAGTGGAACATAGGCCTGGGAGTAACCATGCGAATGCAGATGGACTCTCTAGGTATTTCCACTTAGAACATGAAGACTTAACTGGGCAAGGTTAGTTTAATGTCCCTACGTTTGGGGGGGGTTGTGTAGGAGAGTAGGATCTGCTTCACAGGGGTACCCCCACTTTTTGCTGATACTTCACTGGTTTTCGACATTAGTCTGGCTGGGGCCCTGCTATTCAGAACCCCAGCCTAGCTGTTTCCTCTTTAAAAGGGTCTCCATGTGCCTTAGGCACATCACTGATTGGGATCTGGAGTGCCCTTGTAAGTCCCTAGTATATGGTATACTATGTACCAAGGGCATAGGTACCTCAGAGGCCTGCCAGGGGCTGCAGCATGTATTATGCCACCCCTGGTAGGCCATCCAAACTGGCACCACAGGTCTGCTACTGCAGCCTGGGTAAGGTGGTGCATGCACCCCTTGCTGTGGTATAGGTTACCTATATCACTAAATGCATACACACATATAAACCTATAAGTCACTCCTAAGGCAGGCCTTATCAATCCTAAAGGCAGAGTGCATGGTTCCTATGTGAGAGGGTGCCCCTGCATGAGCAGGGCCCCTCTGCAGCGTTCGGAGACCATCTCTGATGCTGTTTGTAGTGCAGCCTGACCATATACTCTTAAACGCATTATATCCTCGCGGTAAAATGCTAACTATGGAATGGCTGCACCTAAACATGTCGTGTTTGGTGTCAAACATCTTGGAATACTACCCCCCGCCAATCCTGGCGGCGGGGGTAGCATTCCACCCTTCTAGAGGGAAAGGCATGTTAACTCTGACGAGTCCGGTAACTTCTTTCCAGAGCCTGGCATCACAAAATGGATGCTGCTGCCACAGACACGAGTCTGGCCTCCTGCTGCTGGACGAAACTCCGGCAGGGGAGGCCTGGACAATAGGTTTCCTGTCCCAGGGAGGTGTGACCACCTCCCCAGACAGGACAATGTGTATTGGGGCTGGGCGGGAGCACTTTCGGGTGCTTTGAAGTCCTGCACTGGGGGCACATTTGGTGTCCCTGTGCATACCCCAGTTCAAACCGGATCAGGGGCTTGCAGCCCCTGCTTTGGCGCGAACTGGACAAAGGGAAAGGGGTGTAGCCACCCCTCTGCCCTGACCCACCCATAGGTGGGGCCACAGAGTAGTCCATCCCCTATTTTTAGAATAAAGGTAGGAACCCAGTCCCTAGGACTTTAGATTATACCTGGACGAAACTCTGAAACAGAATCCTGGACCTTCGACGCTCTACTCACGATTAGAGGACTGAAGAATCTCCCTTGGGGTCAAGGAGTGACTCCCCTGCTTGGCAGGCACCAAAGAAGCATCTGTCCGGTTCGCATCACTGAAGCTCCCGTCGGACGCCGAAGTCATCGCATCACCAGAGGTGGATTCTCAGACTTCCCCGAGGCTACCCTGAGTCCCCAGCAAAGCTGAGGCCCGTGGCTATCGTGGGTGACTTGAGACCGTGACCCCTGGACACCGAGCACATTTGCAAGTGCACCATCTTCTGGGTCTCCCAAGAAGTCGTGCTTTGGGCTCCGAGTAGCCCTAGCCTCCAGCACCACCTGCACCGAAGATCACTGGCCCCCACTCCACGAGTGTCCTGTAAGCCAGCTCCACGTGCGGCGTCACGAGGCTCCTTCGCGGTCGCTAGCCCGTTGGCTAGTAGCCCTTAACGAAGGCCAATCTTTTCTTTACTTGGCAGTCTGGTTGCTCCAGGCCTGCCCTCACTTACCCTCGCTGGGTGAGTTCCCCAGACCTTGCTGGTCTGCATCATCGACGATCTACATCTTACTCGAGACTTGCCGTTGCCAAGGCTTGTTGGGTCCAATCTGGTCGCCGACACCTCTGCACTCGACAGACATCGAGCAACAGCCCGAATCCTGCTCCTGGTCGCCGACAACGCCTCCCGGACCTCGTGGCTGAAGAGTCAAGACGACCGTCATCGAATCTGAAGCACTCGACATCGGTGGGCATCTGTCCATCGCCTCCCTGGTCACTGGCTAGTGACCCAGACTCTGTCCCCTCTGCTTTCAGGTTCTTCAGAACTCCGATCCACTCTTGGATCCACCCGGACACTTTTCTCCTGGTCGCCAGCAGCACTTTGCAGCAGATCGCCATAAGAACCGACGACGAAACCCGACCCCGAAAGGCACCTATGCACCCGGCTTCCCTGGGTGAGGTAACACGAGTACTCCGGTGCTCCCGTGGGTAGAGACTCTTCAAAGTCCTAGATCTCAAAGGGTTTTGTCCTAGTCCTCTTCTAAGTGTCCCTTTCCTCTATTTTCCCGATCCCGACTTTCTCCATAGAAGTTAACGGCGTATCGCGGTTGTGTATTTACACTGCACGCGTCTCCCGTGGGTCCCCTGTGTCACTACCTTGGGTGGTTCCTTGTGGTCCAAGCACTTCTAGAGGCTCTAGGCCTAGTGTCTAGTTCAGTCGTGGTTCGCATACCACTTTATTGGTATATGGTTTGGTACGCCCCTAGGGCCCAAACGTGTATTTGTGCTATTACTGTGATTTAAGATCTTATAACCTATGTACTTCGAACTCTAGCCTCATAAAGAGACTAGAGGGGTGTGTTTAGTAATAAATACATATATTTTGAATATATACCTGGTGTGGTGCTCTTTCATTTGGTCACTCAAGAGATTATAGACTGGTAAAACAAGCTGCTTTACATTCCTTCAAGACTTAGCCTGAAGGCTGCTCTCCATAGCTACCACTAGGATAGCTTTCAATAAGGTTGTCTTTAACCTACCTACCATAAGAGTCGATTTGGACTGGTGCAAGGTGCCCACTATAATTAGTGGACAGCATATGCCAGGCCAACTTCTCACGGGGCCCTTGCCACCACAGGTGCTGTAGTGGTCCTGAGGGGAATAGCTTCTGGGTACCTGGTGGCATGATCCACTACCACCAGGATAAACCTGTGCCCAGAGGCTGTTTGGGGATCCATGGGACCAACAATGTCAATCCCCACCCTTTCAAAGGGCACCCCCACCACAGGTAGTGGTATCAGGGGGCCTTTGTAGTGCCACCTGCTTGCCACTGGCTTGGCAGGTTACACAGGAGCGACAAAACTCCTTACTGTCTTCAGACATGCGGGGCCAGTGAAAGTGAGGGACAATTCTGTCCCAAGTCTTGTTCTGGCCCAGGTGACCTGCTAAGGGAATATCATGGGCTAGGGTCAATAGGAAGCCCCTGAACTTCAAAGGTATTACCAACCTCCTGGTAGCACCATGCTTGGGGTCTCTACTCTCTGAGTACAGGAGTCCATCATCCCAGTACACTGTATGGGGACCACTAGCTTTCCCAGCAGCCTCAGCAGCAGCTTGCTGTCTGAGGGGTTCAAGGGAGGGGCAGCTCTGCTGCTCCTGGCTCAGATCTGCCCTAGAAGGTCCCCCTGTCCCCAAGAACTCAACCTGGTCAGGTTCAAGTTCCTCTGGGACAGTTCCTTCTTCAGGGCTGAGATCATCCCCCTCAAGGGACTGATCTTCCTCCTGAGCCAAGGGGAAGGCACTGCCTTAACCCTACTACTCCTCCTCTTGGAAGGCACTTGGTCCATTCTTCCAGAATCCAAGGCCTGTTCAGTGCTAGACATTTTGGCTTGTGACCTGGTCACAGCAAACACATCTGCAGGGATCCCCAGCATTTCTGCATGGGTCCTGAGCTCCACTTCTGCCCAAGCAGAAGTCTCTAAGTCATTGCCAAGCAAGCATTCGACTGGTAGGTTTGCACTTACCACAACCTTCTTAAGGCCAGTTACCCCTCCCCAGGAGAAGTTAACAACTGCCAGAGTATGGTCTGTTCTGACATTGCTAGCATTGGTCACTTGGTACATCTCACCAAGCACAACTTGCCCAGGAAGCACAAGGTCCTGTGTCACCATTGTGACACTTGCCCCTGTGTCCCTAAATGCCAAAGCCTCACGTCCATTAATTAAAGGCTGTTGTCTGTACTTGCCCAGATTACTGGGACTCACAGTGGAGGTCACATCCATGCCTCCATCACAGACTAACACAGCCTGAGTCAGTTCTCTGACTAGGTCAGAGCCCAACTCAGTTCCCAGGGTGAACCCTACTAAACCCTTTGCTGGAGCACTTCCACCAACTGTACTAGGGGGAACAGGTGCCTTAGGGGCATTGGTGGGTGCTGGACTGGAGTCTTTGGACTTGGTGCAATCACTGGTCCAGTGGGTCTTTTGCTTACAGACCTTGCACCATGGTTTTCTTTGGCCTTTCCCTTTGGTAGACTGTGAATCCCCACCAGAAGAAGATTTTTGGGGGCCTGATGAAGACTTTTGATCTTTACCCTTCTCCCCACCCTTTTCAGAGTTCTTAGCATCTTGCTTCTTGGTTTCCCCACCTTGGTTCTGTACCTTCTGCTTCACCCTGGTTCTGACCCATTTGTCTGCCTTCTTTCCCAATTCTTGGGGAGAGGTCAGATCAGAGTCTACCAGGTATTGATGCAACAGCTGATTTTGACAGTTATTAAGAATCTGCTCCCTCATTATCAGATTGTACAATCCTGAGAAGTCACACACCTTACTGCCCATCAACCAGCCTTCCAGAGCCTTGGCAGAACAATCCACATAGTCTACCCAGTCTTGAGTCTGTGCTTTTGGGTGTCTCTGAACTTCAACCTGTACTGTTCAGTGGTTAGGCCAAACCCATCAATAAGAGCACTCTTCAAGACCTTGTAATTATCAGCATCCTCCTCTCTAACAGTGAGGAGCTTATCTCTACCTTTGTCAGCAAAGGAGAGCCACAAGATTGCTGCCCACTGCTCTTGAGGGACCTTCTGTACCTTACAGGCCCTTTCTAATGCAGTTATCCATTTGTGGATATCATCCCCACTCTGGTAGGGAGGGACAATCTTGCTCAGGTTCCTATGGTCATAGGACCTTTCCCTGTCTCTAGGGACATGGCTGCCACCATGGGACTCTAGTCCCAACTTTCTTCTCTCTCTAAGGAGATCTAGGGATTCCCTATCTAAAGCCAATTGCTTTTTCTGATTTCCAGCTGAGTCTCCTCATACTGGACCAGTCTGTCTCTCCTCTCATGAGAGGATTCCCTCCTGTGAGAGGAGACAGAGCTCCCTATAGAGGTGCCAGAGTGGTTAGACTCCTGAGAAGGAGATCTAGACTTCCTGGGCACACTCTTAATCCTTCCTGGGGGACAAAGAGGGCATCATCCTGATCATCCTCATCATCTTCCACAGGAGGGATTGGGTTATCCAGGTCAGGGTCATTGTCACCCTCCTGGCCAGTCTCAGAGGGGGCTGGGGGTATTGGTACCCCTGGCCTCCTCCTCTTCTCCTGCCCCACCCTCAGCTCCTACCCCTTCAGTCCCCAAGGGCTTACTAAGGTCATAAGCCACCAACAACTCCTTGAGGTGTTGGGTGGTGGAGCTTTGGCCTGTCCTTAGTTTTCTCAAGTTGCATAAAGCTCTCAATTCCAAGAATGGGAGTGTATCATACTTGGAGGGTGGAAGCTCAATGGCTTCCTGCAAGGATTCTTTAGATCCTACCCTTAAAGACATTACTAGTGTGGTGTGGTGTATGCACTACCTACTCTAGTGTGGCCTACTAAACTCTCTTGAGTTGTAGAAAGGGTTGTGCTATCCCTTAACACACAACTCTAAGTTCAGTAGAACTTACTGTATTCTAAGCTTAAATTATATGTACCTTAGGTACCTTTAGTGGTTTTCAGTTGATCAATTCAATTGAGATTATCTGGTAAAACAATAGCAAGCTGGAATCCCACACGCTGCACACCAATGTGAGAAGTTGGCCTGGCATATGCTGTCCACTAATTATAGTGGGCACCTTGCACCAGTCCAAACAACCCCTTATTGGAGATAGGTTAAAGACAACCTTATTGAAAGCTATCCTAGTGGTAGCTATGGAGAGCAGCCTTCAGGCTAAGTCTTGAAGGAATGTAAAGCAGCTTGTTTTACCAGTCTATAATCTCTTGAGTGATCAAATGAAAGAGCACCACACCAGGTATATATTCAAAATATATGTATTTATTGCTAAACACACCCCTCTAGTCTCTTTATGAGGCTAGAGTTCGAAGTACATAAGTTATAAGTTATTAAATCACAGTAATAGCACAAATACACGTTTGGGCCCTAGGGGCGTACCAAACCATATACCAATAAAGTGGTATGCGAACCACGACTGAACTAGTCACTAGGCCTAGAGCCTCTAGAAGTGCTTGGACCACAAGGAACCACCCAAGGTAGTGACACAGGGGACCTACGGGAGACGCGTGCAGTGTAAATACACAACCGCGATACGCCGTTGACTTCTATGGAGAAAGTCGGGATCGGGAAATTAGAGAAAAGGGACACTTAAAAGAGGACTAGGACAAAACCCTTTGAGATCTAGGACTTTGAAGAGTCTCTACCCACGGGAGCACCGGAGTACTCGTGTTACCTCACCCAGGGAAGCCGGGTGCATAGGTGCCTTTCGGGGTCGGGTTTCGTCGTCGATTCGAATGGCGATCTGCTGCAAAGTGCTGCTGGCGGCCAAGAGAAAAGTGTCCGGGTGGATCCAAGAGTGGATCGGAGTTCTGAAGAACCTGAAAGCAGAGGGGACAGAGTCTGGGTCACTAGCCAGTGACCAGGAAGGCGATGGACAGATGCCCACCGATGTCGAGTGCTTCAGGTGCGTTGATGGTCGTCTTGACTCTTCAGCCACGAGGTCCAGGAGGCGTTGTCGGCAACCAGGAGCAGGATTTGGGCTGGTACACGATGTCTGTCGAGTGCTGAGGTGTCGGCGACCGGATTGGACCCAACAAGCCTTGGCAACGGCAAGTCTTGGTGAAGATGTAGATCGTCGATGGTGCAGACCAGCAAGGTCTGTGGAACTCACCCAGCGAGGGTAAGTGAGGGCAGGCCTGGAGCAACCAGGATGCCAAGTAAGAAAAAGATTGGCCTTCGTTAAGGGCTACTAGCCAATGGGCTAGCGACCGCGAAGGAGCCTCGTGACGCCGCACGTGGATCTGGCTTGCAGGACACTCGTGGAGTGGGGGCCAGTGATCTTCGGTGCAGGTGGTGCTGGAGGCTAGTGCTACTCGGAGCCCAAAGCACGACTTCTTGGAAGACCCGGAAGAGGATGCACTTGCAAATGTGCTCGGTGTCCAGGGGTCACGGTCTCAAGTCACCCACGATAGCCACGGGCCTCAGCTTTGCTGGGGACTCAAGGTAGCCTCGGGGAAGTCTGAGAATCCACCTCTGGTGATGCGATGACTTCGGCGTCCGACGGGAGCTTCAGAAATGCGAACCGGACAGATGCTTCTTTGGTGCCTGCCAAGCAGGGGAGTCACTCCTTGACCCCAAGGAAGATTCTTCTGTCCTCTAATCGTGAGTAGAGCGTCGAAGGTCCAGGATTCAGTTTCAGAGTTTCATCCAGGGATAATCTAAAGTCCTAAGGACTGGGTTCCTACCTTTATACTAAAGATAGGGGTTGGACTACTCTGTGGCCCCACCTATGGGTGGGTCAGGGCAGAGGGGTGGCTACACCCCTTTCCCTTTGTCCAGTTCGCGCCAAAGCAGGGGCTGCAAGCCCCTGATCCGGTTTGAACTGGGGTATGCACAGGGACACCAAATGTGCCCCCAGTGCAGGACTTCAAAGCACCCGAAAGTGCTCCCGCCCAGCCCCAATACACATTATCCTGTCTGGGGAGGTGGTCACACCTCCCTGGGACAGGAAACCTATTGTCCAGGCCTCCCTGCCGGAGTTTCGTCCAGCAGCAGGAGGCCAGACTCGTGTCTGTGGCAGCAGCATCCATTTTGTGATGCCAGGGCTCTGGAAAGAAGTTACCGGACTAGTCAGAGTTAACATGTCTTTCCCTCTAGAAGGGTGGAATGCTACCCCCGCCGCCAGGATTGGCGGGGGGTAGTATTCCAAGATGTTTGACACCAAACACGACATGTTTAGGTGCAGCCATTCCAAAGTTAGCATTTTACCGCGAGGATATAATGCGCTTAAGAGTATATGGTCAGGCTGCACTACAAACAGCATCAGAGATGGTCTCCGAACGCTGCAGAGGGGCCCTGCTCATGCAGGGGCACCCTCTCACATAGGAACCATGCACTCTGCCTTTAGGATTGATAAGGCCTGCCTTAGGAGTGACTTATAGGTTTATATGTGTGTATGCATTTAGTGATATAGGTAACCTATATCACAGTAAGGAGTGCTTGCACCACCTTACCCAGGCTGCAGTAGCAGACCTGTGGTGTCAGTTTGGATGGCCTTCCAGGGGTGGCATAATACATGCTGCAGCCCCTGGCAGGCCTCTGAGGTACCTATGCCCTTGGTACATAGTATACCATATACTAGGGACTTATAAGGGCACTCCAGATCCCATCAGTGATGTGCCTAAGGCACATGGAAACCATTTTAGAGAGGAAGCAGCTAGGCTGGGGTTCTGATTAGCAGGGCCCCAGCCAGACTAATGTCGAAAAACAGTGAAGCATCAGCAAAAAGTGGGGGTACCCATGTGAAGCAGATCCTACTCTCCTACAAGACTGACAGAGAGAGAGACTGACTAAGAGAGAGAGAGACTGACTGACAGAGAGAGACTGACTGAGAGAGAGAGAGACTGACTGACAGAGAGAGACTGACTGACAGAGAGAGAGAGACTGACGGAGATAGAGAGACTGACTGACTGAGAGACTGACTGACTGAGAGAGACTGACTGACTGAGAGAGAAACTGACTGACAGAGAGAGAGAAACTGACTGAGAGAGAGACAGACTGACTGACTGACTGAGAGAGAGACTGACTGACAGAGAGAGAGACTGACTGAGAGAGACTGACTGACTGAGACTGACAGAGAGAGAGAGAGAGACTGACTGACAGAGAGAGAGACTGATTGACTTAGAGAGAGACTGACTGAGAGAGAGACTGACTGACAGAGAGAGAGACTGACTGACTGAGAGAGAGACTGACTGACAGAGAGAGAGACTGACTGACAGAGAGAGACTGATTGACAGAGAGAGAGACTGATTGACAGAGAGAGAGATTGACTGACTGAGAGAGACTGACTGACTGAGAGAGAGACTGACTGACAGAGAGAGAGACTGACTGACAGAGAGAGAGACTGACTGAGAGAGACTGACTGACTGAGAGAGACTGACTGAGAGAGAGACTGACTGACTGAGAGAGAGACTGACTGACTGAGAGAGAGAGACTGACTGACAGAGAGAGAGACTGACTGACTGAGAGAGAGACTGACTGACTGAGAGAGACTGACTGACAGAGAGACTGACTGACAGAGAGAGAGAGAGACTGACAGAGAGAGAGACTGACAGAGAGACTGACTGACAGAGAGAGACTGACTGACAGAGAGACTGACAGAGAGAGAGAGAGAGACTGACAGAGAGAGAGACTGAGAGAGAGACTGACTGACTGAGAGAGAGACTGACTGACAGAGAGAGACTAACTGACAGAGAGACTGACTGAGAGAGAGAGAGAGACTGACAGAGAGAGAGAGACTGACAGAGAGAGAGAGACTGACTGACAGAGAGAGACTGACTGATAGAGAGAGACTGACAGAGAGAGAGAGAGACTGACAGAGAGAGAGACTGACTGAGAGAGTCTGACTGACTGAGATAGACTGACTGACTGACTGAGAGAGAGACTGACTGACAGAGAGAGACTGACTGACAGTGAGACTGACTGACTAAGAGAGACTGACTGAGAGAGAGACTGACTGACAGAAAGAGACTGACTGACAGAGAGAGAGACAGACTGACCGAGAGAGTGACTGACTGACTGACAGAGAGACTGACTGACTGAGAGAGAGACTGACTGACAGAGAGACTCTGACAGAGAGAGAGAGAGACTGACTGACTGAGAGAGTCTGACTGACTGAGAGAGACTGACTGACTGAGAGAGAGACTGACTGACAGAGAGAGAGACTGACTGACTGAGAGAGAGAGACTGACTGACTGAGAGAGAGACTGACTGAGACTGACAGGGAGAGAGACTGACTGACAGAGAGAGACCGACTGACTAAGAGAGAGACTGACTGACAGAGAGAGACTGACTGACAGAGAGAGACTGATTGACAGAGAGAGAGACTGACTGAGAGAGACTGACTGACTGAGAGAGACTGACTGACTGAGAGAGAGATTGACTGACTGAGAGAGAGACTGACTGACTGAGAGAGGCTGACTGACAGAGAGAGAGACTGACTGACAGAGACTGAGTGAGAGAGACTGACTGAGTGAGAGAGACTGACTGACTAAGAGAGAGACTGACTGACTAGAGAGAGAGACTGACTGACTGAGAGACTGACTGACTGAGAGAGACTGACTGACTGAGAGAGACTGAGAGAGAGAGACTGACTGATAGAGAGAGAGACTGACTGACAGAGAGAGAGACTGACTGACAGAGAGAGAGACTGACTGACTGAGAGAGACTGACTGACAGAGAGAGAGACTGACTGACTGAGAGAGAGACTGACTGACTGAGAGAGAGACTGACTGACAGAGAGAGATTGACTGACTGAGAGAGAGACTGACTGACCGAGAGAGAGACTGACTGACAGAGACAGAGACTGACTGACTAAGAGAGATACTGACTGACTGACAGAGAGAGAGGAAAACCTGCTCTCGCTACAATGAAGCAAAGCAGGATTGCATGTCATCAGCTCCCCTTGCGTAAAAGAAATGCCGGCTCCCGCAGGAGGCGGGCAGCCAGCGGGACCGTGGGGGCATTGGGGCTCCCCACATGGTCCCCAACACAAAGGGCCGGCCCCGGGGGATGTGGTCCCCGGGGCCAGAAGTGGCCCAGGAGGGGGGCCACGCGGCCCCCCTTCAATATTAAAATTTAAAATAAATAAATAAATAAAGAGGCACAGCCCTGGGGGATGGGGTCCCCGGGGCCAATAGAGGCCTAAGGAGGGGGGCCACGCAACCCCCCTCCTTAAAAAATAAAAAACAAACAAAAAAAAAATGTGGCCATGCCCCGGGGAAAAACCATAGGTTTCAGGGACATTATAGTTAGTTGGACATTTCACTCGTACAAAACCATAGAAATTCCGCCGTTATAGTTAGTTCAGCTATCTATAACTCGCGCCCCCGCAATGCACTGCTGATGACGTCACATATTACATCATTCATGACATGGTCAGTGACATCACTGATGACATCACTGATGACATCTCAAATGACATCACTGATGACATCACTGATTACATCATCCACGTGAAAATCTGATGCACCTCCTCACACTCTAATATAACCTTTGATACACCCACTGTAAAATACAGACTACCATTTTCGAAACCATCGACACACCAATACCAGTTACTACATACGCACTCACTGATTCCTAGGTCTCCACACACATCCACTCATTCACCCATACAATCACTCATACATGCAGTCACTTATCAATACAACACTATCATATGCACTCATACACCTATGGTTTTTTCAGTGAATTTCTACGTTTTTTTTAGATGCTAATTTCTAACTATAACGTGCCTGAAACCTATGTTTTTTTCAGTGGATATATATATATATTTTCACTGAAAAAACATCTCAAATGACATCACTGATGACATCACTGATGACATCATCCAGTGACTGTGTGTTTCTGTAAAGTTTAAATATGTTTTATATATATATATATAGGCCAAGGAGCATTGAAGAATGAGTGGGTGAATGACTGTGTGAATGGATGATTTAGTAGGTGCGTGACTGACTATATAAGTGAGTGATTAAACGTGTCTTACTGAATGCATGGGTTAGTGACTAAACTGTGTGAATATTTGTATCTGTCTGTCTGTTGGTGTGTAAGCAGCTGCATGGGTTGGTGAGTAGCTACATAAGTGTCTATATGGGTTATTGATTGGTTGTCTGAGTATCTGTATGGGTGCCTGAGTGTCTGTGTGGGTGGGTGGGGGGTGTGTGACTCTGTGCATAGATGTGTGAGTGGGTGATTCACTGGGTGTATGGGTTCAAGAATGCATCTGTGAAGGGCTGTGTGGGTGGGTGAGTGTGTGTATGGGTGTGTTAGTGAGTGAATGGATGTCTCAGTGGTACATGTGTGAGTAACTACATATGTGAAAGGCAGAATATCTGAGTGTTGGCGTATATAAGTGACTATATGTGAGAGTGAGTGATTGTAAGAGTGGCTGTATGGATGAGTGTATGCTTGTGTCAGTGATTGTATAAGAGAATAAGTATGTGTTAGTATCTGTATGAATACGTGAGGTGGTTTGTGTATAACTGTGTAGGCGATTAAATGGAAGTGTGAATGATTTTTTGCATGACTGACAAGCTGAGTGAGTAACTCTGTGGGTGAGTGGCAGTGTGTGAGTGTCTGTATGGGTGTATGAGTGCATATGATAGTGACTGTATTGATGAGTTACTACATGTATGAGTGACTGTATGGATGAGGCAGTGGAAGTGTGTGTAGACATAGCAATCAGTGAGTGGGTATATAGTAACTGGCATTGGTGTGTCTATGGTATTGAGAATGGCAGTCTGTATTTTAGAGTGTGTGTATCAAAGGTTATATTAGGGTATGAGGAGGTGCATCAGATGATCACGTGGATGATGTCATCAGTGATGTCATTTGAGATGTCATCAGTGATGTCATCAGTGATGTCACTGACCTGTCATGAGTGATGTAATATGTGACGTCATCAGCAGTGCATTGGGGGGCGCGAGTTATAGTTACCTCAACTAACTATAACGGCGGAATTTCTCTGGTTTTGTACGAGTGAAATGTCCAACAAACTATAACGTCCCTGAAACCTATGGTTTTTTCAGTGAATTTCTATGGTTTTTTAAATGCTAATTTCTAACTATAACGTCCCTGAAACCTATGGTTTTTTCAGTGAATTTCTATGGTTTTTTAAATGCTAATTTCTAACTATAACGTCCCTGAAACCTATGGTTTTTTCAGTGAATTTCAAAGGTTTTTTAAATGCTAATTTCTAACTATAACGTCCCTGAAACCTGTGGTTTTTTCAGTGAATTTCTAAGGTTTTTTTAAATGCTAATTTCTAACTATAACGTCCCTGAAACCTATAGTTTTTTCAGTGAATTTCAAAGGTTTTTTAAATGCTAATTTCTAACTATGCCTACATAGGTAGGACATGTGCAGAAAGAGGAAGAAAGGCGCAGAAAGAAGCAAGAGAAATGCAGAAAGAGGCAACAGAGGTCCAGAAAAACAAAGAAAGGTGCAAAAAGAAGCAAGAGATATGCAGAAAGAACCAACAGAGGTGCAGAAAGAGGCCTTGTTGCAAAGTCATCCTGTGCACCCAACTTTTTGCTGACTGGTACTGGTGGTAACTGACTCTGACTAACCAGGCCCGGAGCCAGTGCTATGCTGAAAGACACTTAGAATATAGTGAAAACACCTACATACACTAGGGTACATATGGGTTCGGGTAACCCTGTGATTGCCATGACCTCCCCTGTAAAGCCCTAGTACATAATAGGGCAGGGGGATTAAAACTATCTCTAAGTCAGAGGTGCAGAAAGAGGCAAGAGAAGTACAGAAAAAAGCAACAGAGGTGCCGAAAGAGGCAAGAGAGGTGCAGAAAGAAGCAACAGAGGTGCAGAAAGATGCAAGAGAGGTACAGAAACAGGCAGGAAAGGTGCAGAAAGAGGGAACAGGTGTGCAGAAAGAGGCAAGAGGGATACAGAAATTTGCAAAAGAGGTGCAGAAAGAAGCAAGAGCAGTGCACAAAGAACCATCAGAGGTGCAGAAAGAGGCAAGAGGGGTGCAGAAAGAGGTAGGACAGGTGCACAAAGAGGCAAGAGGGGTACAGAAAGAGGCAAGAGGGGTGCAGAAAGAAGGAAGAGAAGTGCAGAAAGAAGCAACAGAGGTGCTGAAAGAGACAAGAAGGGTGCAGAAAGAGGGAAGAAGGGTGCAGAAAGAGGCAAAAGGGGTACAGAAAGAAGCAACAGAGGTGCAGAAAGAGTCAAGAGAGGTGCAGAAAGTAGAAGAGATTTGCAGAAAGAGGCAAGAGAAGTGCAGAAAAAGAAAGAAATGTGCAGAAAGAAGCAACAGAAATGCAGAAAGAGGCAAGAGAGGCGCAGAAGGAAGCAAGAGTGGCTTGCACACCATTAGTACCAATTTAACACCCACATTTAGCAATAAGTTCTAGGTTTGCAAAGGGCCTTCCACCACGCTGTAACACTTGTCGCTGCATTTTTGGTAACGTTTGAGCTAGAAACAAGGCTTTTTTTGTTCAAATCTGCAGATTAGGGAGCAGATGATGGATTATGTGGCTAATGCGGAAAATGTATAATTGTGCGAAAGTCGGTGCAGCCAAACAGTCGCATATTCCCAGTGGCCCTGCTCATACCTCTGACTAGGTCCACAAGTGCTCCTCAGTGATTCCTTCTTTTTTTGTCTCACTGATTTCATAGTTGAGCTTCTATGGAAATGAGGAAGACTAAACCTGAGGTTACTGCTCCACAACAAAGACTACCATACCACATAATTACTCTCCATAACACATAGTCCCACTCTACATAATTCTTACACACTAAATACCACATACTTTCTATCCACATAATTTCACTGCACAACTTACCACATAATTCCACTACACACAACGTACATCCACTCCACTCCAAAAAACATTAGTAAAAAACTTTTACATTTACAACGCCAATAGCTCTAACTCTCGCAAATGCAAAACCTATTGCATTGCAAACACTTCTTTAACTAGTAGACGCGTTTGAAGAGTGGGGGAGAAAGGGTGCTGGGCCTCCGACCAGTGCTCAGGAATTCCGCTGCGTAGGACTTACAGTAAGTACCAGGAGGGCTTCTTGGCCCCCAAAGTCCCTCAGGAGTAAAGTGGACTTCATCCCCCATCCTGTAGTCTGCTAGGAGATGCATTTGCAGAGTGGTGGTGAAAGGAGGGCGTGGCCTCCAAAGACGTCTTAGCAATCCCACTGTGTGGGACTTATTGGAGGTAACAGGAGGGGTAGTTGGCCCCCAAGGACAACCTCGGGGCCAACTACTCCTCCTATTACCTCCAGTATGTCCCACACAGCAGGATTGCTAAGTTCTTATAGCAGGCCACGCCCCTATGCCCACCACTCTGTAAACGTGCTCCCTGGTGCACTCTTGGATGGGGATTGAAGTCCCCTTCGCTGCTGGGAGTCCTTAGGGGCCTACTAGCCTACCTCTTACCTCCAGTAAGCCCCACACAGTGGGATTGCTGAGAGGTGGACACAGGTCACGCCCCCTTTCTCTGCTACTCTGCAAACGCGCCTCCTAGCACATTCTAAGTTGGGGTATTAAGCCCCCTTCATTCCTGAGGGTCCCTGGGGGCCAACTAGCCCACCAGGTACCTCCAGTAAGCCCCACATAGCTGGATTGCTGAGAGTGGTCTGAGGCCACGCCCCCTTTTTACACCACTCTGCAAACGCAGCTCCTGACGCACTGCTGCTCGGGGTATGAAGTCCACTTATGTCCTGAGGTCCTCAGGACACAAGAGGACCTCATCGCCCCACCAGCAGTGTGCCAAGAGGCGCGTTTGCAGAGTACTGTAAAAAGGGGCGTGGCCTCGGACCACCTCTCTGCAATCCAGCAGTGTGGCGCTTACTGGAGGTACCTGGTGGGCTAGTTGGCCCCCAGGGACCCTCAGGAATCAAGGGGACTTAATCCCCCAATTCAGAACGTGCCAGGAGGCGCGTTTGCACAGTGGTGCATGGAGGGGGTGGGGCCTCCGGGGAATGCCGGCTTTTGCTTTTTTGGAAGGGGTTGCTGTGTGGCCCCCCTTCCCTTAATTATTTGTGGGCCCTGGGGACCCCATCCCCCAGGGCCTGAGCATTTTTTTTGTTTTTTTTTTAATTAAAAAAAAAACGGGAAGCGGACCACATGGCCCCCCTTCCCTGGGCCACTATTGGCCCCGGGGACCCTATCCCCGGGGCCTGGACTCGCTTTTTAAAACGTATTTTTATTTCTCCTGGGAGGGGGGCCGCGTGGCCCCCCTCCCCTGGGCCTCTTCTGGCCCCGGGGACCCCATCCCCTGGGGCCTGTCCTCATTTTTTTTTGTTTAATAAACATTTTCCCGGGCCAATTATGGTCCCAGGGACCCCATCCCCCGGGGCCTGGCCAGCCTTGTTTTTTAAAATATTTTTTTGGAGGGGTGCTCTGTGGCGCCCCTCCTGACGCCAATTATGGCCCCGGGGACCCCACCCCCGGGGCCGGCCTTCCGTATTTTTTTTTAATTAAAGGGGAGGGGGGCCGAATGGCCCCCCTCCCGGGCCACTTCTGGCCCCGAGGACCCCATCCCCGGGGCCGACCCTTAGAGTTGGGGACCGTGCGGGGAGCCCCAATGCCCCCACGGTCCCAGCCGGCTCCCCGTTTCTTGCGGGAGCCGGCATTGCTTTTGAGCAATGCTAACATGCAGCTCCCCTTGCTCAAAAGCAATCCTGCTTTGCTTCGTTGAAGCGAGAGCAGGTTTCCTGCTCTCGCTTCAACGAAGCAAAGCAGAGTTTGCTATGGCAGGGCTATGGCAGAGTTTGCTATGGCAGGGCATGCTCCTACCCTGCCATAGCAAACAGCAATGTCCCGGGGGTGGGCACCCCGGGACATTACAGGAGATGGCCCTGGGGGGGTGGTGGTCCCCAGGGCCATCAAGGGCTCCAGGAGGGGGGCCGCGCGGTCCCCCTCCCTTCATTTGCATAGCCCCGGGGAGGTGGTAGTCCCCGGGGCCGGGGGTCCATTACGAACCCGCACATTAACATAATTTGTGCCCCGGGGAGGTGGTGGTCCCCAGGGCAGTGTGGGTGGGCAGGAGCCCCCCACACTGTTTTATTTTAATTTAAGCCCCGGGGAGGTGGCGGTCCCCGGGGCTTGGGGGGGCCCGTGAGACCCCCACCCATATTGATAAATGCCCCGGGGAGGTGGTGGTCCCTGGGGCAGCATGGGAGGGGGGCAGAGCCCCCCATGCATTTTTTTACAAGCCCCGGGGAGGTGGCGGTCCCTGGGGCTACGGGGGCTGCATGCCCCCGCACATAATGAATAAAGCCCCGGGGAGGTGGTGGTCCCCAGGGCTGCGGGGGCCCCCGTGGGCCCCCACTAATTAACTGCTCATTGCCCCCGGGACCTGGCCCACCCGGGGTCTTATCCAAAACAAAGGTCGGGAGCCTGCGCTTCTTTTTTTTTGTTTTTCTCGGCCGGATTTGCGCACCTAGGTGAAATCGTCCGATTTTGGCCCTGGGGGTCCTGAGCAGGCCTAGGAGGTCAGGGTGTTTCTACCCTGCCCCCTGAGTGAAGCTCGTGCCCAGGAGGCTTCGCGAATCCTCCTCGGTGCTCAGATATCGATATTTTTTTTTTTTCAACTTCTCTGCAACTACTGAACGGATTTACACCATTTAAAAAAAGCACGCTTTCTACACCAAGACCTACCTTTTTGCCAAATTTGGTGTAATTCCATTTAGCAGTTCAGGCTGTAGCTTTGTTTAAAGTTCCTATGGAAATTAACATGGAGAAAATGCGTTTTGGGACCCCCCTTTTTTCTCGGCCCCTGCTTGACGAATCACCCCGAAACTTTCAGGACAGGACCTGACATGAGTGAACCTTTGTTTTGGAAAGTTTTGTGAAGATTTGTCAAACGGCGCCAAAGATATTGGCAAAAGAAAAAATGATTTTCTTATGGAAACTAGGTCCTAACTATAACTACCTACTGGCGACCGCCAGTAGGTAATATATTTATATATATATTATGGCAGGCATTTTGCCTGTTTACTGTGTGGATACTATGTCACAATACACTTTTCACTGCTTTTTGCACTATTTCAAAGCTTCTTTGGATTGATTTTGGAGCGCATTGAGGTCCGTGCCTGGGTATCCTGTTGGAGAGTGTCAGGCCAGGAGTTAGAGTTTGATATATATATATATATATATATATATATATATATATATATATTACCTACTGGCGGTCGCCAGTAGGTAGTTATAGTTAGGACCTCGTTTCTATTCAAAAAGCGTTTTTTCTTTTGCCAATATCTTTGGCGCCGGTTGACGAATTTTCGCAAAAGTTTCAAAACCAATGGCCCGCTCCGGTCAGCTTCTGTCTTGAAAGTTTCTGGGTGATTCCTCAAGCAGGGGCCAAGAAAAAAGGGGGGGTCCCAAAACTCGTTTTCCCCATGTTAATTTCCATAGGAATTTTAGACAAAGCTACAGCCCAAACTGCTGAATGGAATTACACCAAGTTTGGCAAGAAGGTAGCCCTTGGTTCAGAAAGAGACCTTTTTTTTAAATGGTGTAAATCCGTTCAGTAGTTCCTGAGAAATTAAAAAAAGAAAAATATCGATATCTGAGCACCGAGGTCCCACAAGGACCCCCAGGGCCAAAAAAAGCATTTTTTTAAAAAGAAAATTGGCAGAATTCACGCTGGGGTCGCAAATCCTGCAGAGAAAATAAAAAGAAATGAAGCGCGGGCTCCCGCGCTTCATTTTAATGTGCCCCCGGTTGGGCCAGGCCCCGGGGGCAATGCCAAAATTAAATAGCGAGGGCCCCCGGGGGTCCCTGCAGCCCCGGGGACCGCCACCTCCCTGGGGCTATGCAAATTATATGCGGGGGCACGTGGCCCCACCGCAGCCCCGGGGACCACCACCTCACCGGGGCTTTGTTAATAAATGCGTGGGGGGTCCCAACCCCCCCACGCTGCCCCGGGGACTGCCAGCTCCCCAAGGCTTTCAAATTTAAAACGTGGGAGGGCCTCGCTGGCCCCCCAAGCCCCAGGGACCGCCACCTCCCGGGGCTTATAATAAGTATAAGGGGGGTCCTCGCAGGCCCCCCCAAGCCCCGGGGACCACCACCTCCCCAAGGCTTCAAAGTAAATTAGGGGGGGCCTCATGGGCCCCCCCAGGCCCCGGGGACCACCACCTCCCCGGGGCTATGCAAATTGAGGGAGGTGGGTCGCGCGGCCCCCCTCCAGGAGCCCTTGATGGCCCTGGGGACCGCCACCCCCCAGGGCTGCCTACTGCAATGTCCCAGGGTGCCCACCCCGGGACATTGCTGTTTGCTATGGCAGGGCGGGAGCACGGCTCCCGCCCTGCCATAGCAAACCCTGCTTCGCTTCAATGAAGCAAAGCAGGATTGCTTTTGCGCAAGAGGAGCTGCATGTCAGCAGCTCCCCTTGCTCAAAAGCAATGCCGGCTCCCGCAGGAGGCAGGGAGCCGGCGGGACCGTGGGGGCATTGGGGCTCCCTCCACGGTCCCCAATGGAAAGGGCCCGGGGGATGGGGTCCCGGGGCCAGGAGTGGCCCGGGAGGGGGGCGTTTGTGATGTCATCAGTGGTGTCACTGACCATGTCATAAGTGATGTAATATGTGACGTCATCAGCAGTGCATTGCGGGGGCGTGAGTTATAGTTAGCTCTACTAACAATAACGGCCGAATTTCTCTGGTTTTATACTAGTGAAATGTCCAACTAACTATAACGTCCCTGAAACCTGTGGTTTTTTCAGTGAATTTCTAAGGTTTTTTAAATGCTAATTTCTAACTATAACGTCCCTGAAACCTGTGGTTTTTTCAGTGAATATATATGTCTCTGTGTATATCTGTATATATGTGTGTGTGTGTGCAAGTGTGTTGTGTGTGTGTGCATGTGTAAGTATATATGCACAGACTGTGCATGTATACTTAGACATGACAAAATATGCTTCTGAAGGTATGTTGCTATGCATGCGTCATTGTACATAGAACTATGTACATAGAAGTATGCTTCAAGTTATAAGCAAACAAGTTAATATAGAGGGAGGAAAACAAATTCTTATACATGTGTATATTAGACCATGTAAAAGTGCTGCTTCTATATACGTAAGGGTGTGTGTGTATATATATAGAGGGATTTATGTCTGCAATTAAAACTTTACTAAGTGTCATGTGTATATAAGTCTGTATATGTTCATTTCAGTTATTTGTTGAAAAATTAAACCAGAAAATACAATTTCTTTCCTTCAACCTTTGTCCCACGCCTCCTCATCCCAAACCTTCCTAACTATTATGATCCCCAAACATTCTTTCAAAACTTCCCATTCCTTTTTAGCCAATTCACCCAGCTAGCAGGCACACATATCCACCACTCCCGCTAACAGCCTTCAACTTCACTTTTCTAATCCACTCCCAGCATCAAAACAACACAAAACACACAACAACTCAAGAGCACAAACTTATTACAACTAATCCACCAGGGGAAAAAACACATATTACTAATCTATTAACTATTTAACTCTAATCTTGGGCTCTGGAGTAGCGTGCTACTCACTGCAGAGCACTTCAAAGCCTCATCAGGGGTACTAAGCTCTATACAAAAACAATTTACAATTACAATTTACCCGACCATCACCACCACATCACCACCATACCACCACCCTACCACCACCACCCCTTCCATGACCCTAACCACCAGTCCACCCTAATCACCACCCCAACCACCACTACCCTAACTACTACCACCACCACCCTACTCTATTCACCACCTCCTTACCCTACCCTACCCACCCCACCATACTACTCTCCACCACCCTACCTAACCACCACCCTATCCTAACCACCATCACCTTCACCACCCTCACCACCACCCCTATCCTCACCACCACCACAACCCTACAACCACAAGCCTACCACCACCCTCACCACCACCCTTACCATCACCACCACCACCCTCATCATCCTTACCACTGTCAGCCTCACCCTCACCGTCCTAACCTCACTACCCTAACCACCACCAGCCTTTCACTAAACATTGCTCTTAATTCTTGTAGTAGCTCTTCATTTTTTATTGATCATTTTCAATTCATTACTTGATTGTTGTTTTCACAGGGTGGTGTGGCCTACATTTGCTCACTCTTGAGTAACTTGATCTCGCCTGAAACTATATGTAGTAAAGCTAAGTTAAATCAAAGATTAAGAAACATTTAAATGTCATCTATAGATATCTATCGACCTGTCGCCATTATTTATGGAAATCAATATGTGAACGTTTTGAAGGAACTCTATGGTAGGTAGAGGGCAGTGGTTGCAGATTCTGGACAGGCCCATAAAAAGTGTCCAGTTCAGACTCTGGTCAGCAGCTATAGACATGTTTAGAGAGCTTAGGGTGTTGGGAATTTCTAATGCTCTGCACTTCTTTCCTTAGCTCCCACTGGTTTGCATTTGGTGCATTACTGTGTCCAGTACATCCCAAGCCAATGGCCTTGAGTTAAGTGAGGAACACATTTAAGCCCCATTGTGGTATCACAAAGGGTTTTGGTGGAAACAAATGTTGCAATCCTGTTAGAAAAAGCATCAGGTGATTTGTACAAGGATGGTCTGGTAGCAGTAAAAGGCCGAAAGGCCAAAAAGTAACCTTTAACACTGCCCACTGTAAAATCTTGCTGGGTCAAATATAATACAAACAGCAATACATCTGACAGTTTGGCCTGCAACAGGTCCATCTTGCAGATGCCTCACCAAGTCATAAACGTATCCCCGTACCAGCATACAGTGATTTCAAGGACAGGCACCTGGTTGCCAGGAGAACATAAGTGACTTTTCAAGGAAGGTCGAAGAAGAGCAACCGCAGCTGCTCAATCTCTATCCATGGAGGTGCAGGTCATGCAGGCCCGGGTGTGAGACCCTGCCTTGTTTCTGTGGCAGGAGGTCCTCCCAAAGCAGCAACCTGATCAGAGGACAGATGCTCAGACCCAGAAGTTCTGTATACCACACTTTCCTGACCCAATTCCGAGCAACTGGGATGACTTGGTCCTAGTTCCCAATGATCTTCAAACCTCTAGTCACCAAAGGTAGCAGCAGGAAGGCATACATGAGTCCTTAGTTCCACAGCACACGGAACACGTTTCTGAGACAGAGCCTTCACACAAAAGTGTTGACATTGTTCATTCTCGGCAGTGGTGAAAACAGCGAGCCAGGGTTCTGCCCATGGCTGGAAGGCACCCCAAGCCACCACCGGGTGCAACCACCATTCATGATCTGCTAGGCATCTGCGGCTGTGCTTGTCCATTCTGGAGTTTTATGATCCTGCCAGCTGGTGTGCAACCCAAGAAATAGCTTGATGGCTCAGCCAGTTCAGAGTTGCAGAGCCTCTTGGCACAGGACAAAAACCCACCCTGCCCTGCTTGTTGTAGTACCACATGATGTGGTGTTGTCTGTGAGAAACGGAAGCAGCCTGCCCTTGATGGATGGTAGGAAGACCTTCAATGACAAGCGTATCACCTGTAGCTCCAACAGCGTTATGTGAAGGGGGACTACGCCTGAGACCCGAGTCCTCTGATCTCCACCTCTCCCTGATGAACTAACCAATCCAACAGTACTGTATTGGTCAATGCAGTCAGCTGTGGATTGCATATGGAGAGGGGTTTACCACTGGTCCAATGGCAGTCAAGCAGCCACCACAGAAGATGTTTTGCAGTCTCCTCCGAATCCTGGGTGGAATCCAACAGGCTCCCCTGATGATTGGCCCACTATGGCTTCAGATCTAACTGCAGAGCCCACATATGCCAGCGGGCATGGTCAACAAGCAGGATGCAGGAGGAAAGCAGGCCAAGAAGCCTCGGAGCCATTTCCATTGAGACCCAGGACAGAGACCGAAACATCAGAATCATAACCCAAATGTCCTGGACTAGTTTGTCTGGAGCAAAAGCCTGAAATTGGACTGTATCTAGGATGGTTCCAAGGAAGGGGAGACACTGCAAAGGAGTCAGGTGTGAGTTTGGCAGGTTGGTTGAGAACCCCAATGATGTCAAGAGGTTCGCCATCATCTGGAAGTGGTCTGTGACTAACTGGTGAACCCGCCTTCAGCAGCCAGTTGTCAAACTACAGGAAGACTGGTGCCCCCGATCTCAAAAATGGGCCACGACCACTGCCATCACCTCTGTGAATGCCTGAAAGGGAGCATTGCAAACAAAGTACTTATGGCCCACCTTGAACTGCAGGTAGGGCCTTTGGGCCTGCACAATGGGGACATGAAAATAGCTGTCCTACAACTCCAACACTACCATTTTGTTTCCAGGGCCGAAAGAACCGTGGCCAGCGTGAGCATCTTGAATTTGTCCCTGCGCAAAATATTTCGAGAAGGTGAACATCTAAACAGAACAAAGGTATCTGTCCTTCTTCGGTGCTGGGAATTAGCGGGAATAGCATCCAGTTCCTACTTGTGGAAGCCAAAAGAGCCTGCCTGTCCTAACACAAAAGGGACATATAGTCCTCTGAGAGATGCTCTGATGTAATGGCAGATGCAGCGGGTCGAACAGAAGGGTAGAGCAGAGCCCCGTTGGACAATATGGAGGACCAACCTGTTGGATGTAATGCTCTGCAGCCCCAAAAGGAAGTGGCTGACTTTGTGTGCCTCTAAGGGCGCATTAAAGAGGTTGTATCCTGAAGGGCAGGGCTTGGGATGTACACTGCCCCTGATGGCCTGGGCGTAGCCTGTTGGGCCCACAACTCCAACCTCCAAACAGCTGGAAAGACTGTTGTGAGGGTGGAGGGGCTTGATTCTGTTGGCACGTCAAGCCCCTAAAATATTCCCGAAATGGGCAAAACTATTTGGGGGGATAGCCCAATTGATGCCAAATGGGACAAGGAGTGGCCCGCGCTTGGCTTTCCTTAAAAAGCTCCAGGGCTTATTCTTCCTTTTCACAGAACTAACGGGTACTGTCCCGGGCATGTCTATTAAGGATGCCTGGACTTCCCCTGTGAAACCTGTGAATCTCATCCATGCATGGTACCAGAGCACCACACTTGTCCCAGTGGCCCTTCCTAAACAATTGGTTGTGTGTAGGCCTGAGCAGATGACAAACTTGACTGCATCCTGGCCATCCAGAATGGTTTGGGCCAAAGAAGATACTGGTAGACCTCACAAACCAGGTCCTATAGTGCTCGTGTGTAACATCCAAGAAAGTAGCCGGCATTGTCTGACCTCAAGGCAAGGCTGGCCAAGGATAAAATACACTTGCCACATCTTTCCATGTGTTTGGACTCTCTGTCAGGAGGTTTGGTCAAAAATGTGTTCCGGTTTACCCTACAGGACACCTGCACCACCAAACTTTCAGGAGTTGGATGCAGAGTTAAAAAGTCAAGGTTGCCTGGAGCTGGTCTTTGGCGACAGGCGACCTGTTGATTGATTGGAGGAACAAAGCATGATTTTTGGCCAAGTGCCCAATGGTATGTCCATGAAGGCCTCGCTGAAAGGCAGAAGAGGTTTGGTTGGTGCCTGACCAGGCTGGAGACCTCTGTAAGGACATTTGCTTTCACTTCCATAGTGGGGAGATGGAGGTCCACAAAGCCAGCCGCTCTCCGAATCGCAGCAGCAAAAGATGTACTCTCTTCCCTGGCTGGTCCAAGGGGACACCAAGCCAGTATCAGGTGAGGTATCCAACTCACTGACATCCTCTAGGTCCATGCACCAATTGTCTTCAACTTAAGGAGGGGCAAACTCTTCCCCAATCCCTTCATTGTGATTTCTATTTGTCCGGCTCTGGTCAAAGTCCCAGCCAATAAGTTTGTGTAGTGTTTGTGTGCAGCTGCTCAACAGTGGAGGAGTGACTGAGTCCAACAGATTTAAAATTGACTGTGCCATATCAGGATCTGGGAGTGCCCTAGGTCGAGACAGATTCGTCTCAGAGTAGGAGACTATGATGGTTTGTGGCATCTCCCCTGGTGCCATCGGTGCTTGCATTGATGTTTGAAGTACCATGCAGATTTAGGCACCAGACCTAAAGTAGGTGTCAGGACTAACCTTGTGCCAATGAACTCCATAGAGGCAGAATAACAACTCCCAGTACCCCTCTACTACTCGATGTGCCAGAACCTTCTCAAAAACCTCTGTCACTATGCACTAGCATGGGGGGCAGAGGAAAAGAGAGACTGCCTCAAAAGTTGGAGATGCCACCTTTGAAATATTCTAGTTCTTCAAATCCCTCTTTATGGGGTTCATCTCTGATGATTAGGAAGGTGTGATTCTCCTCTGCACCTACAACTAAACACAAATAGGCACGTTTTACCAGTAATCACAAATATTATATATCTGATTTTAAACAATATCATATCACTCTTGTTAGGTATACATTTCCACACCTTACTTAAACAAATTTATTATTATTTCTAATGACTACACCTAATTCTTTCTGAGGTCTAGTTCCTCTCTTCATTTGATGTAACTAGTCTCCAGTAAGTCTCTTATTTGGGTCTATAGTATCCACAACCGCTCAGTAAATTCAGTATACACACACAGACTGTAGGAAAGTGCCTCTTTTTGTACAACTGGCCCCCACATTTTGGACTGATGCTGCTGGTCTTTTGACTCTGTAGGGCACTGGACCCTGCTGTCCAGGCCCCAGCGCATGTGCTCTGACCCCTCAAAAGTGTATGTGCAATTGGCTAATCCCTATTTGGCATAGTTAAACATACTTATAAGACACTTGTATATGATACTTCGGGTACCCAGGGCTAGTAAATTAAGTGTCACCAGTGGACTGCAGCACTTATTGTGCCACCACTGGGATGACAAAGTGAAAACATGCCTCTAGGTTTGCCATCACAGCCTACTCAGGCAGCTGCTAAACTGCCAACTTGACTTGACAAAATAATCCATTTGCCAGGTTCAAAAATTCATTTTTCATATCTATTAGTCATCCCTAAGGAAGGTATTTTAAGCCCATTGAGGCAGAGTGCTGATATTAAAAAGAAGGGCATGTCGGATTTATACCTTACATGTCCTGACCGCACAAACTCGCAATTGTCATTTTAACTGTAGTAAGGCCGGTAGCCCCATTGACTAACATGGAGTTTTCACTAGCCTACGTGCTAAGTGCTAACTTTCACATGATACCACCAAATGTGGTCCTTCAAGGCATCAATTTAATTGTTACATTGAACCTGACTTATTGCTAAAGTCAGATTTAAAGTGACTTTTAAAGCAAAGTCAACTTAAGAAAGTCACTACTTTGTTGCCCGAATCTGTTAGCCCTTCCAGACTATCTGCACCTTTTGTACCCCGAGATAGCAGGTTGTCCCCCTGCTAGGACATGTGAAGTGCTTCCAGGAGCAGGGAACAAAGAGAACTGTTGGTGGGAGGAGGTGTGACCTCCTCCAGCATGATGACACCTTAGCCTTCTTGCTCCTTTGTGTAGGCAGAAAGGCTGGCATCTCCTCCAGAGGGGAGAAACCCATGGTGGAACCGGTTTTCACAGGAGGAGTTGCTTATTAAGATGGGTACACCAAAGGGTGTGGCTAGAGCTCTGCACAGGGGAAGAAGACCTGAGCTATCTTGGATTCAGGAAGAGAAAAGTACTCCGGGATTCTTTTTGGTCATACCTCAGGAATTGATGTAACTTGGGAAGGGTTGCCCCATGGGAACTGTTGCCCTATTGGCTAGTGAGTCCTCCCCTTCCAAAAACACGAAGATGGTATAAAAGTGACACACAGTCCTCAGATCATTGCTGGACTGGAAAGAAGATAGAAGAAAGACTGTCCTTCTATTCCCTGGACCCAGCAAAGAGAGGCTGCACCAAAGGCTGGACTGCACCTGCTATACCCAAGGAACCAGTAAATAAGACTGTTGTGCCCGCCCACTAGTGGAAAGATGCTCCATTTGTGCCAGGAAGGAAGAAGTGACTCCAAGGGCTAGTTGGCTAGTCCCCTGTTAAGCATCATTGTCACAAAAGCTAAGGAAGCCTACACCCTCGAGAGCCCAGCCACTCACGAACACCTGCCTGCCACTGGACACTGAAGTACAACCTGGGAGAGGTGCTCCAAAGGTTGTTGGGCATGTGGCTGAAGTCAGGATGGACTCTGAACCCCAGACAAGAAGAATTTGCTTACCTTTAAGGAACTACTGGAGGTGCTGTGACAGGGAGACCAGTTGGCCAGCACTGGACTCCACAGGTGGATCATGGGAGATCAAGTCCTAGGCCGGAGACAACCCCTGATACTTGCGGATACCAGAGTTGCCCCAGATACACCCGCAGCAGCTCTTCTGCATTTTCAGGATTCTTAGCATCCTATATACTCAGCATAATGGCCACTTCTTGACTGGACTGTGGCAAAGAATACAAATGCAGAGAGGACCCTGAGAATGCTGGACCTGACAGATACCTGTCCCCCTTAACCTAAGTGGGTCCTGTGACTGACTCCCAACTAGTTGCAGCCCGTCAAAGTGATTATTAGTAGCCGTTCTAGCCTTTTGGCTCAGAACATGCTTAGCTATAACAATGATTTACTGCATTCTTTATAAAATGAACTACAGTGATTTACCTACCTTTGTAAAATCCTCTCTCCGTTTTCCCTCAATAGATTGTTGTTGTTTTAGTGTCTATTTAAAGATAAAAATGCATCCTATTTTTATAAATTAGTATCAGATTTTATTGTGTTGTGTTTCTTACTTTTTGGCTGTTTTGGTATGTCTAAATTCTTTACACTTGTTATTTTGATTAAGTTTGGCTGCTCTACAAAGGACTAAGCTAAGTGTTTTATAAAAGAAACCTAACTTGACCTAATAAAGATTGTGATATTATTGTGACCATGAAGTCCATCCACTCAAAGGCCCAATCAAAATCCTGCCCCCACCATGCTTACTCCAGAGGACTGCAATCCATCAGCATCATGCTCACACCCATTCTGAATGCTTCCACCTCTTCAGCGATCTTCCCAGATGTTTTGAAACATGCACCTGTCCTCCCATTGCTGAAGAAACCTTCTGCGGACCCTTCAACGCTCGCCAACTAACAGATCGATCTCCCTGCTACCATTGCCGGCCAAGCTGTTAAAGAAAATCATCCACAGACACCTCACCGAAGACCTCAAAGACCACCAACTCCTCAACACCACTCAGACTGGTTTCAGACCCAATGACAGCATAGAAACTGCCTTAATTTCTGCCATGGATGGCATACACATGACTCTGGACAGAGAAGACACAACAGGCTTCTTCTTCCTGGACCTCTCTTCAGCATTTCACACAGTCTTCCATCCCATCCTCATCTAATGTCTATACGACATTGGAATCCAAGGACACACACTCTGCTAGGTCTGCTTCCACCTGACTGGAAGGACCCAGTCAGTCAGCCTCTGATGCTCACAAGCTTGTCAGCGGAGTTCCGCAAGGAAACTCCATAAGGCCGACCCTCTTCAACGCATACATGATCCATATAGCCAGCATCATCCGCTCTCATGATGTCAATGTCCTCTCCTACACCAATTACACACAACTCATTCTTTCCCTCATGGACAAGATGCCTGCATGAATGAAATCAGCCATTGGATGAATACCAACTGTCTAAAGCTGAACTCCGACAAGACCGAATTTTGTGATCTTCGGGAAGAGCACATCGCCATGGGACTCCACTTAGTGGCCAACAGAGCTAGGAACGACACCCACCCCAACATCCATGCCAAGAACCTTAGGATGATTATCAACAGCAAACTCAACATAACCACCCAAGTAAATGCTGTCACTGCCTCATGCTTCCACGCCCTGAAGATGCTGAGGAAGATTTTCAAATGGCTTCCAATTAGCACCTGGAAAATCATCACACAAGCCCTGGTCACAACCAAACTGGGCTACGGGAACCCCCTCTGTGCCAGGATCAACAAAAAACTCACCAAAAGGCTGCATACCATTCAGAACACAGTGGCCAGAATCACACTAAACCTCCCATGTCGCACTCACATCACATCATACCTGAAGGAGCTCCACTGGCTCCATATTCACAAACGAGCACAATTCAAACTCCTCCCCCACACATTCAAGACACTACATAGCACTTGTCCAGCATACCTCAACAATCAAATCTGCTTTTGCAAACCTTCCACACACCTCTGCTCGTCTGGACTCCTACTTGCACAGATCCCACGCATATGGAAAACCAGATCCGGCGGTTAAGCCTTCTCCTACATTGCTCCTAAATTGTGGAACCGCTACCAATACACATAAGAGTGTCCTCCTCACTTCTTGAAATTCACAAGAAGCTGAAGACCTGGCATTTTGAGTAGCCTCACTAGGCCCTAGGTGTGCCTAAACTCACACCTGCTCAGTGTACCCTCCCAGGTGATAGTGAGCTCTACAAATCTGCATAACATAACATGATTAGGCCAAGTATGCCCAAAATATGTCAAGAAGAATTTCCATTATGTCATGGTCACCATTTCCACCATTATGACAGTAATGCCCACCACTGATTGACAAATGACCCCCATATGCCTGAAGGTGGACCAGTGGCATCTGATGTACATGATATGATAGTACCAGGGAAGAAGCTGCCTGCCAGGGAAGCACATACTAGACTTGCATACACTGGCACTCACATACATGCACACATAACACAAATACACAAACAGGGATGAGTACACATGCATGTGAACACACAAAACCCACTACCACGCAATAAGTAGAGCCCTTACCTGTATTCACTCCTGACCCTGCTCTCCATGACTCCTGGGCTGCTCCTATACCTGGCTCGCACACTTCTACTGACACTCCTGCAGTCCTGCACCCAAGCTGCTCTGGCTAAAACTGGCATACTTTTTCTTTACTCCGTGATCAGCCATGACAACTTGATGCCTTCACCTTTAGAAATCTCCATACCTTTCCGCGAGATAGTGATTGGTTATGGTGCAGCTGTAAACGTGAGCAGTGACATCGGTCTTGGTGGCTGCCATTCCAAGGATCTGAAGCTTAGAGGTGATGCATCCTGCAGTGTGCAGGGAGGGACAACGTTCAGCACCAGGCCCTCTGAATGAAGTACTGTGCTGGTACGACGCAAAGTTGCCCACTGTTTACAAGTCGCAGATAAACCTGAAACTAACGATATGGCACCTAAAAAGTGCACGTTCACCTTGCACATGATTCGTGCACACGTTGTGCCTGACAACACTATTATGGAGAGTCTTTATTGTAGAATTAAGTGTTTCACATAGAAAGCCTGCAAATGTTAAAGAAAATATTCATAAGCCATTAACTTCGAAGCTGTTTGCACTAAATCGAAGAGCATTGAATAAACAAATGACCGCAAAATAATAGAAATGATGCTGATTAACAGAATGATCAACGTGTAATATCAATTTATAAGCTCCACATTAATTGAGAGACTTTGAGTAATTCATGTTAACTTACAAAGATGAATATTAATCATGTTCAGTTCATTTCAAACCATTCTCTGTATTTCCATTGCACTTTATGATTGAACTAATCTGTGTAATGCAGATGTGGTGTAATACTGTCTTGATAGCACATATGATTCTGGAATTAGGATATGATGATTTAAGAGTATATAGATTTCTAATATAGCAGAAACAAAATTGAAATCTTAATGTATGCAGAAATGTTACATGTATGTACCTTACAATATAGTCCACCTCACACGTATTGGTGGGTTGGTTAATGCTTTGCATCATTCATTGCTTGAATTCAAATGCACTAAAGAATGTATAATGTGTATGTAATTAAATGCACTTTCATATTAATTATGCATTTGTTCTTTTAAATGTGCTATATTCTGCATTTACTCTATAGGACTGAAGCTTTACTGGCGCTTTCCCATGAGGACTATTGTTTCTGCTGACTTGGTTTCTTGCAGGTGTTCTCACCATTCGAATAGTTTATAAGAAGATACTTTGTGTGTTGAGATAGATACATGGCCTGGGAAAGAGGCCTTGGAGATGTCACACGAGAACTCTGAGCTATTTGAATAAAGCCATTGTGGACTGTCCTGTGTATGGAAATGGACTGACGTTTCCATATCTAGTGCGGGATTATAACTTGATGTTTCTACTTGTACCTTGGGAACTGTGGACATCGAACCACTGACATCGGATGATGATGAGGTGACAAAATAGGAATCACTTATAGACTGATGAAGTATACTATATCGTTTCCTGTGACATTGAAGAAGAGATTCCCTTTTTACTCCTGCCCTCACTGATAGCAGGAAACCCCGCTTGAGACGAACTTTGGACTTTCCTTACTGGCTGAACTTTCCTGTGGTCGGTGGTGCTGGCAGAGCTTTTCTTGGACTCCTTGACCAAACTGAATCCTGCAGATGCCCTGCAGAATTCCCCCTTGAACCTTTAAGGTCATTTTGTCCCTTTCCATGGACTTTGAGAACTCTAGAATATATGTCCCTTTGAACTCTGTCCTAAGCATAGTTTCACTCTGAAATTGATTCCAACCCATTGAAGACTCTGTACAGTTCAGTTTGTCACTTTATTCGGAAAGTGTTCCTTCCATAAAAGTAGCATGTATACAACAGATAACATTTTATCCAGTTAAGAACATAAGTGAATATTATCAAAGGGAAATTATAAGTAGCTGCAAAATTATTTTAAAAATAAAGTGCCACGTGACTTCACAAAGTCTTAAAATTTGACCTACTTGTAAACATGTTTTACTGTCAGACAATTAAATAACAGATAAAAACATAGCTATATACAACATTATGTATCAAAAGATTTAAAAACATGAAATTACAAACAACAGCAGTTTGTTAGAATAATAAAGGGCCAGATGTACGACCGTTTTTGCATGCGCAAACGGGTTTGCGAACCCGTTTGCGCATGCAAAAACAGCATGGGCCATGTACAAAGCCTATTTAGCGAGTCGCAATTTACTTGCGACTTGCTAAATAGGTTTTACGACTCGCTATTAGGAAGGGGCGTTCCCTTCCTAATAGCGAGTGCAAGCCCATGTATGAATGTTTTGCGACCACAATTGCAGTCGCAAAACACTCGCAAATTACCACCCTCTTCAAGAGGGTGGTAATGCACTCGCAAAAGGGAAGGGGTCCCAGGGACCACTACCTGCCCTTAAAAAATGAAACGAAAACGTTTCATTTTTTTCTTTTTTAAATGCATCCCGTTTTCCTTTAAGGAAAACGGGCTGCATTAAAAAAAAAACTGCTTTATTTAAAAGCAGTCCCAGACATGGTGGTCTGCTGAGCCCAGCAGGCCACCATACCTGGGAGGGCCTGTCATTCCCAATGGGGTCGCAAATTGCGAGAGGCTCATTAATATTCATGAGCCTCTCAATTTGCGACCCCATTGGGAATCGCTAACAGTGTGATACACACTGCCGTACATCCAAAATAGCGCCCCGCAAATTGCGAGACGCAAAAAACTCGCAATTTGCGAGGTGCTATTTTGCGCGTCGTACATCTGGCCCAAAGTGCTGCGTGCCCTCACAGCATATTTTAAGAATGAGCATACACGTAAACATGTTTCACTTTCGGACAATTGAATAATAGATGAACACATAGCTCTACACTTCCTGATATCACTGTATTTTCTTTTGGAAAGTGGAATCAAGAATAACCTTGTGTAAAATTCATAAAATTTACAAGACAATAAAAAATGTGGCATGGTTTGGCCTGATTTTTTATTACACGGGCAGGGAATAGCAGCAAGGTTTGACTGGTACCCAAGAGGAAAAAGCATAGTAAGTATTTGACAGTGTCAGCTCGAAACCTAAATAGCAAAGCGCGCTCCCATCTCTAGCAAGGCTGCTCTAAATAGATGGGAGGTATCATCGAGACACTCAAGGACAAATATGCGGTGATCATTGGTTTCCCTGCTGCGCTTTTAAGGCAACTTTCCTACGCTAGCTTATAAAAAGCTAGGGCTACTTCCTTTTTGCCACTGTGTTCTGAATGGTCTGTAAAAGCCCTCTGCATACCAATTTTTCCCAGTTCCGATTTAATATATGCCAAACACGGAATTCGAAGGCCATTATCACAAGAGAGCCAGTCACTTATTATATCTCTTGTAAGTACTGCCTTCTCATTGCTCCAAATAGATAGCCAAAATAATAAAGGCCTCACTCTAATGAAATCAGTTATATACAACAGGTTTAACTCTTTATGACAAATAACATGGGAGGAGGAAATTGGTACTCCGAGGAGTCACCTACAGAACCTGTTTTCTTCCAGTTGTAAAGTTCCACAATTTTCAGCCCCCCAGATTGCAGAACCGTAAGTGGCAATGGAAACACATTGGGATTTATAAATTTGCAACATGGCTTTCAATTGGCACCCACCACAGGGTTGGGGAAGGGAGAATAGTGAACCAGTTGCCTTTGAAAAGTACATTCTACGGTGTGCAATAATAGGTGACCAAGCTCCAGAGGCAGAGAACATACCTCCCAGATATGGAAAGGTCTTAACACTGGTTAGGGAGTTTTCACCTACTTGCATGCTGGACAGTTGAATACAATGTGGGCCGCATGCCATAAAATGCGATTTTGTAAAATTGGTTCGAGGTCTATATTGGACATGAAGTCAATAAATGCAGATACTAGGAGGCGCAGTGCTTCGGGAGTGTGAGTCATTAACACATTGTCATCCGCATATAGGAGTGTGGGTAGGGGATTCCCTTTTACGGATGGGACGTCGCTGGTTATAAGAGCTAAGGCCGGGTGGAGATCATTAATGTATAGTATAAAGAGGAGCGGGGCTAGCGCACACCCTTGTCGAACTCCCCTGCCAATCTCAATACCCTTAGACACATTCCATTTATCACTTAATCTAACTCTGGCTCTCATGTCCCTATGGAGATATGCAAGAAAATGGACAAGGGGGGCATGCAGACTCTTAAGCAGCAAACAACATGTGCCATTATTTAGTTCGATTAACACAGTCGAAGGCGGCGCTTAAATCCATAAAGACCATATATAAAGGCTCACGCTTAACAACTGTATATTTACTTATTATTAAATTCAAATAGGCGCATTGCTCAATTGTCCCAATCTTACTTCTAAATCCATGCTGTGAGGGATGTAAAATAGACTCTGCTTGGGCCCACTCCTAAATTCTATTATAAATGATGTGTCCCAAATTTTTTACAGTTGTAGTGATCACTGAAATTGGTCTATAACAACTGGGGTCTTCACGGTTGCCCTTCTTAAATATAGGGACAATAATAGAAGTACGCCAGGAGTCCGGGATATCTGTGTGTGCCAGTTTACTAAACACATTAGATTAAATGGGAGACAAAGTTGGATATTAAGTTTAAATAGGTTGATTGGTACTACGTCGGGCCCGGGGCTTTACCTCTCATACTATGGGTAAGGGCCTCTTCTACCTCATCCACTGGAATCCTGATATCTGTTAAATTTCTGCTATCTATAGTAAAAATATCCCTGTTTAGGGGAGCAACATAGACTTTACTAAAATGATCTTCCCAGGATTCACTTGTGATAGGCATCACTTATAGACTGATGAAGTAGACTATATCATTTCCTGTGACATTGAAGAAGAGATTCCCTTATTACTCCTGCGCTCACTGATGGCAGGAAACGGCGCTTGAGACGAACTTTGGACTTTCCTTACTGCCTGAACTTTCCTGTGTTCTGTCGTGCTGGTAGAGCTTTTCTTGGACTCCTTGACCGAACCGAATCCTGCAGATGCCCTGCAGAATTCCCCCTTGAGCCCATTCTTAGCGTTTAAGGTCATTTTGTCCCTTTCTATGGACTTTGAGAACTCTAGGCTATATGTCCCTTTGAACTCTGTCCTGAGCATAGTTTCACTCTGAAATTGATTCCAACCCATTGAAGACTCTTTCAGCTTTTGAAATGATTCTGTGGGTATTGCTCATTCTGTTCTGCCTGATTCCTATCATTGTTTGTGTATTTGCTTGACCATTGAATTCTGAGTACTCTTGTGTCTTATTGTGTGCCTAGAGAATAATATTAATGCCTGGTAAAAACCAGCTGAGAGTATTCCGTGAATTGCAAATATTAATGTTCCTGTTCCTAATTGCAGTCGCAGAACTATTGGTTTGCGTAATCCTTGTACTCCTTAATATCTTTAGGAGGCTAGGCCTTCCTGTGACTATTTTGTATTTGTATAGTGTTGTCCAGGGAGTGATTTATCTAAGTCTGATTACTAATCTGTAATAAACGCCCTTGAATTTGGCTCACGATTCCTGGTCCTCATTGTGTATCCAAATGGTTGCACTGTTAATTAAAGATGTACCCCTAACTCTTCCACCCCTCAGTGTGCACGGAACAAGATCCATCGGAGGACCAAGAGTAATCAAGGGAGAAATCTCCTCCCCCTCAAATTGGCCTGGTAAACGCTGGATCAGTACTCCTCCTCATCTCTATGAGCAACTTCCTGGCAGGTCGTGAGGCACTAGTAGCTTGCAAGCTACATATTGGAGACCCTTGCGCTGGATACAGAAAGACTACTGCAACATACATATTTACATCAGGGCCACTGGATATATTGGCAGTGTAGAACCAACTTATGCGGCAGGTTTTACTAAATCATGCAGCATGAAGAGACAAATTATGCTGGGTAATGAAGCACCTTTTTACCTGCATTGCCTCATTATTTTATCATTTTTGCAGATATTAACACTATGTTAGCAAAGATTTCACCTCATTAGTAGCAGTCCGACACCCAAATACAGCAATATGCAACAGAAAGGTGACCAGTCATCCTTTGCGAAGGGCCCTGAACATCAATGCGGTTTGCTGCATTTTTAGTAACGTTGATTTACTTGATCTAGAAACATATTTTCGGTTTGTCTGTAGATTTTGCAGCAGATGATGGATTATGTGCCAAATGCGACTTTCATAATTAGGCGGAAAACACAATGGCGGCAAAATGGCAACATTCCAGTGGCCCTGTTTAACATGTAAGAAGGACTACAATGACATGAAGCTCCTGAATCACTGCTATGTGGATCCCCGTACTTGCTAGGAGGCGTCTTGACATTAATGGTGATTTTAGATGGTTGTCAAAGTAAGCGACCCCATGGGGCAGATGTAGAAGCAGAGTGTATCTGACAATTTGGCAAAACTTTGCATCACGCCCAAAATGTCTCCTCTTAACCATTTCTAAGTTAAATAGTATTGCAGAGAGTGTTTTTCTTTGTACTTTCCCATAAAAGCATTATTAATAATTTGGAGATAACCCATCTACTTACAATACCGCTGGCATCTCCAGTGATTCTGGCCACATCATTATGTTTTGTCAGTGTGTCTCAAGGCAATCCCTGGCCTTCTCCTTGCTCCAACCCCCTTTCATGGGTCAGCCTGATGTTAGTTAGCATTCCATTCCTCATCAGCTCTACCACCATCTTGCAAGGTTTGTCAGTGCGTTTGTGATCTGTACATCTGTACTCTGTATTTGGAGCAGCATACTCAAAGTACGGCTTGGGGCCGCTTGTGCCCCGCCCAACATTTACACCAGGCTGCAGTTTTCTCGACTCAGCACTAACAATGAGAAAGGTATTAAGTAAAAGCATTTATTTACAAACTTTTTGGCACCCTGGAAAAGGTTTGCAGAGTACCCATGTTTTGGACCAAGCTTCTGCATTACTACACATAGCCACATATATGATACAGTCTACTAGCCAAGGTGGGCCCCTGATTCATTGCAGGGATATTCTGCGTTTAACCACGACTACTTCCAGACTCACAAATTGCCCTTGTGATGAGGGGGTTCATTACGATACTTGGACAATAATAGGTCCCATGGATCCGCCACAAGGTGTTTGGCCAATACCAGAGATGTCTCCTTTGATACTCTTATCCCAGACTTCTACATGCTTCCGACAGTTTCAGATTTAAATGTGTAGTATTAGCAAGTGCAAAGTTAAATCAGGGGGTTTGGTATGTATTGTGGATTGAATTTATTTGTACATTGATAAGTTATGAAGCACCATTTTAATATTTTATAATGTTTTAACTGGAATTTTGCGTTGTGAGACTTTTCCCGGATGTAAGCGAGCCATCTACTGGTGTTTCAATTGCTGCAGGTAAATGTCTGACTTTCCTTCTTACCGTAAATGTTCTGTACAGCCTGCTTCTTGCAATACACTATGGACCACCTAGATCTTGTATGGTGTGGGTCCAAGATCGTGCTTCGGGTTCACGCCTCTCATGGTGAGAGTATGTCGAGAATGCCTGGTTCTTTCGAGGTACTAAGCTTTTTGCTATCCAGGCACGAAATGCAGGCCCCTGAAACCCCTTCCATGCTGGGGGGCCCAAACCCTCCTGGGGCCCCCAACCATTCAAAGGAGCCCCATTCAGCCCAAGGTAAATGAATATTAGTGATATATGGGAGACTCAAGACCCCTCTTCACATTCCTCATGGGGGCTCTATCATTTTGAGTTACGCCTCTGCTGCTATCAGCCCTCATGTTCCTCTTTCCATGACTTACAGTATTCAGAGCAGGTAGACATGCAGAACGCTCAAGCATTATGAACAGTGGTGCACAGAGCACTTGCGTGGACACTGGAAATGTAGGGCACGCGTGTTTCGCATCGGTGCCTTACCTCGTGCCTCTTCTTTTTAATTTTTTTTTATATATTTGATTGATTTTGCTATATAAGCAGGAAACAAAGCCCATAAGGCCAACAATGTTCCAAATAATGAAAAAAAAAATACAAAGGTCCGCACGTACATACCATCCACCCCCCAACCCGACAGCCATGAATCGAGCAAAATGAAAATCTTATACTGCCACCTCCAACCCCATATCATGAGCCATACCATTCTTGCACACTGACAAAGACGGAGGGGCCGCAGCCTTCCACTCCTGGGCTATGTCCCGCTTTGATAAGGTCTCTTTCTTCTTCTTAACGGTAAGGTCTTATGTGGGGATCTCACTTTGGTTCCTGGTGCTTGTGGGGTCATTTGGTGGTTGCCTGTAGATTGTTGGTCTTTGTCCAGAAACCATCGCCATCTTGCTATTCTATCATGACGAATATTCTTCTCTGCAAATGGGGACAAGGACAATCGACCAAGGCTTTCTTTAAGACCCCCCTACCTTGTGTCTGGTATATCTTGTATCAAGACTATCTATATAAGCAGTCCTCGAGTTGTGCCTCCTCGCATTGCAATTTGCTTTGTCTGCTCCACTGAGACCTTGTGAAAGGACTAACCTTCATGTTCCAACATAGCAGTCCTTTCAGCTCAACTCTGGTGACTCCAGAACTGCCAGCTCCAGGAAGAGAACTTTCTATTCTGTGCCTTCAAATTTTAGAAGCCTAAACATTCGACTGAAAGAACTGGTCCTGTCAAAAGGTCTTACACTCAGAAGGTTTTGAACGATTTTGCATATTTGGGACTACCTTCCGCATCATTGTGTAACCCATTATTTACTGTTAGAACAGACATCATAGCTTCTAGAAGGGATGCTCTGTACACACTTTGACTTAGCATCAAATATATTCTAATATTCATCTTACAACATCCCACAACTATCAGCCGACAATGTGATGAGTGTTTGTGATTGTCAGTATTTCAGAATCATATTTGAATGTTATGGCCAATCTTCATTGAGTACACCTAAACTTCTATTATGTACAGACACGTCCCCTCTTTTGTTAGTTTCAGCATCAATCTACTTCGCCTATTGGTCAAGGTTAACTGTGTGCAGAGGAGGGGTCCCATTTATTGTGAGGTGGAATAGCCGCCATTTGACCGCTGTATGCCTCCTGCTGCCCCAGAATTGGCTGCCAGCTTCATTAAGACTTGTTTGCCATTTTGGTAGACATTTTCCGCCAAAATGGTCCCTGCATCCCAGGCGGGCCGTTTTCGGGGGAAAGAAAAGGATGCCCATTGTTTTTTTTTTTTTTGCGTAGACACAAAAAGCAGGGTTCCATGTTTGAAAAAAACTTAACTAATGTACCTCATATGCTGGGAGTAATCTTCCTTTTACGAGGGCCATTTCTGGACTTTTTGGTCCAGAGCTAACATGGTTGACATAGCAGGCCCAGTCAGATAGGATGCTAGTAGAAATGGCATCATAAATAATCATATTCCTCCGACGCCATTCGAAAGTGCAGGGTCTGCCATAAGCGTTTTCTCGGTAGCAAAGATGGCGACAGCTCCACTGTCTGGAAATCCGTGTTCTGGGACTCCAAATTAGGCTGGCGAACCGAGAGCTAGGCGGATGGGACCTCATCTTAATGATCCTCTGAGTACAGACTGATAAATGGTAAGTTGCGGATTGTGTTCACCTGTTTTATTTTAAATGCTTTCCCCAAGGCCTTGAAAGCTCATCTGTTCGCCCGTGCTTACTAAGCGTTAGCTAATATTTTATGTGTAGCGACCCTTTTAGTAATTATTGCAGATTTTTCTTGTTTTCATCTATCGGGGGTTCATAAAAACAGAGGGACTGGTTTCGCCATTCAAAAATAATGTTTTGTAGAATGTTGTTAGCTAGCCAGCCGTTGCAGTTAAGCTTGACAAATGCTGTTGGCAATAGTTCTTTTAAAATTACACTATTTTCCCTAGTCAATAAAGAATGCGGTTGGAAGGGCCCCTGAACACTTGGAGCTCATTGGAGAACTCAACAATTATGATGTCACCGCTCTGTGGTTGGAAATCGAATTCTACTGCTGCGTGATGGGTTAAGGAAATGAAATGGCTGAAATATTACTGCGTATTTTCCTTCATAAATAATTTCATTTTGGGGTCTTCCGGAGGTAAGTAGGGCTCTAAGTGGGTGAGGAAAACGCCTTTAAAATGTTGTAAGGGAGATTATTCGTTTTTCACTATAGAATACTGAATTTTGATGGGCTGTGTATCTTTTTTCAAAAATTGAAAAGAAAAAAATCTTTGTTGTTGTGATGTTAACATTTTTACGATAAAAAAGCAAAGCCGGGCTTGCAAAAGCAACATTTCCAGCCATCTTTCCTTGGGTTGTTATTTTGGCTTTTCTGATGGTATCGTGCATGTCGATAATGGTGGCATCATTTAGGGACACAGTGATGCTGAAACACATAATAATTATGTAGCTCGTACATTGTGGCTTAAATGACGTACTGCAGGCCTACTGACTCGACGATTTCAGTGTTGTTTTGAGTTACTACCTCGATTGGTAGGTAGCATTGTGTAAAATTGGGAGGGAGTCAACCGAGAAGAGACCCGAGTGCTCGATGTATATATTGTTTTGTACGAAGAGGACCAAATTACAGAACTTTCATCAGCGCCACTGAATTTTGCATTGGTGCCTGTCAAATTTGCACTGCAGCAGTGTAAATTTGCACTAACCAACCAGTGCAAAAATGTGCTAATCTCACAAGTGCTGGGAGGCAGCTTAATAATGGGTCCAGCGCTGAAAGAAAGGACATACCAAGGGTAACATTGATCCCTGAAATGGTGTAAATAAAAGAAAATTAAGACAAATGAGGAGGCACCATCACAAAATATCATCTTTATTAATTTATTGTATCTATTAAATGATACAGTTCAAGAATCTAGTTACGTTCAAATTAATACAGCTTGTAGTTTCACAACAGAACTGTGCCAAAACATGTTTCGCCATATTTTCACTCTACCAAACTCAGGAGAACCCCAGTGACCATAGAAACTAAGGGGTAATCAATGTGACAAAGGAAACAATGATTCCTTTGGGGTCGTTTTTAAAGCAAATCAACAGTTTGAGAAAATATAATTTGTTGTCCAAAAGAGTTAATCATACACGAAAGCACATAAAACACCCACGCAAATAGTAGATCATCAATACATAATTTGAAATTACATCACCTAATATTTATAACTGAGAAGACTGCTAGAAGTGAATGTGACGGTACAGTGCTCAAGTGATTTATAGATGTGCTGATCACTGAGAGTAGGAAGGCACATGTGAGGTAAAATTCAGTGGCTGTTTTATTTTGGGGGGGATCAGAGGTGGGTATTTATTGTTCATTTTCCTGCTAACCCCTTTTGAGACGTATGAATATATTCCAAAATTTTGAATTTTCGAAGGCAAATGACTGATTTCAAGATGTCATCATCAGGACAGGAGTTTATGGTGTTAGCAACCCTGTGGAAATAAAATTGTGATTGTAAAGAATTATTGGGGCGGGAGTCGTGTGGGAAAAAAATGAAACAGACAAAAAATCTTACCTAAAGACTTAAATCTGTGACAGACAATTGATGCTTACAGGCTGCTTACGGCAAAAACGTATCAATAAAAAAGGCCAAGGTAATACATTTACCTGTAGTAAAAATGTATGGAGCATAACACAGAAAAAGGATAGTTAGTCCAACCTGATGTTTTAAAAAGTCAAACTAGAGGGCATTGTTAATTTGATGTCCCGTATCTGAAAAATGAAGTAAAAACCACATGGGCTCAGTGAATGACTCGAGCTTGTGTGAGTAAACAAGAATCAAATGCCAGGTACGGTTATGTAAGGACCGCAGGAGCCTCAGTTGAGTACACAATGTTTATTTACCACATGTCACCATCCAGACACCGAATGTCTCAACCGTGCCTCTCCCCAACCGTTAACAATTCTCCAACCTTCCAATTACAGCACACGACCATCCATGCACACAGACAAATGAGAAAGGAAGGAGGGAAAGGCCAACAAGGAACATAGACAAGGGGAGAACCGGCCGGCTTAATTGGTGTAAATGTATATATATAGTCTAATCTCACAATTTGTTTTCTTTATACATAGTCTAATCTCGCCATTCTTTTTCTTAGCATTTACAACGGGTGACAACCATGAACATGCTGCACTAGGTTCAATTATTCCTTCATCTAGCCATTTGTTCAATACCTTGCGGACTACCTTGCATGCAGAAAGGGGTAGAATGCGTACCTTCTGTCAGTTTGGTACAGCCCCTTCATTCAGTTTGATGAAGTGTTCAATCATCCCAATTTTTCAGTTACAGTTTCACATTCTTCCAGAATACTGTTAGGATCAACTTCAGAAATGCTAAAAATGTAGTGTGCTTTCGATGGACTTACCAACATACAGAAGTTCTGTTGTTCAGACCAACCCAATATGTTTACTCCATGGTTGACAACGTACACTTTGGCATTGGTTGTTCTATTTTTAAAATTCAGATTGGCATTGAAGACTCCTTTAATGCTGATTTTGTGTCCCCCATCTCCACCTGTGTAATGCGGCTGGGTTGAAGCGCTTCGTTTTTTGGGAGCCTATCGTATTCTGCTTTTTAAATGATAGTGACATCTGAACCAGTATCAACTAGAATTTCCACACTCCTATGAATAATGTGTATAGTGCACTTTGGTTTGCCACTGGAATTACATTTGTCCAGGATTGCCACCATTAAAATGAGATTTTTCATTTGTTCATTTGTTAATCAAAGTTAGAAATTTCATTGTCACCCTACTAGATTGTGAATATGTTCTTTGGATGACTACTGGCCCGATACACGTTGGCAGAATGGTCCCTACTTCCATATTTGCAACATTCCTTGCTAAGTGATAGGCAATTTCTGTAGGACACTCATTGCCTGCTGGATCCACAATGGTAGCATACATTTTTGCTAGTTTCCTCATATTTACATCTTGGAGAATCGATTTTTCCTTAAGTCTTAGGATTTTCATTCCTGATTTGTATCAGTAAACTGACCTGGTTTTTAAGCAGTTTAATGCCTTTGGCTGAACATTCACAACTCTTAATGGTACTAATAACCTTGTGAAGACTCGGATTTTGTGGCATAACATGTTTTCATATGCTTTAATGCATGTGGTATGCATGACTACTTGGTCACTTATCATTTCGTCTGTATTACTGAATGCACATGTGGATGCTAGCTTACAAAATGTTGCAGCATATTCCTCAACAGATTCTTTTGGCGCATGGTACCTATAATAAAAATTATGATGTTCCATAATAATACTGAGGGTTGTGTCAAAATAGTCTTCCATTCTTTTTTTAACTTCAATGTGTTGATCCCAGGCTTCTTCACCTTCAGATTTCTCTATTGGTATCACATTGTCAAATAGACTTCTTTCTTCAGTTCATAGAAAATTGTACAGGAGGGCCTTTTTGCAGTGAGCATGGTTATCCATTCCATCAATTGCCGCTAAATGAATTTTGAAACTTTTGATTCACTGACTTCACCTCTCTTTAGGTGGTCCTGGTAGTACCCAAAAAGTGGTTGGCATTGTTGTTGCCTTCATCATTCCAGCCATGGTTGGTAAAGAGGTGCAAACAGTGCCAAATGGAACACACCAGTCCATGGAGAAGTATGGCAAAAATGCACCAATAAATTGTAATGAGATGTAGAAACCACAAAATTGTGAAAATGGAATTGGTAGAAACACTAGGGTGCATGTAATATTGACTGCAGTGTTCTAAATGGCTAGTGGATGTGAGTAGAACACATCCTCGACTACAAGAATACAGATTTATTGGTAAGTAATAGACTGGCAAGCTTTCAATTCTGGTTAAGAGCGAGTTAATAGTTGTCGAGCCCGCCCTATGAAACTAGGCACGACACAGGATACTTTAGAGGTGGTCGGCCAGAATGATTAGGAAATCACGAAATGGTGAAAATTGAATGGGTGGAAACACTAGATGGCATGTAATATTGACCTCAATGTTCAAAATGGCCAGTGGATGTCAGAAGAACAACACATCCTTGACTGTAGGAATACAGATTTGTGGTAGTATACTGCAAGCTTTCAATACTGACGCAGAGCGAGTCAATTGTTGGCGAGCCCGCCTTTTGAAACAAGGCACGACATAGGATACCTAAGAGGTGGTCCGCCGGGAGTAGCAGGACTCAGGTCCAGCCAGTGGTGTGGTTAACAGCTCGGATAAATGCAGTAGCCAGGTGGAGCAAAGCAAGCCTCTTCCTACGCCATGGAAACCCCACCTACATCTGACAGAAATGCAGAATGACTGACAAGGCTTCAAGAGAATGAAGAAGTGCCAGGGAGACAGCACTGGGACAGCAAGAGCATTCAGTGACGAATGTGGTAACGGAGAGAGGTAGCAAAGAGACCTAGACCTACTGGCAGGGTAGGGAGAAGCAGCCAGTAACCTGCATGCATGAGGCAATCCTGTGTTAGTCACCAAATTGAGGCTTGTAAGGACCACATGAGCCTCAGTTGAGTACACAAAGTTTGTGCACCATTTGTCGCTTTCCAGTGCTTCAACCATCCCACCCCACAACCGTTAACAACTGCCCAGCATTCAAATGACAACACTCAACCATCCACACACACAGACACACAAGGAGGGAGGGATAGGAAGGGGAAAGGCAACAAGGAACAAAGACAAGGGGAGAACAACAAATTATTAATTCAGAAAGTATACTTTAACAGCACAAAACAATACTACAGGTTACCCGTACATGATTCCTCATGGAAGAACACAAGAGCTTGCTTGAGAAAATATTCTCATGTATGCAGGGCATTCTCAATATCACTTTCCTAAAACGATGGAGAGCATGGAAAACAACTTTCCGTAAGTGCAACAGAATTACAGACAGCTACTTGTACATGAAAACAATGACCTAAAATGGCATGGAGGTTTCACCTACTGTGCTGTCGGAAAGCGTTTGTACAAGGATGCCGCTGAAGTGCAAGCATCAGTGTGCCTGAGGGAAAAGGCACTCAAAAGAATTACCAGTATCCTATGATAAAACAAGATGCATGTTTGGCAGGAACTGGTGCACACTTCAATGTCTGATATATATATATATATATGTAATATAACAGTGAGATATTTTCTAAATATTTGTTACATAGAGACTTGTACAGCAGTTATTTCGTGAAGTACAAGGTGATAAATAAGGAGCCCACATGCAGCCTATCCTCATGCATCAGATGCCCAACAATAACTGAGCAACAGATGCTGGACAGCAGCATGGGCCACAAAGCGGTAGATTAAAAGGAAAGATAGCAACTAGAATGCATTTACTTTTGACAAGTGAGCTCGCTTCGTAAAGCAGGAGCTCGCTTGGTCATAACAAGTTCTTAAAGGTACTGTGCACTCCATACATTACTGCAATGTCTTATGGTACAACACCTTCCCTTTTTTGAAAAAAACAAAGCTAAATAATTTGTATGAAAAAAGTTATCTAAAATAACTATAATAACACAATATTTACATCTCTAGATCTTTTTTTTTTTATAAGACATATTGTAATCCTTAAATTTAGAAGGCATAGTAGTATTGAGTCCAGTTCCGGTATGTTCTGGCATTACAGGACGTAATGCAATCATTAAATTGTTCAGGAACAGTGTCCAAACCAGGTTGCCTTTGGGTAAGTAGCAAATCATTTGCACTATCAATCTGAGATGACCCTTGACCCTCAGTTGAATGCTCTTGAGTTGATTTCCCCACCAAGTGCTTTCAGGAGGGACATTGTTGCCATCATAGCCTCACACAGCTTGAATTTTGGCTGTCTGCGTCTGGGTAATCTTGACCAGATCTCTTTTACTCCACCAGCCTTTGTTATTTATAAGTACTGAGCCTTTAGACACTCTTTTAACACAAAATGGTTTTGAAAATTTCGATAATCCCTTCTTGACCTTAGTGTTATTTCTGATCAAAACCCAATCCCCTGCTTTCAATGTTAATTCTGTGACATGGTGAGATTTGTCAAAACATTCTTTAACCTGACTCTGCATTGCTTCAACCCTGGATGCAATAGTTTGCAAGTCAGATGTGCTCTTTTTGCTTACCTCTCTCACCCAGTCAGGACAAACTGAAGCCCTTGGAAATCTTTTGCGTAAAATCATAAATGGCAACATACCTGTTGTACGGTGTGGAGTTACTAGATGTGACCAAACCTTCTCCCGGAGAAAAGTTTCGACCTCAAGACCCATAATCAAGGCTGTTTGCACACCCTCTTTTAAGAACTTACTCATGCGTTCAACCAAACCATTGGCAGAAGGCAAGTAAAGCGCAACTCTGAGATGAGTAATGTGAAAACCCGCAAAGAAGTCCTTTTTGCGCGCTGATGTGAAGTGGATGCTGTTGTCTGTAAGAATTTCTTTGGGTGCTCCTTCTTCATCAACCATTCTTTTAAAAAAAATTGATTATAGCGTCAGTGTTGGGAGCAGAGGTAAAACCAAAATACACCCATTTTGAAATATATTTAATTAAAACCATCATGCATCTTTTATGAATAGGCAATAACCCAAATGAACCTGCAAAATCAAGCTCCACTTTTTGCCAAGGTTCCTCCAGGAGAGGGACCATATGGATAGGTGACTCATGTACCTTCCAGTGCTTATCAGATACCATGCAGGTGGTGCAATTATCAATAAACTTAGAAAGTTGAACTTCCAATCCAGGGCGACCAGTAAACATGTTTTATTTATTTGCTTACGCTACTGACTCCTAAATGGCCCTTGTGTGCCTCCTTAATAATATAATCTCTGATAGACATAGGAGGAACACACACATCATTGCGTAGTAGTAGCACCCCTTCATCAACTGATAGGTCCTCTGAAATCTGTACAAAAAGTCTCAAAGAGTCCTCAACATTTCTTTCCTTGGGCCAACCTTCTTTCATGAATTTGAAAACAGAGTGTAACATGGCATCCTGTTTGGAAGCATCTAACCACTGATAATGTATGATCACCCCTTCGTTCCACAGTATATCCTCCACAAACGCAATCACATTCTCAATATCTTGAAGTGTGTTGGATTCTTCACCTCTGATGGATAACCTGGAGAGACAGTCCACTCTTATGTTTTTCCCACCAGGTATGTATTTCTACATAAAATTAAATTCTTGCAGCTTTGATAACAAACCGACCAATCGTAATGATACTTTCCCTGAACTGTTGCCACTCAACAGGTGGACTTGTGGTCTGTGAATAGATCAAATGGGAACCCCAAATGAAAGTCTTGATCCTTTTCACTGCCCAACAACATGGCACTGCCTCTGTGGCAATGGTGTTTTCTTTGTCCTGACATAACTGTGAAAACACAGCCCCCAATTTAACTTGACTGGCATCAACAGTTATGATACACTTTCTACCATCTACAAATGGAGTTAAAGCTGAGGCTGAAATAATGAGATTCTTCACTTTCTGAAAAGCTTCTTGCACACCATCAGACCAGATAAACGTCACTCCTTTCTTGAGTAAATTCCTCAAGGGCTGCACAATAAAAGCATAACCTTGCACAAACCTTGAATAGTATTCACTTAACCGTGAAAGGAGCAAAACTTATCTTTGTCACTGGGCGAATATGCATCTTCAATAGCTTTAATCAATGAAAATTATGGAGGAATACCATTGGGAGTGATAGAGTGTCTTAAGTAGGAAATGTTTTCTGCTAAAAATTTGCATTTGTCTGTGCGAAGAGTGATGTCAAACTCTATAAATTTAGTGAAAACTGTTTCAAGAGTGTGATTATGTTCAGATAAAGATTTTGCAAAAATCAGCACATCATCTTGAAACACTTGTACCCCATTCACACCCTCCAATATGTTATCCGTGAGATGCTGAAAAACACTAGCTGCTGGAGCCAATTCAAAAGGGAGTCTGCGAAAGTTAAATGCTCTGAAAGGAGTTACAAAGGTGGTTAACTCTTGGGACCTTTCACTAAATTTAAAGAGTTTGGTATCATTCTTCGCAGAGATAAACACAATTTTTTAACAGAAAACATTGACTACTTAAGACACTCTATCACTCCAAATGGTATTTCTCCAATATTTGCCATTGATTAAAGCTATTGAATATGCACATTCACCCAGTGACAAAGGTACACTTCGCTCCTTTCTCGGGCTAAGCAAATACTATTCAAGATTTGTGCAAGGTTATGCTTTTATTGTGCAGCCCTTGAGGAATTTACTCAAGAAAGGAGTGACATATATCTGGTCTGAAGAAGTGCAAGAAGCTTTTCAAAATGTGAAGAATCTCATTATTTCAGCCTCAGCTTTAACTCAATTTGTAGAAGGCAGAAATTGTATCATAACTGTTGATGCCAGTCAAGTTGAATTGGGAACTGTGTTTTATTGGTTTTACCTCTCTTCCCAATACTGACGCTATAATCAAATTCAAAAACATTTTTTGATGTGGAAGTAGCACCCAGAGAAATTGCATGCATGAATGACTTCATTGAAGGTTTTCACATTACTCACCTCAGAGTTGCGCTTTACTCACCTTCTGCCCATGATTTGGTTGAATGCATTAATACGTTGTTAAAAGAGGGTGTGCAAACAGCCTTGACCATCGGTCTTGAGGTCGAAACCTTTTTCAGGGAGAAAGGTTGGTCATATCTGTTAACTCCACACAGTACTACAGGTATGCCCCCATTTATGATGTCACACAAAAGATTTCCAAGGGCTTCAGTTTGTCCTGACTGGATGAGAGAGGTAAGCAAAAAGAACCCACCTTACATGCAGACTATTGCATCCAGAGTTCAAGCAATGCAGAGTCAGGTTAAAGAACGTTTTGTCTAAACACACCATGTCAAAGAATTAACATAGAAAACAGGTGATTGGGTGTTCATGAAGTAAGAGAAATCTGGTCAAGATTACACAGTCGAAGGCAGCCAAAATTCAAGCTTTGCGAGGCTATGATGCCAACATTTCCTCTCTTGAAAGCACTTGGTGAGAAACAACTCAAGAGCATTCAACTGACAGTCAAGGGTCATCTCAGATTGTTAATGAAAAAGATTTGTTACTTATACAAAGGCAATCTGATACAGACATTGTTACTGAACAATCTAATGATTGCATTATGTCCCATAACACCAGAACTGTACACAGTACTAGTATGCCTTCTAAATTTAAAAGGATTACTATATGTCTTACAAGAAAAATAATAGATGTAGAGACGTAAATATTGTGTTAGTATGCTAATTTTAGATTTTATTTTTCAGATTAATTATTTAGCTTTGCTTTTTCAAAAAGGGGACAGTGTTGTACCATAAGACATTGCAGTAATATATGGAGTGTGCGGTACCTTTAAGAACTTGTTATGACCGAGCGAGATTCTGCTTTGCGGAGCGAGCTCACTTGTCAAAAGTAAATGCATTCTGGTTGGCTATGTTTCTTTTTGAATTACTGCTTTATGGCCTAAGCTGCTGTCCCCCATCAGTTGATCAGTCTTCATTGGGTGTCTGATGCATTAGGACACGCTGTGTGTGGGCTCCTTATTTATTACCTTGTACTTCAGGAAATAAACGCTGTACTTATATCTGTTTGGCTCCTATAGACTCTATGTAATATACTTTCATAAAAAATTAAATCACTGTAGATGCTTATATTCCTGTTATTTCTGTACATCAGGGAGTAGTGTTCTGCATATAGCTGTAATTGTTTACCAGTATCAAATATGCAGCATGGATAAGAGTGTTCTCTACTCATCACATGTTTATATATTACCTGAAGATACATTCTGCTCCAAATGCTTCCCTGTGACCCAGTTACTCATAAATATACTGTACCTCCCACCTACTTTTAATTTAACATTTTTGTTGGTGCTTCTCTGCCTGGTAGCCTTAGCTGTGTTTACCTCTTGTAATATCAGTGCTTCTTCACCTTTCACCTTTCACCACTCAGCATTCTTCTTGGCCATGGCACCTGCAATACATTTTTTTTTAGGAGGTGTTGGTCTTTCCAACTGTGCCTCTCTTTCTTATTCATACGTTGACGATTGTGATTCTGTAACCATCACCCTTGGCTCTATTTATTTATTTATTTATAAAGAGCAGCATTCATCCCGTAAGGATATCACGGCGCTGAGGTAGCAGGCGCGTAGTGGTCAGGGCTGTTACGGTAGATGACATCAGTCTTTGGGGAATAGGTGGGTTTTTAGTTTCTTCCTGAACGCAGTGTAGTCTTTGATCAGCCGTAATTCCAGTGGAAGCTTGCTCCAATGGAGAGCTGCAAGGTATGAGAAGGTGCGTCCACCTGCCCTGGCCTTTCTGATCCTTTTGGTCTCAGCGAGCGCCTGCTGGTGTGACCTTAGACACCTAGGAGGTGTGTAGAATTTAATTTTATTCTGAAGAATCCTGGGACCAGTGTGATGGAGTGCCCTATGTGTGTGTCCTAAGAGCTTAAATCGTGCTCTTTGGCGCATGGGCAGCCAGTGAAGTTGCCTCAGGCATTCGGTTGCTGAACTATATCTGTCCTTGTTGCACACCAGTTTGGCTGCTGCGTTTTGTACTACCTGAAGACGTTTGAAGAGATAGTCTGGCATTCCAACGAGAAGTGCGTTTCCATAATCCATCCTGCTGACGAGTAGAGCCTGTGTGACTGTCCTCCTGCTTTCCAGTGGGATCCAGGGAAACAGCCTTCTTAAAAGCTTCAATGTAGCGAAGCTCTTTCCACATAGTGTATGCACATGATCCCGAATGGATAGGGTGTTATCAATGAGTACCCCCAAATGTTTTGTGCACTGTTTAGGTGCTGGGGCATCTCCCAGTGAGTGCGGCCACCAGGATGCCTCCCAGATATGGTTGGCTCCGTCGAGGAGCAGGATTTCGGATTTCTCAGCGTTGAGCTTTAATCAGTGGTCCGACATCCAGGTTGCCATTTCCGTGAGACAATTGTTGAGTTTGGCCCTGGTGTCGTCGTGCCTATCTCCGATGGCTATGGTTAGTTGCGTATCATCCGCATACGAGCACATACTGAAACCCCACTTCATGCCAATTTTTGCCAGGGATGAAACATAGGCATTGAAAAGAGTGGGGCTAAGGGATGCGCCCTGCGGGACACCACAGTTTAGGATTTTTGGCTTTGAGGAGAAGGCACCTAACTGCACAGTTTGGGTTCTGTTCCTCAGAAACGAACGGAGCCATTGAAGGGCTTTGGCATGTATCCCTTTTTCATGTAAATTTTCCAGTAGGAGCTGGTGGGAGACCGTGTCAAACGCTGCCGACAGGTCCAGTAGGATCAGGGTGACTGCATTTCCCTGGTCCAGCAATGCTCTTACATTGTCTAAGACGGCCAGGAGAGTTGCCTCTGTGCTGTTGGTGGCCCTAAAGCCCGTTTGAGAGGGGTCCAACAGTTCATTTGTTTCTAGGTAGTTGGACAACTGTCTGTTGACCAGTTTCTCCAGGACTTTGGAAAGGTAGGGAAGTTGCGAGATCGGCCTATATTGAAGCATTGGTCATTACTTAGTTTTCAGTACTCAGCGTTCTTGGTTACCATATGACCCCATGCGCAGGTTCTTCTGAGCACAGCTTTTACCTCATGGACACTGACAATTGTGCTTTTGTAGCATCCTTGTAAAATTGCTTCTGACAGCTCTGTAAGTGAAGCCTCCATTCCAACCCAAACATACTTTTTCATGTACAAATGGCTTTCTTTAATTCTATTGTGTTTTTTTCCTTCCACTCCACCTTGTTTTAAGGCAGTGATTTTGACACTTCCCCTCTTACATGGGATTGATGTCTCAAGCAAACTCATGTTCTCCAATGAGGAATCATTCGAAGTTAAGCTTACCTGGCATCTGATTCTTGTTTACTGCCACAAGCCCTTGAGTCATTCATTTAGACCATGTGGGGTTTCTTAGTTTTTCATACACAAGACATCAAATTGCCATTGTTTACTACTTTTAGATTACTTAAAACATCTACTTGGACTAACTAGCATTTTTGCTGTTATTCGCCTTATATTTCCACTACATGTAAGTGTATTAACGTGGTCTGTTTATTGACATGTTTTCACCATGTGCAAGTAGTCAGTTAGGAAGCTTCAATTCTCTCTGATAAATGAATGAGATCTTACAGCCTCCTTCTACCTCCTCATTGCTTGCCTAGATATGTTTTTGTCTTGCATAATCTCTTTCCCACATCACTCCTGCCACTATAATTCTTTTTAAACAATCACTATTATGTTTCCACAGGACTGCTAATACTATAAACTCCTGCCCTCATGATGGCACCTGGAAATCACTCATTTGGTGTTGAAACATTGACAAATGTTTACAGTTTTGGACTGCATTCATGGCACCCCTACAATAGGGTAGCTAGCAGATACATAACTAAATACTCACTTGCGATTCCTGCCCCTAATAATACTGTAGCCAATGAATTGTACCAATGTGCCTTTCTTATCTCACTTTTCTGTGTATGTATATCACTAGAGCACTCTATAGTCAACTTTTCACTTCTAGCACCCTTCTCAATTAACAATATTAAGTAAAGCAACTTCAAATTGTACAATTTAAGGTATTTTAAACTTATGCTCTATAGACCTAATGTAGAGTGTTGATAAGTGGCATGGTCAAACTCACACCATGTCATCTATCTAGACTCAACACCAGTTATATTGATTTGGGATATCTTTGTGTTATGTAGGTTAGCTGGGAGGCTGTACGTAGACCATTCTCAGTTCTCTCACCCCCTAGGTGAGTATGTGTAACTTCAGATTATACATCGATGATCTACTATTGGGGTGCATGCGTGTTATATGCTTTCGTGTATGAGTTATTCTTTTGGACAGCAATTTATATTTTCTCTAACTGTTGATTTGCTTTAGAAATGTTCCCAAAGGAAGCATTGTTTCCTTTATGTTATGATAATATCACTTTATCAGGACCACGAAGAAGGATGTTTCCTCATTTTTGTTATGTAAAGATGTAAATTGACTTCGAATGACCAATGCAAAGTGCATATTTTGCTGGAGTTGATATAAAATTAAGCATATAGCTTTCTTTCTTATGGGGCCATTGTGGTGTTTGTAGATATGTGTCTTCAAATTCTTTTTGAATTGAAGGAGGATTGGAGCAATCCATATGTTGGTGGGGATGCTTTTTTCAGATCATGGGTGAAGTCTAATTTCATGAGTAAAGGTCTTACAAAGATAAAAAGGGCCCCAAAACGCAAATTTTTGTTCCAATTTCCATAGATAAAATTAAACAATACACAAAAAACAGCTGAACAGAATTACACCAAATTTGCAGAAAGCAAGATCTTTAACCAGAAAGCATGCTATTTATGATTTGGTGTAATGTTCAGTAGTTTTAGTTAGTAGTTTGGAGAAATTAAGGTTAAAAAAATAGAGATATATTCAAAATTGGTGCACTGGAAGTCCAGTGGGAGTGGTAATAAAAAAAACTAAGCATTGTGATTGGCTGAGAATGCTCTTTCTCCCATCAGTCATTTTGCTCCAGCGAGACTGAGATGGTTCCAGCGGGAGCGAGCTCTCTGATTGGCGGGCCAAAACATTAGAAGAAATGTTGTGGTCACCCTGTGTAATGGAAATGTTTACAAAATACCATATAAGGGAGGCAAGACCCCTTATGGGGGCTCAAAATAAAATTTTAAAAAATGGTGTCACTGCAATCACACAGGAGTCCTGAGTGACTCTCGAGAGACCCAGAAAATGAATTACAAAAATAAGAAACTGTGGGGTTGGTGTCCGTGGTGGGTTGGCTGCCCTTGGGAGGTTTGATGCATTGTGTGACTGCAGGCCAGGCCCTCCACCCAATCCCACGATGCACATGGTCGAAGGCCATGGCTGGGGGGGAGGGTGGTTATCCTCCCACAGGTGGTTGGGTATGGTATTATGATCTTACTTTATGTAAAAAAAAACCTAGAATTTCACAGAAAAAAACAAAATTTAAAGTGACATGCTTAAGTGAAAATGTCAGTAAAACATAACACTTTAAACTAAAAAACAAACTGAAATTCACCAGTTATAATTTACTGAGCTAACTTGAAGTTGTGCCCCCACCATGCCCTGCTTATAACCTCAGAGATTGCATCACTCATGACATGTTCAATGACATAGTTGATGACATTACTGATAATAAATCAAATAACATCACTGATGCCACCTGGGAATGGTGAGGGCACAAGTTCTAGTTAGCTCAGTAAACTATAACTGGTGCATTTCAATGTTTTTTTTTATAGTGTAAAATGTTATGTTTTAAGTGACATTTTCACCCTGCTATAACATCACTTTAACCTTTGTATTTTTCAGTGAATATATATACATACATATATACACACACACAGATAGATAGATAGATGATAGATAGATAGATTACACCATATCAGTCACCACGGTGTAGTTACGGTTAGGTCAGACTTTCCATAGGAAGAGTGTCTTTTATTTTACTAATCACTCTAGCGCCATTCGTCGAATCTTCATGAAACATTCCCAAAAACAATTAATCCACCTCAGCTCCTTACTGGACAGTTTTGGGGTGATCCATCAAGCGGGAACAAGAAAAACAGGTGGGGGGATGTTCCAATACGCTTTTTCTCTATGCAATTTTCATAGGAAAAATTAGACAATGATACAGAAAAAATGCCTCAAAAGAATTAGCTCAAATGTGGCAGAAAGCTAGATCTTTACTCGAAATGCATGTATTTTGTTATTTGATGTAAATCTGTTCAGTAGTTTTTGAGTAATTAAGGTTCAAAATGTATAGATAGATTGACAGTTGGGGGCCGATTCCGATCTCGGCCGGTAGGGCTCCGAATCGGATTCGGCATAACCGGATCCGATTCGGAGCCCTATTTCCCGACCGATTCGTACGCGCGTCCGGACGAGCGAGTACAATGCGAATTCGCCGACCGACTCGTTCGGGCGTCCCAACCGCTCCGACCGACTCGTTCCCGGGTCTAACCGCACCGACCGACTCGCTCGGACACGACTCGCACCGCGCAATGGAGACGTTCCCCGGCCGGGTAAGTACGATGCGCGCCGCGAGCAGTCCGACTGACACGCGCCGTCCGGCTCGAAAGAGCAGTCGGAGCCGTACTTCGGGGGTCCGTGTCGGACCCCCTGTATGTGTAGCCGCGCGAGTCGCACACAGGGGGGACCCATGGGTCCCCCCTATCTGTGCGTGTACGGCGCGAGTCGCTTCGCCGTGTACCCGCTGTAGGGGGCGCCCTTGTTCGCCTCGCACCCATTGAGGCAATGGGAGCCCGCGTACGCGTTGTACGACCGGCTCCCATTGACTTCAATGGGAGTCCGACCGACTCGAGTACGATAGCATACGGACGCATCGTACTCGTTCGGTCGGGCTGCACGGGTCCGATTCGGTCGGAAATCTCTCCGGGTCCGGCTCGGTCGGAGAGATTCCCGGCCCGAATCGGAATCGGCCCCTGGGTGTCCAAATATGCTCAGATTGGCCACTTTGAAGGGTACTAGTCAATCCTGATTTGGTTGGTCACACATACATGCCAACATTTTCAAAGTGGGAGATTGTGGAAAAAAATGGTGGGGATGTATTTTCCCCATTGACTTATAGTGAAGCAGAGGCAATATTATGTGGGGAAAATAAAGCCATTTTGGCTTAAAAAAATTGGGAGTCTACCACCTGATAGAGTCTATTGGCATATATGGTCACAATCTAAACAATATGTTCTACCAGCCATTACAGAACTCAGGGACATGGTCCCTGTGTTCTGAAAACAAAGCAAAAAAATATATACAGGGCAGGGTGAGTACTCCCAGACCCCAAAGAACATGTAGGGGACTGGGTGGGGGTGGGAGTCCCAAAGGGATCCCACTTGATTGCCTGGCACAACATGAACTACATGTTGTGCCAGGCATTACAGGACTCTGGTACAGGGGTCTGTGCGCTACACATCCCTCCTGCTCTCCATAGTCCGTAGTGCTGCCGCTACCCCTCCCTCCATCCTTCGATGGTTTGTGATGCTGCCACAGCCTCTCTTGGCTGTCCTGCATGGTTAACCTGCTGCACTTTCCCCCCTACCCCAGCCCTCCATGGTCCATTGTTCAGTCACTACCCTCCCGCCTGCCCGGCGTGGTCCGCTTGCTGCCCCTGCCCTGCTCCCTTAACCTGCCCTCCGATATCCCAGTCCATGCCCCTGCAGCCTCCCTACCCACAGTGAACGAATAGAGTGTTAACATTCTAATAAAGGGGGTAGGAGGTAAGTGACATACCAATCACCCAGTTTGCTCAGATGCATTATGGCACATGCAGTACATAACACTTACTTCAGTTAAAAATCTTTTGTTTTCACCATGGTTGGTGCAGCCAATGCTGTGTATCTCTAGACACATGTTTCAGGATAATTACCCTTCTTCAGTAGAGAGTTACACTTTATTTTAAAGGTATGGGCCATGCTGCTCACTGTCTTCTCATGTCTCTTTACCACTCACTGAGCGCAGGTGCATCAACCAGAGCTTGTTTAGCTCACAGAAGCCCAAGCAAACAGAGGGTGTAGGGAACACGCTGCCTGACATTACAGCACCCAGTTTGCTCTGATGCATTATGGTAAATACAGAGCATGGTAACACTTACTTCAATTAAAAGTCTTTTTCTTTCACCATGGTTTGTGTAGCCAGTGCTGTGTACCTCTAGACATATGTTTCAGGATAATTGTCCTTCTTCAGTGCAGAGTAACACTTCAAGGATGCTGTCCGTGTTGTTTACAGTTTTCTCAGGTCTCTGTACCACTCACTGAGAATAGGTACATCAACCAGAGCTTGTCAGCTCACCCACTCAAAGGTGCCCAATCAAACAAAAGGGTAGGGTGCACACTGCCTGATATCCAACTATGGTGAAAACGAAAGGGTGTTTTATGGAAGTAAGTGTTACCATGCACTGCATTTAAGAGAATGCATCTGAGTGAAATGCTGGGATGTCATCACAGTGTGTTCCCACCCTGTTTTTGTTTGAAAAGGTCCCTTGTGCTGGTTGAGGTGATGAGCTTTGAGTAATGCACCTCCGCTCAAGGAGTGGTGATCTGACCTGAAAAGATTGTTGAGCAGCATTTCCAGCACTTCTAACTGCATTTGTTACTTTCTACTGATGAAAAACAACTATCCTGAAACATTAGCTATGTCTAGAGATACTCAACACTGGCTGCACCAACCATTGTGAAAACAAAAGATTGTTTAATGGAAGTAAGTGGTACCATGCACTGCATTTACTAGAATGCATCTGGGTGCTGGTATGTCAAGGCAATGTGCTATCACCCTGTTTTTGTTTGATAATGCTCCCTTGAACTGGTTGAGCTGACAATCTCTGGGTGATGCACTTGCGCTCAAGGAGTTGTACTGTGACCTGAAATGACTGTTGAGCATCACTTTCACCACCTCTAACTGTATGTGTTACCCTCTACTGATGAAAAACAACTATCATGAAACATGAGCTTATGTCTAGAGATACTCAGCACGGGCTGCACCAGCCATGGTGAAAACAAAAGATTGTTTAATGGAAGTAAGGGTTACCATGTGCTGAATTTACCAAAATGCATCTTAGTCAAGTGGGTGCGGGGATGTCAAGGCAGTGAGCTCCCGCGCGGTTTTTTATTAACATTCCATATTTACAACAAAAATGTGGCACACCTGAAGTCATCATGATGGAATGAAAACTGCAAAACCTCAAGCATTTCCTTTGTAAATGAACAAAATTAGAGGTTTTTTTCTCAGAGAAATTATGGCTAGTGCTCTAGAAAGCCTAAATGAGGACACATTTTCTGAGTTCTCAAATAGTGAGAAATGGTTTTTAAACTGGTGGCTATTTTTATGTTTTTTATACAATTAATCACTTGGGGGCCCATTACGATGGCGGGCGGAAGCACTACCGCCGTGCTGGCGGATGCAAAAACCACCAGTTACCGCCGGCACACAGCAGTCCACACGCCCGCCCAATTACGATGCGAAAAGCAGGCCAAACACCGCCGGCAAGCCAGCAACACCGTCCGCCATCAAAGTGCGCCCGCACACGTAGCGGCGCAGCACAACTGACACACACCGTCCGACGAAACACGTCCCGCCCGGCGCATAAATTACGATGCCGCAAACAAACGGCTCCCACGGCAAAGAGACACCGCACGTGAAAGAGAGGCGGAAACACGGACGCAGAGCACGGACAACGAAGAAGCGGCACCCGGGCATGAATCCAGCACTGCAGGCCCTTCCCATGCTTCTGCTGATGCACCACCAAGGACGCAACGTACCGCGGAGACGCAGGTAGGCACACACACAACAAGTGCACGCAAACAGCGCACACAGTGCAAGGGCGGAAAAAGCGGACAACCCCCACCAGCGCGTGCACACTACACATCCACCATCGCATCCACATATGACACACAGGCCAAATCCAAACATCGCGGAACACATGTGTACACACCACCTGGGACTAGGAACCAACCACCCCGTCACGGCCCCAAAGCGCCGATGACGCCGCCACACATGCGCACAACGCAGAGGCCAACCGCAGCGCCATGCATGCGTCGCACACAGACACAGGGACACAACCAAGCAGCACACACACCAGCCCCACCCGAACGCACATGACACGTGACAGGCCGGCCACAGACATGTACCCAACGCCCAATTCACGGACAACACCCAACGCCACACAACCGACGCACACATGTCAGTGAAGTCACGCAACAGCAGGACACACCCCAGTGTAACAAACATGGCGAAGCACACAGCGGCGGCAACACCAACTAGGAGAAGCAGGGCCCCTTCGGGAAGAGGAACGCCAGTACCACACTGAAAAACCCATACCACCCTGCACATATGAACAAGACACATGAAACGGAACACCAAAGAGCCCGGTGACCGACAACAGGTGGCCCAAGAATTACATCCACACACAAGGCCCAACGCAGAGCGGGAAGGCAGGCTGCCGCCCACACAAGGGAGAGCAGACAGCACTGAATGACCTTCCATTCCAACTCCGAAACCACAGCCCTACGACAGAAGCCGGTGAATACAGCCATTGTCCAAGAATAGACCAACACAGGCATGCCGAGGAGACCGACCACACGGCAGATAGCGCATATCACAGAAGCACACAACGGACGGGGAAGAAAGAAGAAAACACTCCCCCATGTCGGCCACATGCAAGTTAATTGGAAGGAGTCACACAGCACTGACCTTGAACTGTCTGAGAAGCATGTGGGAAGAGGGCCCGTGTCCTCCAAACAAGCAAACAGAACACAAGTCCTGTCTCCCCACGACAACACAGAGCTCACAGCAACCCCGGAGCGTGCACATTGCAGACTGCACACACAGCCGGAGCACGCCACCTCTACGAACCGCTGCGAAATGGCAACCGCAACACACCTACCCAACTACGCCGAAGAGCTCAAGCTGTACAAAACCAACCTGTTCCATACATTGGGATGCGATCTCCTGTCCCTGCTGAACGTAAGTTACCGACTGACTTACCGCATCACATTGTTCAGCTGCGTCATGCCCGTCTTCTACTGTCGGAGGTGTCCCTACCAGCATCCCGTCGAGATATGCCTCTCCAACCCGGCATGTCTGAAGGCGGACCTGCTACCACTACTCCTCCCTCTGGACGCACACGACAGGGCCTGCTCTGCCTATGGGGGCATGGCGTATGTGGCCAACATCGCACGCGCACTGAAATGGAACCACTGTGCCTCCACACGACGGATCATCGAGAACAGCTACATCGAATGTCACCCAGCATGCCCCATCATGGTCCTCCAAGGGACAACCTACGAACAACACCTTGACAGCCACCATCCGCTTCATTGGCTGGCAAACATGGACACCACCAATGACATCGAAGCCCTGCTGGACGGCATCGCATACCTGACAACCTGTAAATACGTCGGACCACAACGCAGGTTCCCCGAGTGACCTATGAAGTCCAACCCCGCACCCATGCTCAGCTTCCGCACGGATCTGGCCAGTCACCACCACAACAGCCATACCAAACGACCGGCAACTGTAACCACACCATCAACGACATCGCCATGACATCGGATATGACCGGGACATGCACACTGTTCCCCATCACATCCAGGAACACCGCATGCATCGTGGGAGGCAGTGGCATGGGCTCTGTGCATCGCACCCACATGGACGGAACTGCACGAACAACCAGGACACGACATGGATCCAGCGCCCATGGACACACACACCGCTCAGTGGACATGAATAGGTCGCCTGGAGTCTGTGGGTGCTGCACCCCTCCCACCCCGCCCCGGGAATCCCATACCAGGACCTTTGCATGGACGACAAGTGCATACAACAACAACACGACCCCAGTGACTGTGACATGTCCAGTAACCACCACAGTGCAACAACAAGTGGCACGCCGCTGCATGCACGCAAGCACATGCCCTGATGTCATCTCACATGCACGCGTGCATGAGGAACAACCGCAGCAAACCTGTCACATGGAACTGAGATGGACTGTGCCCATGATGCCGAGCGGTCTGGTAGGCTACATGTATACCGTCTGTGTCAAAGTCCGCAGCTCCGCAGCTATACGTAAATGTACATTAGCACAGCCTTGGCCAAGCAGATGTAACCCCACACCCTATCCCATTTGTAATCATGCTCAGTATATCCTCAATATGTATTCCGCTGCCAGTAGTGTCCACTATACTGCATCACAGAGGACAGAAGACTCAATATAATGTTTGAAACCAGAACTGTCTCCGCTGACTCATTTCACAAGTACGAATGAGAGAGGATGAGAGTATGTGAAGTACACGGCAGTCGTGACATGACCATGTAGTCCACTGGTATTGGATGTCAACGCAAATGAGTAGCACTACTGTGGAAGACACACATGTGTCGTGTGAAGTCGTATGGACGCAGTGCTCAGGTGGGTGGGTGCGACGGGTAGATGCGCACATGCCAAGTTGGAGCACGCCGTGTTGGGAGGGCTCATGAACAGTACACCACCGCTTCCCTGGGCATTGTGAGAGGACACCTGTCGGGGGGAGTGAACACGTGTGTGCACAGCAGCCGGGCACACGTACAAAGCGGTACCAGGCGCACCTCAGCCCACCCTCTGTGGACGAGCTGGATCCTGTTGTGCGCCCGCCATGCCCCTTGACAAGGCACACACAGCCCCAGTCGACCAGGTGTAACCCCAACATAGTCAATCCGCACAGGCGATACAGGGCACGGGATGGCAGTGGAGCATGGTGTGTGAGAGGTCTCCTCGCGCTCCTCCTGGTCATATCACGCAGGCAATAGAACCTCAACGACCAGCATGGCAAAAAGTCAAATGGAAGTGTAGGGGGACGCACCACAGCACGAGCAGCACTGACGTCACGGGAGGTGGCTCGCACCATCCCATCCATTGCCCATCATACCAACCACGCCACATGCCATTGCGACTAAGTGCAAGCGCGTGCGCCACCACCCCTGAGCCCTCCCCAGAGAGGCCAAAGAGTGAATGTGTGGGCCATCAGCCACAGACGGACGCGGCATGGCCGCAAGGGCAGCCACAGCCACTGGGTGTCGCAGGTGGCGGATCCGGAAGGCGAAGACTGTGATGCATAGTCCATGCAGGCCGGGTCTCCATTTGGGGCACCACGCAGGTGGACGGCGTCCCGCCACACATCATACCCTGAGACAGCCCACTCGTGCAACTGGACCCACACATACACTCCTTGCCCTCTCTGGTGCGAGCTTGGGGCTGCCTGTGCAAGCGCTAGCCTCGCAGGTGAGCATGCATATTGGGGGGCGAGGGGAGGACATGAGGGCTGGGGCGAAGATGACTGTATCACTGTCAGTTAGTACAAGGGATGACCCAGATGTGGAAAGGAAGAGACGTGTCCCGTGTGTACTGCAACTAGTCGCCAATCCAACTACCCCCATGTCCGGAATGTAAGCCCGCACCTAGGCCCGCCCATCCGCCACATCGAACATACCACCAGCACGACAACCTTCCCATTCGAAACACTGACTGGGGGTGGCGACCAGTGAACAATCATGTGTAGCCTACCCACGCGTACATGTGGGCCCTCCATGATCATTGGGGCCTAGATCCCCATGTGCATGCACATGGCAGTGGTATGTCTCACTTGCCATTGCCATTGTTGGGAGACCTGTGTAAGTGTATTGTGGCCGTGCCGTCCCAGCTTGACAGCTGGGCTGTGGCTCATGTGCTTGCTCAGTCATGTCAGTGATGTGTATGCGAAATTGCTATGTGCCGTGTTGCTTTGACATGTGTCCTCTGCCATTTAACCCAGGCGGAGACCGAACATTGACCGCCCATACCAATTGCTGGCGGACATGGACGATACAGAGGTAATCAGGAAGTTTCGGCTGGACAGGCCAACTCTGCATCGACTGTGTGCCATGTTAGAGCCCCATCTCCGTCCCCGCAGGGTGTATCCGACTGCTGTCACCCCCACGGCTAAGGTGATGGCCGCCATGCATTTCTTCGCCACTGGGTCATTCCAGCACACAGTGGGCAGTGGAGGAGGGATGTCCCAGCCCATGTTCAGCAAGGTGCTGAGGGATGTACTGGCAGCCATGATGCTGTGCCGGAACCGGTACATCAGATTCCCCAGGGCTCGTGAATTGGCGGCAGTGAAGGGTGCATTCTATGCCCTTGGCAGAATCCCACACGTCGTGGGAGCCATTGACTGCACTCATGTTGGCCTTGTTCCACCACAGGCCACTGAGCACCTGTACCGCAACAGGAAGCACACGCACTCCCTGAATGTGCAAGTGGTGTGCCTTGCGGACATGGTGATCACCCACGTGTGTGCCAAGTTTCCAGGCTCGGCCCATGACGCACACATAATGCGCAACAGCATCTTGCCACGACTGATGGCCAATCTGCAACAGGATCGTGGCTGTATTGTCGGTGAGTATGTGGAGTGGTGTAGCGTGCTGGTTGTGCGATGCTGTCCCCTGTCCAGTTGGAATAGCAACGGTTCTCTGTGTCCCTCACACCCAGGTGACTCTGCGTATCCGAATGGGGCATGGCTGCTCAGTCCATTGAGGAATCCTCGCACCCCAGCAGACGATCGATACAATGAGGCACATGGGAGGACCAGACGTGTGGTCGAGCGTACCTTTGGCCTCCTCAAGTCCAGGTTCAGGTGCCTGGACCGCACCGAGGGTGCACTGGCGTACTCCCCACAGAAGGTGTGCCAGATAGTGGTGGCGTGCTGCATGCTGCACAATCTGGCCATTCGGAAGCAGATCCCCCTCATTGTGGATGACGGAGATCAACCAGGGCCCCAGCCCGCAGACCAGGACAGCTCGAGTGAGGTGGACAGCGGAGAGGAGGAAGCTGGGAATGTGCGCCAGCAGCTCATCGCCCGCTACTTCACTTGACGGTGAGTGTCCATGTACGACGGCTGATGTGGCTGTATCTGTGCAGGTGTGTGTGTGCTGTGTCAGGGTGGCCGTTTGTTCACTGCGTGCTGTGTGTCAACGCTCCATGGCCAGGGTAGTATGCCACTGTTGGTGGCTGTGGCATTGTGCCCTATTGCTCTGTGCGATGTGTGTACATTGCTTGTAGTTGTTGACATGTACTGTGTGATGGGTGTGTGACACACTCATTGAATGTGCTCCTGTTCTGTCTCCCACCCCTAGGTCCCTACAGGCCCTCCGGATTCCATTTCCATGCCACGCATCAGGTGCCTTTCCGCCCAAGGTGGCCGTTGTATTCCGTACAATAAAGACACAGGGCACAAACAGCAGTTAGTGAAAAAGGTGCATTTATTACAAACTGTGACATGTGATTGTGTGTAAGGTGATGACAAAAGTGGTGCGTGCAGTGACAATGAGCTGTCGGTCATGGCTGCGTGATGATCAGGGTGTACCCACTGGTTCTATGTCCATAGTCCAACACACACATGCCATCCAGATGGCTGTGTGGAGTGGGATCGTAGAGCAAGTCAATGCAGTGGCTGGTCAAGGAAGGCTGGCGGAAGGCTGGCTGGCTGCCTCACTTGCGACTGGAGCGTGCGAAGTCCTCCCGGGAGATCTGTTTCCTCTTCGGACGGCCCCTTCCACGTTTGGGAGGGGGTGTGTGGTGGCGACCTGCTGGTGGTGGGTGAGGTGTGCTCACTGGCTGTGGACGCAGGGGAAGTGGACACTGCTGGCCGACCCTGCGCCCTAGCAGGTGGTAGCGGAGGTGGTGTTGCTGGCCTTGCCTGTGACCCCACCGCCACCACCAGCTGGCCCATGAGGTCCACGAGTTGGTCCATACGGGACACGAATTGGCCCATATGGGCGTCCATGGACCTCAGCACCCCCAGCACCTCCCGCGTGTCAGTAGCAGACCTGGCCCATTGTCCTTGGGCCTCTTCATAGGCCCCAAGGACTCTGTCCATTTGAGGCAGGGCATGGCTCCCAGGGGAGGCTGGCGTTTCCCTGACCCTGCTCCTCCTACCAGTCCTGCTGCCACCGGCCTGCCCACTAGCCACATTGCTCACCACGGTCCTCGCTGTGGCTCCCAGGGTGGATCCAGTCGGCCGGGCCACCACCTGCGCTGGGGCTGGTGCCAGCGAAGACGTGGTGGTGGTGGAGGCGGTGGTGGTCGGTGCGGCGATGGTGGCGGTTGCGGCAGTGGTAGTGGCCGCAATGACCGTGGGTGTGGCCGCAACGACAGTGGCAGCAGGGGACTGGGACTGTTCAGCATCCCTGGATGATGGGTTGGTGGGTAGGAGGGGTCCTGGGGAGCGGCTGGGCCCTGCCACGCCAGATGGGCCAGCTTGGTGGTCCATGTCCGAAGAGGTGGACAGATCCTCCAGATCCGTGTGTCCTCGTTGGGGGCTTGTAGGCTGGCTGTGCTGGCTGCTGTCTCCATCCCCAGCGTCCAGCAGTTCGTCACCTGTGGAGAGAATGAGATTTGTTATTGTGTTGCACCTGGCGAAGTATGTATTAGTCGTCTGACATTGGCAGTTCGTGCAATCTCGTACATGGGTTTCCCGGAGGCGAGTGTGTGGCTGTGGCATCTGTAGGTGTGTGTGCTAGGCAATGGGACTGTGTGCTGTGCACATGTGGCATGGGACGGATTGGCCATGCCGATGGGTGTGTTGCTTTGCCCCTACTCATTGTGACTCTGGTGTATGCGGGCTCCTGGCCCATCCTGGGTCTGGTTTGTACTTTGCTTTTGGAGTTCAAATGGAACGCTTAGGAACGCATATGGCAACATGGGGGCCATGCCCCAGATTCGCATTTGGGAGGGTATATGCTTTTGGGGTACATGCTGTGAGCCATGGGTGCCGAACGTGACATGTGTTGTGGCAGCATGACAGTGCATGGTCTGAGGTGTGTGCATGCCTGACATGCCCTGCATATTTGCTGTCTGTTGTGGTTACTGGACATGGCATTGGACGCATCGTTATGAGTGAGTGATAGTTGTGTGCCAGCCAACGTATTGCAGTTGTCCCATCTCCTTGGTGTGCGTGCTGCCCTGTGCCATGTGCATCACTGCAGTGCTCGGGGGGTGTGGCCCATGTTGTGTGTTGTTGCTCACAGTGTGTCGTGCGCTTAATTGACTTCTGGCACATGGTTGGTCATGGGCATGTGTCTTAGCGTGACTGCTGTATGTGTGGCAGCTGTGCGGATGACATGCCTTTCATGAGACTGGGGCTGACGGATGGGATGGATGGTATGTTGTATGTGCATGGTGTGTCTGTGTGTTTGATGGGTTCAGTGGTGTTCGTGTGCATTTATGTTGTTCCGCTCTGTTGCGTCTAGTGTTGTTTGTCTTACATAGGCGTAGTTGTGGGGTGTGTGGTTGACAGGCAGTAGGGGCTACATGGACAGGACTTCAATGGTGTTTCGGTTGTGTGTGATGAGTTGCACAGTGGCTGCCGTGTGGGACTATATTCAGTGTGGCTTGTGCATGCAGACGTGGCTCCTTGGGTGTTGCTATGTCTGTGATGGGTCATGTGGGGTGTGAGTCTGCTGTTCATGTCCGTGTGCACATTGTTCACTTGTTCGTGACGGTGGGCGGTGCTGCGTGTTCGTGTGCTACGTGACATGTCCCATGTGTTGGTGGTGTTATGGTCCTCATGCCTCCAGTAATCCAGCCCTGTCCAGTTTCCCACCTGCAAGTTGTTCGTGCGTGCACTGTACTGGATGCCACATGGCTCTTAGCGGGGGGTGCTCCATGTTGCAGGTCTGTGGGGGTGGGGGGTGTAGTGGGTCGTGGGGGTGGCTGTACACCCACTGACACCGATTGCTGTGGACCGTGATGTCTGCCTTTCGGCTGTCGTTGTGCACTGCGGTGGCTGACACGTGGGTGTGGGGTGTGGGGATGCTCCTCCTTGCTGTGCTGTGGGACTGGGGCCTGGTGTGTGTTGTACTTGGGCTGTCCCCCTCCGACCCACTGCACTTTGTGTTCCTGCCACTTACCTGTTACTTGTCGGTTGGTGCAGCTGTGCCTGACACATGGGTGTGGGGAGTGCTCCACCTTGCTGGTCTGTGGGAGTGGGGGCCTGGTGGGTGTTGTACTTCAGCTGTCCCCCTCCGACCCACTGCACTTTGTGTTCCTGCCACTTACCTGTTACTTGTCAGTTGGTGCAGCTGTGGCGGACACATGGGTGTGGTGGGTGCTCGTTGTGGCGCTTCTGGCATATTTGTGGACCTGTTGGTGGTTACGTGGCTGGCTTAGTGTACACATGTCCCCACGCATCTTACAGTTGTTCGGTTTGGCCTGTGTGTGGTAGTGTCTGTTGCATGTGCGTGTGATGTGTTGTGTATTGTGTGCTGGACATGGGGGTGTTTGTCCCTGGGAGCTGTGGCATGGTGGTTGCGCATGTGTGTACATAGCGGTGTGCTGGTATACATTAGTTTGTACTTACCAGCCTCCACTCCCCCTGCTAATCCGGCGAGGATCTCCGGATGGATTACGACTCGCACCTTCTCCTCCCACGCTTTGAAGGTCTTAAAGAGCGCGGGATTCCCTCCGCCAGTGACGGCAGCCAGCTCTCTGTTTTTGCCCTCCTTCTTCTTGACCAGGCTCTTTACGTCATTCCAACGTTTGTTTATCTCGGTTCTGTTCCTGGGCAGGGTCCCGACTGCATTGACCTGGTCTACGATCCGGGTCCACATTCTGTTTCTGGTGGCTAGTGGTGTGTGCTGGACCATGTTCCCATAGATTTGTGGGTACACCTTGATGATCTCGTCAACCATGACCGTCAGTTCCATGGGCGTGAACTTGGGCATCCTTTGTGGTGCCATGGTGTTTGTGGTGGTGGTGCGGTGTGTGTTGTGTAATGTGCAGGGGGTTTGTGGTGCCGGTGTTTGGTGGTGGTGGTGGTGGTTGTGATGTGTGCGTTTCTGTGGTGTGCTGCTGTCCTTGCTGTGTCACTGTGTCCTCTCCTCTCCTCTCTGGTTTGCAATGTAGCAAGGGGTTGTGGTCTGTGGGAGTGCTGCTTTTGTACTCACCTATGTGGGTGTGTCCTCATGGTCTGTTGTTTTCAGGTGTGTTGTGTCTGGGGTTCTGGCCTTTGTATTTTTTGTTTGTCCGGGGGGTGTTTTCGGGATGTGTACTGTGCTTGTGTATTTGTGCGTGCTTTGCTGTGTGGACTTGTTGGCCATGTTGTGTGCTATTGGTTTTGTGTGCGGATGGTTTCTGTGCAGGTACGTGGGCGCCATGGCTTCTGCCGTGTCGATTCTCATCGGCGTTGTTTGCGCTGGCGGGCGGTATTTTTGTTGTTTTTCGCGCTCATGGCGGTGCGATCGTAATTTCACGTGCGGTGTGTCGGCCGTGTGGGCGGGCGGTTTTGTGTTGTCGTGCGTGTTTCCGTCCGTGGCGGGCGGTTTGACTCCGACTCGGACGATGGCGGGCGGTATTTTGTATGATTTTTCCGCCGATGGCGGTTTTCAGTTTGTGTACTCATAATGGCGTGGTCGGTGTTCAGGCGGTGTGTGCGGGCGGATTTTTGCCGCTTCCATGCCTGGCGGATTTTTACGCCGGGTATCGTAATGTGCCCCTTGATTATTTGTTGTACATTTTACTTACGCCTTTTTGTATACTTCAATCATTGTGCTACGTTTGGGCTACATTTGGGTAAGATTTGGGCCTCATTTGGCTTATTTTCTGGGGCGATCATCTTAGGAGACATTTTTGTTACCAGACTCCCTCATTTCTTCATTTACTGCAGTAACCTCTGTAGGAAATACTTTCAGTTTTACAGCTTTGATTCCATCATGATGGCTTTCAGGTGTGCCACAATTTTGTCATAAATACAGAATGTTAGCACTCTAGTTGCTGATTAGAACACTATGGTAAAACTGTAGTTCATCACCAGGCAGTTAACTGGCATCAGCAGCTGGAGCTGAAAGTACGTTTAAGTCTGCATGTCAGATTAGAATGTCTTTCCTGAAATGGATGAGGAAGATATTTAAGAACTCCCAGAAAATGTGCCCTAATTTTTATTTCTACAGCACTAACTAGTCAGAATTCCTATTCCAAATTAACTTTCTCATTTTGTTAATTTCTGATGGAAATATTTTAACTGGTGTGCAGACAGAATATCGAGTTGGAAATGTCGACTTACACAAATATCGATTTGAAAATATCGTGACACAGAAATATCGACAGCAAGAATATCGTGGTCAAGAATATCACGTTTAAGGTAGGAAATATCGTTTTTAAAGATATTGAAGTCAATATTGTTTGCAAAAATATAGTTGTTTAAAATATCGATTTTTAAATTAGTGTTATGTATTTTAGTATGTATTTTAAATGTATGTGATCTATTTTTTTGTATAAGTATTGTTTTTGTTTTTTAATATATGTGTTACATTTTTAGTAGTTATCAATTTTATTTTAATTAAATGTTGCATTTTTTAGTTCAGTAGCGGGTTGTGGGTTTATAGGGGAATAGGGTGGGAAGTAATTTGATTAGAATAAAATAATGATTATTTTTTATTTAGTAATATTTATTTAATTTAGATTTTATAGTGTTAATTGTGGGAAGTAATTTATGATTAATTAATTATTAATTGGTTGTTAATTAATATTAATTAATCAATTGGTAATTAATTATGGTAATTGTGTTATTTTTTTAGGGGCGGGTTGTGGGGTTTAAAGGGGTAAAGGGCGGGAAGTAATTTAATTATCATAAATTAATAATTTTTTTAAATGTATTAATATATTTAATTTAGATTTTATAGTGCTAATTGTAGGAAGTAATTTATTATTAAGTAATTATTATTTGGCTGGTTAATTAATTAATTGGTAATTAATTATGTTAATTGTGTTAATTTTTAGGAGTGGGTTGTGGGGTTTATAGGGGTAAAGGGTGGGAAGTAATTTATTTTTAATTAATTAATAATTATTTGTTAATTAATGCTAATTAATTAATTAACATTTAAGTATGGCAATTGTGTAATTAATTTTAGATGTGAGTTGTGGGGTTTATAGAGGTAAAGGGTGGGAAGTAATTTATTTTCAATTAATTATTAAGCAGTTGTTAATTGATAATTTATTATTTTAAAATTAATTATGGAAACTGTAATGATTTTTAGGTGTGGGTTGTGGGGTTTATAGTGGTAGAGGGTGGAAAGTAATTTATGTTTAACTAATTAATAATTAGTTGATCATAAATATTAATTCATCAATTGATAATTAGAATTATTTTTTATTTTTTTTGTGTGTGAGTTTTGGTTTTATAGGTGTAACGTTTGGGGAGAAAATTAATTTTTATCTGTTTTAATTTGTTTTTTAATTAATAATATTTCTTTAATTGATAGTTAATTATGTAATTTTTTAAAATTTAGATGTGTGTTGTGAATTGTGCGGTGTTATAGGGTATGAAATAAAAAAGATTACATTTATGTAATAATTAATGTTTTTGTTTATAAATAATTTCCAATTAAAAATAGTTATTTGTTTGTAAATTATTTTTAAATGTATTTAATATCATATTTATATGTATTTGTCATATCTATTTAACATTATAATATGTTTCTATTTTTTAGATTTTTAAAAATATTTTTATATTTTTTTTATTTTATTAATTTTTTTAATATTTTGTGTTGGTGTTATTTTGTTTGTTTTTAATTTTGAGCTGACTGGAGTGGGACAGTCATTTTTATTCCTCCACTATCCAACACTTTCCCTACTGTTGCACTCACTGGAGGGGGAATATTAATTTTTACCCCTCCGCTATCCAACACTTTCACTACTGTTGCACTCACTGGAGTGGGAATAGTAATTTTTACCCCTCCGCTATCCAACACTTTCCCTACTGTTGCACTCACTAGATTGGGAATAGTAATTTTTCCCCTCTGCTATCCAACACTTTCCCTACTGTTGCACTCAATGGAGTGGGAATAGTCATTTTTACTCCTCCGCTATACAACACTTTCCCTACTGTTGCACTCACTGGAGTGTGAATAGTCATTTTTACCCCTCCGCTATCCAACACTTTCCCTACTGTTGCACTCACTGGAGTGGGAAAAGTCATTTTTACCCCTCCGCTATCCAACACTTTCCCTACTGTTGCACTCACTGGAGTGGGAATAGTCATTTTTACCCCTCCGCTATCCAACACTTTCCCTACTGTTGCACTCACTGGAGTGGGAATAGACATTTTTACCCCTCCGCTATCCAACACTTTACCTACTGTTGCACTCACTGAAGTGGAAAATGTAAGTTTAAAGACTTTTAAATAGTTCATGTTTTAATTTATAATATAATGTTTTTTTATTAGATTTTATGTTATTGGTGTATGTATATATATATATATTTATTTGTAAATTTTCATATATACAATTATAAAATAAATTAAAATAAATAATTCATTAATTGTTTTAAAGTAAATATATATGTATATATTATATTTTATATACGTATGTTTAAATTTTTAAATTACATTTATTTGTTATATTTGTTAAAATATATATTACATCTAATTAATTTTTTTAAAGTTAATTTTATTATTTAATATATTTAATATTATTTTTTATACATATATTAAAATCGATATTTTGTACAACTATATTTGTTACATCGATATTTTTTTTCGGATATTTTTGTACTTACCATTATAAATCTAGGATGTCGATATTTTTGACATCAATATTTTTAACTCGATATTTGTTTATGGGGATATTTTGGGGGTCGATATTCTATCAGTGAACCATTTTAACTTTTACAGTTTTGATTAAATCAAGATGGATTCATGTGTGCCACACGTTTGTCATAAATAGAGAATGTTAGTGCTCTGGTTGTTCATTAGAACACTGTGGGAGGCTGCAGTAGAACACTTGGGATTCAACTGACAGGCTGCTACTTCTGTTGGAAGTACGTTTTACTCATTATGTCAGACTTTTATCTCACATGGCTGAGGAAGATAGTGTAAATTTACTGAAAATATGCTCTCATTTTAGCTTCTGGAGCACCTTCCATAACCTTTAGGAGAAAATCATGAGAGAAGCCAGTTTTCTCTCAAACATGCTTCATTAAATCCCAGAAGAGGATCAGCATTTTACACAAGGTAAAATCGCCTTAGAATACACCATAATTCCTAGAATTAGTTTGGTACCACCAACAAATGAGTTATATTGTGACAAAAACCTGTGCTCAGCATTTACATGTGCACCCTTTTGAAGGAACATTCCTTGTTGATTAACAAGTAGATTTATTGTAATTAAGACAGTAATAAATACAGGACCCCAATGGTGCTTTCCTTCTCAACCACCCAGCTCTCCGCTATCTCCTTTTTCCTTTCCCACAGAATCTTCGAATACACTCTATGTTTAATATTCTACATTTAAAGTCACATAACTGTTTACACAGATTACAACACATCCCCCTCTTCTACAACAATAAAAATAAACAGATTACAACACTTTTTGTGACTCTCAAAAAGAGGCTTTCACTACAATGCATTTCAAAGGCAGGAGGGCAGGGGTAGGGGGCAGAGGTAGCAAGCTGACACCACTGGGCAGGTGGAAGGGGCAATGGCAGCACAACAGCCAATGGAGAGCAAGTGGGAGGGGCAGGGGCAAGAACAGGGATATTGGAGGGGCAGTGGTGAGAGAGGCAAGGGCAGTAAGCTGATCACTTAGGCAGGAAGGGCAGTAGCAGCAAAACAGACCATGGAGGGAAGTAGGGAAGGAATTGGGCATGTACTCAGAAAACTGAGAGCAGTGAGGAGGGGGGCAGGGACAACAAGCTAACCAGGCAGGGCAGGAGAGAGGGGCAATGGCTGCACAAGAGACCACGCAGGCAGAAGGGGGAGAGGCAGCAAAGTAGATCATGGAGGGCAGAAGGAAGGATCAGTGACAACATAATGGACCATGGCTGGGAAAAGGGAAGTGGTAGTGGCACAGACTCTGACAAAGGAGGGCTGGGGGGAAGGGGACTTGGGCAGAAAGCTAATCACATACGGCATGTGGAAGGAGCAGTAGCAGCTCAATGGGCCATGTAGGGCTGGAGGGAAGGGGCAGGGGCATGTGCACAGACAACAGATGACAGTAAAGAGGGGGCTGGGACAGTAGCAGCAAGCTGATCATGCAGGGCAGGCGGGGGGACATTGGAAGCACAATGCACAATGAGAGGAAAGGAGGGAGAAGATATAGGTACACACACGGACAACAGAGGGAAAGTGGTCAGGGCAAGGGCAGCAAGCTGACCTTGCAGGGTAAGTGGGATGGACAGTGGCAACACAACAGAGCACATGTGGTAGGCTGGAGGGTTAGAGGCAGAAAAACAGACCATTGTGGGCAAAGAGGGAGGAGGCTGGGGCATGCCCCATGAACCATGGAGTGCAGAAAGGCAGAGGTAGGGACTGGACTGGACTCTGACAAAAAAGGGCAGGACTAGGGACTGCGCAGGTCAGGCAGGAGGGGCAGTGGCAGTACAACAGACCATGGAGGGTAGGAGAGAGGGGATAAGGGTTTGGACTCGGATGATGGTAGGCAGGGGCGAGGGGGCAGAGACAGGAGCAGCAAGCTGACCATGCTAGGCAGGTGGGAGGGGCAGTGGCAGCACAACAAACCATGCAGGGCAGGAGGGAGGGAGCGGGGAATGGACTCGGACTGCAGAGGCCTGGCAGGAGGTGGATAGGAGCAGCAATCTAAGCACAGAGTGCAAGCAGGAGGAGCAGTGGCAGCACAAAAGGTCACACAGAGCATAAGAGAGGGGGCAGGGACAGATTCAGACAACAGAGGGCAGGGGCAGCAAGCTGACCATGGAAGAAAGGCCTGTATGGGCAGTGTCTTCACTATGGACCATGCAGGGCAGGAGGGAGGGGCCAGGGGCCCTCACACAGAGAACGAAGAGTAGGAAGGAGGGGGGCAGGCGCAGGGTGCAACAAGCCAACTATGTATGGCAGACCAGCATGGGCAGGTGAAGCAAGCTATCAACAAGGCTCTGACAGTATGTGGTAGGGGTACACAGATGGTGAACAGAGGGATCACAGAAGGGGGGGAGGGGTGGCAATGTAATCACAGAGAGCAGAAAGGAGCACGCAATGGGAGAATGGAGGGCAGGTGGTGGGGAAGGGCAGGGGTAGCAAGATGACTATGGCGGGAAGGCCATCATGGGTAGGGGCAGCACACTGGACCACAGAGGGTAGGCGGTAGAGGCCGGTGCATGTAGACGGAGAACAGAGGGTAGGCAGGAGGAGGGCAGAGGCAGCAAGCTTACTGTGGAGGGCAGGAGGTGGGGGAAGGGGCACGCAGATGGAGAATGGAGTACAATCATGGGGGAGCAGGCGCAACAAGCTGATTACGGAAGGCAGGCTGTGGTGGGTTGGCCACCAGCAGGGTGTCGGCCTGTCCAACCCCCAGTTGTGAATGGGCTAAAGCTGTGCACAGTGCAGGTGTTGTCTAAATATGTTAAAAAACCACATGACATTATGACTGACATTTCCACCTAATTATAACGCCACTTTAACCCTTTGTTTTTAAAAAAAAAATTAAAAAATGTATATATATATATATATATATATATATATATATTCACTGAAAAAACCATAGGTTTTAGGGACAGTTATAGTTACTTGGACATTGCACTCGTACAAAACCCGTGAAATTCCCCGTTATAGTTAGTTCAGCTAACTATAACTCGCGCCCCGCAATGCACTGCTGATGACGTCACATATTACATCACTCATGACATGGTCAGTGACATCACTGATGACATCACTGATGACATCTCAAATGACATCACTGATGACATCATCCAGTGACTGTGTGTTTCTGTAAAGTTTAAATATTTTTAATATATATAGGGAAAGGCGTATTAAAGAATGAGTGGGTGTATAAGTGTGTGTATGGATGATTTAGTAGGTGCGTGACTAATTCTATAAGTGAGTGATTAAACGTATCTTACTGAATGCATGGGTTAGTGACTAAACTGGGTGAATGTCTGTATCTGTCTGTTGCTGTGTAAGTGGCTGCATGGGTTTGTGAACAGCAACATGAGTGTCTATAAGAGTTATTGATTTGTTGTCTGAGTATCTGTATGGGTGCCTGAGTGTTTGTGTGGATGGGGTGTGTGCGACTGTGCATAGATGTGTGAGTGGGTGATTCACTGGGTGGATGGTTTCAAGAGTGCATCTGTGATAGACTGTATGGGTGGGTAAGTGTGTGTAACAGTGTGTTAGTGAGTGAATGTATGTCCCAGTGGTACATGTGTGTGTAACTACATATGTGAAAGGCAGTATATATGTGTGTTAGAGTATTTAAATGGCTATAAGTGAGAGTGTGTATTGTGAGAGTGGCTGTATGGATGAGTGTGTGCTTGTATCAGTGATTGTATAAGAGCGTAACAATGTGCTAGTATTTGTATGATTAAGTGAGCTGGTGTGTGTATAACTGTATAGGTGAGTAAATGGCAGTGTGTTTAATTATTTGCATGACTGACTAGGTGTGTGAGTACCTCTATGGATGAGTGGCGGTGTTTGAGTGTCTATATAGGAGTAAGAGTGCATATGATAGTCCTGTACTGAGTGACCATAAGTATGAGTGACTGTACGGGTGAGTGAGTGGATGTGTGTGTGTAGACCTAAGAATCAGTGAGTGGGTATGTAGTTATTGGTGTTGGAGTGTCTATGGTTTTGCGAATGGCAGTCTGTAATTTAGAGTGGGTGTATCAAAGGTTATATTAGGGTGTGAGGAGATGCATCAGATTATCACGTGGATGATGTCATCAGTGATGTCATTTGAGATGTCATCAGTGATGTCATCAGTGATGTCACTGACCATGTCATGAGTGATGTAATATGTGACGTCATCAGCAGTGCATTGCGGGGCGCGAGTTATAGTTAGCTGAACTAACTATAACGGGGGAATTTCACGGGTTTTGTACGAGTGCAATGTCCAAGTAACTATAACTGTCCCTAAAACCTATGGTTTTTTCAGTGAATTTCAAAGGTTTTTAAATGCTAATTTGTAACTATGTGTCTGAAACCTATGGTTTTTTCAGTGAATTTCAAAGGTTTTTTAAATGCTAATTTCTAACTATAACGTGCCTGAAACCTATGGTTTTTTCAGTGAATTTCAAAGGTTTTGTAAATGACAATTTTTAAATGTATTAATTGTTATATTAATTTTTTTCATACTGATTTACTACATTTTTAGAAACAATTTTTTTTACATATTTTATTTTTAAATTACATTGTAATTACATTATACATTACATTACAAAAATACTTTCTCAGAATGAATTACTTTAGTTTAAATACTTTGCACATAGGCAATAGACTTTTAAGTACAGTAGTTACAGTTGTTGCAATGGGCAACACATTTTCAAACACAATGCAACATTCAGCTCAATGTGAATTTCTAGTTAAATGCAATTAGTTACTTTATGGATTACTTTTCTAACCACAGGACTGGATCCTAGATTCAGTCCTGGGACATCTCCTGTAAACAGTTGAGTAAAAGCGTTTTGGTTACAGTACTGATTTTTAAGGAATATTATTGTATTTTAAAAGTTGACACTTAGAAACTTTTTCTCATATAGTCACCAATGTTATCCTATGGAAGGAAATTCACTTAGCAGGTAAAAACTGTTATCGTTACTTTTTCTTACTCAGTGTTGGATCCTGGATCCAGCACTGGTGCATCTCCTGTAAACAGTTGAAAGAATGCGTTTAAGTCATACAGGTGATTTTTAAGGAATATTTGTAGTTTGTAAAACTCAACACTTTGAAACTTTTTGCTGAAAACCAGACAATGGATTCCTATGGAAGAAAATATAAGTTACTGGTAAGTACGGTTAAAATTACTTTTCAGGGTCAGTGCTGGGCTAAAAGATGCAGCACTGGGTTCTCTCCTGATAACAGGTGAGTAAATCGAATTCGTATTTCGGCTGATTTTAGAGGAATATTTTAAAGTTCCAAAACTCCACACTTAGAAGAATTTCCAAGTGAAACCAGTCAATGTTAGCCTATGGAAGGAAATTCAAGTTACTGGTAAGTACGGTTAGAATTACTTTTCAGGGTCAGTGCTGGGCTAAAAGGTGCAGCACTGGGTTTTCTCCTGATAACAGGTGAGTAAGTCAGAATTCGGATTTCGGCTGATTTTAGAGGAATATTTGTATGTTTCAAAAATCAACACTTAGAAACTTTTTCAGCAAAAAGCAGGCAATGATATCCTATGGAAGGAAATTCAAGTTACTGGTAAGTACGGTTAAAATTACTTTTCAGGATTAGTACTGGGCTGAAAGATGCAGCACTGAGGTCTCTCCTGATAACAGGTGAGTAAATCGGAATTCGTATTTCGGCTGATTTTAGAGGAATATTTTAAAGTTCCAAAACTCCACACTTAGAAGAATTTCCAAGTGAAACCAGTCAATGTTAGCCTATGGAAGGAAATTCAAGTTACTGGTAAGTACGGTTAAAATTACTTTTCAGGACCAGTACTGGGCTGAAAGATACAGCACTGAGGTCTCTCCTTATAACAGGTGAGTAAATCGGAATTCAGTATTTCGGCTGATTTTAGATGAATATTTTAAAGTTCCAAAACTCCACACTTAGAAGAATTTCCAAGTGAAACCAGTCAATGTTAGCCTATGGAAGGAAATTCAAGTTACTGGTAAGTACGGTTAAAATTACTTTTTAGGACCAGTACTGGGCTGAAAGATACAGCACTGAGGTCTCTCCTGATAACAGGTGAGTAAATCGGAATTCGTATTTCGGCTGATTTTAGAGGAATATTTGTATGTTTCAAAAATCAACACTTAGAAACTTTTTCAGCAAAAAGCAGGCAATGATATCCTATGGAAGGAAATTCAAGTTACTGGTAAGTACGGTTAAAATTACTTTTCAGGACCAGTACTGGGCTGAAAGATACAGCACTGAGGTCTCTCCTTATAACAGGTGAGTAAATCGGAATTCATATTTCGGCTGATTTTAGAGGAATATTTGTATGTTTCAAAAATCAACACTTAGAAACTTTTTCAACAAAAAGCAGGCAATGATATCCTATGGAAGGAAATTCAAGTTACTGGTAAGTACGGTTAAAATTACTTTTCAGGACCAGTACTGGGCTGAAAGATGCAGCACTGAGGTCTCTCCTTATAACAGGTGAGTAAATCGGAATTCGTATTTCGGCTGATTTTAGATGAATATTTTAAAGTTCCAAAACTCCACACTTAGAAGAATTTCCAAGTGAAACCAGTCAATGTTAGCCTATGGAAGGAAATTCAAGTTACTGGTAAGTACGGTTAAAATTACTTTTTAGGACCAGTACTGGGCTGAAAGATACAGCACTGAGGTCTCTCCTGATAACAGGTGAGTAAATCGGAATTCGTATTTCGGCTGATTTTAGAGGAATATTTGTATGTTTCAAAAATCAACACTTAGAAACTTTTTCAGCAAAAAGCAGGCAATGATATCCTATGGAAGGAAATTCAAGTTACTGGTAAGTACGGTTAAAATTACTTTTCAGGACCAGTACTGGGCTGAAAGATACAGCACTGAGGTCTCTCCTTATAACAGGTGAGTAAATCGGAATTCGTATTTCGGCTGATTTTAGAGGAATATTTGTATGTTTCAAAAATCAACACTTAGAAACTTTTTCAGCAAAAAGCAGGCAATGATATCCTATGGAAGGAAATTCAAGTTACTGGTAAGTACGGTTAAAATTACTTTTCAGGACCAGTACTGGGCTGAAAGATGCAGCACTGAGGTCTCTCCTTATAACAGGTGAGTAAATCGGAATTCGTATTTCGGATGATTTTAGAAGAATATTTGCACAATGGTGAAGGGAGGGGGCGGGGCCTGAGGTGACATCTGTGCAAACGCGCCCCGTGGCGCGTTTTAAGTTGGGGATTAAGTCCCCTTGAATCCTGAGGGTCCCTAGGGGCCAACTAGCCCACCAGGAACCTCCAATATGCGCCAGAGGCTGCGTTGCAGAGACGTGTAGAGAGGCCACACCCCTTTTGCACCTCTCTGCAACGCAGCTCTGTGGCGCTTTCTGGATGTACCTGTTGGGCTAGTTGGCCCCAGGGACCCTCAGGATTGAAGGGATTTAATTCCCCATCTTAAAACGTGCCACGGGGCCTGTTTGCACACATGTCACCTGAGCCCCGCCCTCCCTTCACCACTGTGCAAACGCGCCCGTGGCGCGTTTTAAGTTGGGGGATTAAGTCCCTTGAATCCTGAGGGTCCCCGGAGTCCAACTAGCCCACCATATACCTCCAAAAAGCGCCACAGAGCTGCGTTGCAGAGAGGTGTAAAAGGGGCGTGGCCTCTGTACACCTCTCTGCAAGGCAGCCCCCTGGCGCATACTGTAGGTTCCTGGTGGGCTAGTTGGCCCCCAGGGACCCCCAGTATTCAAGGGGATCGTTCCCCCTCTGGAAACGCGCCAGGGGCGCGTTTGCAGAGTGGTGAAGGAAGGGGCGGGGCCTGCGGGCCCGATCGTTTTTTTGTTTGTTTGTTTTTTGTCCCCTGAAGGGGGGCTGTGTGGCCCCCCTTCCTTTTTCATGTTTTTGGGCCCTGGGGACCCCATCCCCCAGGGCCTTACCCCTTTTTTTGTAATTAAAATAAAATAAAAAAAATGGAAGGGGGCCGCGTGGCCCCCCTTCCCTGGGCCTGTATTGGCCCCAGGGACCCCATCCCCCGGGGCATGGCCTCGATTTTTTTTTTGTTCTTTGGAGGGGGGCCCGGTGGCCCCCCTCCTCAGGCCATTTAAGGCCCCGGGGACCCCATCCCCGGGGCCGGCCTTTCCGTTTTTTTTAAATTTAATTATTTTTATTTTTTGGGGAGGGGGGCCGCGTGGCCCCCTCCCGAGCCACTACTTGCCCCGGGGACCCCATCCCCCGGGGCTGGCCCTCTCCGTTGGGGACTGTGGGGGTCCCCAATCCCCCACAGTCCCGCCGGCTCCCCGCGTCCCTTGGGAGCCGGCATTGCTTTCCACATGGGGAGCTGCTAAGATGCAGCTCCCCATGTGGAAAAGCTATGTGCTGGATATTGGAAGAGAGAGCAGGTTTCCCTGCTCTCTCTTCCAATATCCAAGCAGTTGCTATGGCAGGACGGGAGCCGCGAGGCTCCCGTCCTGCCATAGCAAACTACAGTGTCCCGGGGGTAGGCACCCGGGACACTGCAGGAGCCGGCCCTGGGGGTGGTGGTCCCCAGGGCCATCAAGGGCTCCAGGAGGGGGCCGCGCGGCCCCCTCCCATTCAGGTCACAGCCCCGGGGAGGTGGTGGTCCCCGGGGCTCTGAGGGTCCGTAGCGGACCCCCATATTTAAATGTTTAGTGCCCCGGGGTGGTGGCAGTCCCGGGGCGTGTGGGGGCTGGAGCCCCCCACACAGGTTTTTCAATTTAAAAAAAAAGCCCCGGGAGGTGGTGGTCCCCGGGGCTGCGGAAGGCTCAGAGCCCTCCCGCACCATTTAAAAAAAAGCCCCGGGGGTGGCGGTCCCCAGGGCTTGGGGGCCCTTGAGGCCCCCACACATAAAATTAACCCCCCCACCATGCCCCCGGGACTTGGGCCACCCGGGGGCAAAATACTATCGAAGCGCGGGAGACCGCGCTCGATTTTTCTCAGCAGGATTCGCGCACCCTGAGCGCATCCTGCCGATTTTAAAGAAATTTTTTTTTTTTTTTTTGCCCAGGGGGTCCTTGTGGGACCCCTGAGCAAACCTAGGGGTCAGGGTGTTTCTACCCTGCCCCCTTTGTGCGCTTTGCGCACTTGTTTCTGTCCCTCGGTTCTACCGAGGGACAAAATGGCTGCCAACATTTCCTGAATCGGAATGTTGACAGCCAGCTGACAACCAATTAACATGCAGCTCGTGATCGGGACGGTGCACGCAGGGTGCGCTGAGGGTACGCGGACCCTACTCGGCCATAGATATCACTAATTTTTTACTTTTGATTTTCTCAGTAACTACTGAACGGATTTACACCATTTAACAAAAAGGGTTCTTTCTGAACCAAGAACTACCTCTTTGCCAAATTTGGTGTAAGTCCGTTCAGCAGTTCGGGCTGTAGCCGTGTCTAAAGTTTCCTCTGGAAAATTGCATGGGGAAAACGCGTTTTGGGACCCCCCTTTTTTCTCGGCCACCGCTTGACGAATCCCCCCGAGACTTTCAGGGTAGGAGCGGACCGGAGCGCCCCACAAAGTTTGAAAATTTTGCGAAGATACGTCAACCGGCAAGAGAGTTATTTCATATAGAATGTCGCGGATTTCCTATGGATAATAGGTTGTAACTATAACTATCTACTGGCGACCGCCAGTAGATAATATATATATATATATATATATATATACACGGAAAAAACCAGAGGTTTCAGGGACGTTATAGTTAGTTGGACATTTCACTCGTACAAAACCTGAGAAATTCGGTCGTTATAGTTAGTTCAGCTAACTATAACTCGCGCCCCCGCAATGCACTGCTGATGACGTCACATATTACATCATTCATGACGGTCAGTGACATCACTGATGACATCTCAAATGACATCACTGATGACATCATCCAGTGAATGTGTGTTTCTATAAAGTTTTAATATGTTTTATATATATGCCAAGGTGTATTGAAGAATGAGTGGGTGTATAAGTGTCTGGATGGAGGATTTAGTAGGTGCATGACTGTATAAGTGAGTGATTAAATGTGTCTTACTGAATGCATGGGTTAGTGACTAAACTGTGTGAATGTCTGTATCAGTGTGTCTGTTGTTGTGTAAGCTGCTGCATGGGTTGGTGAGTAGCTACATGAGTATCTATATGGGTTATTGATTGGTTGTCTGAGTATCTGTATGGGTGCCTGAGTGTTTGTGTGGGTGGGTGGGGGGTGTGTGACTTTGTGCATAGGTGTGTGAGTGGGTGATTCACTGGGTGTATGGGTTCAAGAGTGTGTCTGTGAAGGGCTGTATGGGTGAGTGAGTGTGTGTATGGCTGTGTTGGTGAGTGAATGGATGTTTCAGTGGTATATGTGTGAGTAACTACATATGTGAAAGGCAGTATATGTGAGTGTTGGAGTATATAAATGACTATATGTGCGAGTGAGTGATAGTGAGAGTGGCTGTATGGAGGAGTGTGTGCTTGTGTCAGTGATTGTATAAGAGAGTAAGTATGTGTTAGTATCTGTATGAATAGGTGAGGTGGTGTGTGTATAACTGTATAGGTGAGTAAATGGGAGTGTGATTGATTCTTTACATGACTGACTAGGTGTGTAAGTAACTGTATGGGTGAGTGGCGGTGTGTGAGTGTCTGTATAGGTGTATGAGTGCATATGATAGTGCTGTATTGATGAGTGACTGCATGTATGAGTGACTGTATGGGTGAATGAGTGGATGTGTGTGTAGACCTAGGAATCAGTGAGTGAGTATGTAGTAACTGGTGTTGGTGTGTCTATGCTTTTGAAAATGGTACTCTGTATTTTAGAGTGGGTGTATCAAAGGTTATATTCGGGTGTGAGGAGGTGCATCAGATTATCACGTGGATGATGCCATCAGTGATGTCATCAGTGATGTCATTTGAGATGTCATCAGTGATGTCACTGACCATGTCATGAATGATGTAATATGTGACGTCATCAGCAGTGCATTGCGGGGGCGTGAGTTATAGTTAGCTGAACTAACTATAACGGCCGAATTTCTCAGGTTTTGTACGAGTCAAATGTCCAACTAACTATAACGTGCCTGAAACCTATGTTTTTTTCAGTGAATTTCAAAGGTTTTTTAAATGCTAATTTCTAACTATAACGTCCCAGAAACCTATGGTTTTTTCAGTGAATTTCAAAGGTTTTTTAAATGCTAATTTCTAACTATGCCTACAGAGGTAGGACATGTGAAGAAAAAGGAACAAAGGCACAGAAAGAAGCAAGACAAATGCAGAAAGAGGCAACAGAAGTCCAGAAAGACGAAGAAAAGTGCAAGAAGAAGCAAGAGATGTACAGAAAGAACCAACAGAGAAACAGAAAGTCCTCCTGTGCACCCAACTTTTTGCTGACGGGTACTGGTGGTAACTGACTCTGACTAACCAGGCCTAGAGCCAGTGCTATGCTAAAAGACACTTAGAATACAGTGAAAACACCTACATACACCTAGGGAACACTATGCGTTGGGGTACCCCTGTGATTAGCATGACCTCCTCTGTAAGGCCCTAGTACTACCTCTAAGTCAGAGGTGCAGAAAGATGCTTCTTTAAGTAGTAGTCACGTTTGCAGAGTGGTGGAGAAAGGGTGCTGGTCCTCCGACCAGCGCTCAGGAATTCCGCTGCGTAGGACTTACAGGAGGTACCAGGAGGGCTTCTTGGCCCCCAAACTCCCTCAGGACTAAATTGGACTTCATCCCCCATCCCGTAGTCTGCCAGGAGGCGCGTTTGCAGAGAGGTGGAGAAAGGGGGGCATGGCCTCCGAAGACGTCTTAGCAATCCCACTGTGTGGGACTTACTGGAGGTAACAAGAGGGGTAGTTGGCCCCCAAGGACATCCTTGGGTGCCAACTTCCCCTCCTATTACCTCCAGTAAGTCCCACACAGCAGCATTGGTAAGTACTCGTAACAGGCCACGCCCCCTTTGCCCACCACTCTACAAACGCGCTCCCTGGCGCGCTCTTGGATGGGGATTGAAGTCCCCTTTGCTGCTGGGGGTCCTTTAGGGGCCAACTAGCCTACCTCTTACCTCCAGTAAGCCCCACGCAGTGGGATTGCTGAGAGGTAGACAAAGGCCACGCCCCCTTTCTCCACCACTCTGCAAACACACCCCCTGGCACGTTGTTAGTTGGGGAATTAATTCCCCTTGAATACTGAGGGTCCCTGGGGGCCAACTAGCCCACCAGGTACCTCCAATATGCGCCACAGAGCTCGATTGCAGAGAGGTGGTCCGAGGCCACGCCCCCTTTTTACACCACTCTGCAAAGGCACCTCTTGGCGCACTGCTGCTCGGGGGATGAAGTCCACTTGTGTCCTGAGGTCCTCAGGACACAAGTGGACCTCATCGCCCCACCAACAGTGCGCCAAGAAGCGTGTTTGCAGAGTGGTGTAAAAAGGGGCGTGGCTTCGGACCACCTCTCTGCAACGCAGCTCTGTGGGGCATATTGGAGGTACCTGGTGGGCTAGTTGGCCCCCAGGGACCCTCAGTATTCAAGGGGAATTAATTCCCCATCTAACAACGCCCCAGGGGGCGCGTTTGCAGAGTGGTGGAGAAAGGGGGTGTGGCCTCCCGCGAGATGGCGGCTTTTTTTTTTCTTCTTTTTTTAACAAGGGGGGCTGTGTGGTCCCCTTTATTTTACTTTTTGGGGCCCTGGGGACCCCATCTCCCAGGGCCTTACCCCTATTTTTAAATTAAAAAAAAAATAAAACGGGGAGGGGGCCGCGTGGCCCCCCTCCCAAGGCCAATTTCGGCCCCGGGGACCCCATCCCCCGGGGCATGGCCAGACTTTTGTTATTTTTTTAAAATTCATTTATATGGAGGGGGGCCGCGTGGCCCCCCTCCTCAGGCCAATTATGGCCCCGGGGACCCCATCCCCCAGGGCCGGCCTTTTTTTATTTTTTATTTTTATAAGAGGGGAGGGGGGCCGCGTGGCCCCTCTCCCGGGCCACTTTTGGCTCCAGGGAACCCATCCCTAGGGGCCTGGCCTCTGTGATTGGGACCATGGGGGGAGCCCCAATGCCCCCACGGTCCAGCCGGCTACCCGCCTCCTGCGGGAGCAGGCATTGCTTTTGAGCAAGGGGAGCTGCTGCCATGCAGCTCCCCTTGCTCAAAAGCAATTGTGCTTTGCTTCATTGAAGCGAGAGCAGGTTTCCCTGCTCTTGCTTCAATGAAGCAAAGCAGAGTTTGCTATGACAGGGCGGGAGCCGTGCTCCCACCCTGCCATAGCAAACAGCAATGTCCCAGGGGTGGGCACCCCGGGACATTGCAGGAGCCGGCCCTGGGGGGTGGCGGTCTTCAAGGCCATCAAGGGCTCCAGGAGGGGGGCCCCCCTCCCCATGTTTGCAAAGCCCCGGGGAGGTGGTGGTCCCCGGGCCCCATAACGGACCCCCAAATTTGAATATTTGGTGCCCCGGGGAGGTGGTGGTCCCCGGGGCATGTGGGGGGCCTCGAGCCCCCCCACACATTTATTTATTTTAAAAAAAACAGAGCCCCGGGGAGGTGGGGGGGGGCCCGCGAGGCCCCCCACCCTAATTATAAAAAAAGCCCCGGGGAGGTGGCGGTCCCCGGGGCTGGCAGACCATGTTTCCATAGGAAAATAGTTTTTTGACTTGCCTATATCTTTGGTGCCGTTTGACGAATCCTTACGAAATTTTCCGAAAAAAAGTGTGCTGTTGATTTTAGTTGCGCATGGAAGGTTTCGGTGTGATCCTCCAACCGGGGCTGAGAAAAAGGGGAGGTAAAAAAAGGGTGCTTCCCATGTTAATTCCCATAGAGATTTTAGACACGACTACAGCCTGAACCGCTGTACACCAAATTTGGCAGAAAGGTAGCTCTTGGTCCAGAAAGCACGCTTTTTGTTATTTGGTGTAAATCCGTTCAGTAGTTTTCGAGATATTAAAGGAAATCCAAATTTGTATATCTGGGCGGAGCCTAAGCCCAGATCTCATGGTGAGATCTGATTGGCCGTCAGCGCTTCAACCAGGAAGTGTTCGCAGCCATCTTGGGACCAATATACATGATAGCACCCCACTGACATGCATTGCAGTCAATGGCAGGTTTTGAGGATCACAAAAACTGAGAATGTATAAATAGTGATAACAGATTTTAGTTACAATATAAATAATTTGTTGATGGTACCATACTAATATTAGGAATTGTGTGTTCTAAGGTGATTTTACCCTGTGAAAAAGCCTTCTGCTGGGACTTCATTAATCAGGTTTGAGATTAAACTTTTTTCTTATGATTTTCCCATAGAGGTTATGGAAGGTGCTCCAGAAGCTAAAATGAGAGCATATTTTCTGTAAATTCACACTATCTTTTTCAGACATACGAAAATGAACTCTCAAAATCTCTGTAAAACATGTACTTCCAACAGGAGCAGCCTGTCAGTTGATTCCCTTATGTTCTACTGCAACCTCCCAGAGTGTTCTAAAGAACAACTAGAGCGCTAACAGCCTTATGACAAACGTATGGCACACCTGAAGCTTTCTTGATTGAATTAAACTGGTAAAACTTAAAACATTTAGGTTTGAAAGAAACAAAATGAGGAGGTTCATTTTGGCATAGAAATTATGGTTACTGCTGTAGAAAGAAAAATTAGGACACGTTTTAAGTGAGTTCTCAAACATCTTCCGCTTCTATTTCATTAATACATTCTGACATACAGACTGATACCAAAGGGGATGATGGACGGAGCGTTAAAGCAAATCAAACACTCACCCCCAGTCAACTGATCTGGGTTTAATCCATCATACAGACTGAAACATGCACTTTCAACACAAGCAGCAGACTGCCAGTTAACTCCCTGTTGATCAGCAGCTTTACTACAGTGTTCTAATGAGCAACTAGAGTGATAACATACCTAATTTATGCCAAACGTGTGGCACATCTGCACGCCATCTTGATGGAATTGAAGTGGAAAACTGAAAGCATTTTCTACTGAGTATACTGTAGTAAATGAGGAAATTAGGGCGCTTCATAACAAATAAGTTTCCCAACATGGCCACCAGAGAAAAAAAGAGCCGAAATGTAGCACAAATATTGCCAAAATGTAGCACAAGTATAGCCAAAGACAGAAGTGTTTGCAGGAGCTTGGGCCCACTTAAACATTCAATTCATTGGTCTTGATAGAAGCTTGAGAGGTAAGAGGGAGAAAACAATTACATTTGAATCTCAATACAGTGTAACCAATTTGGTCACACAATATTCAACCCGATAACAAAATCTGATTTTAGTAGGATTTAATTATAAATTTAGAAACAAATCGATATAGATTAGCCTCAACATTACCACATAGAAATACTGAACAAACAAAATGAGTCCAAATCTCCTGAAGATATTTACCCTATACAATACAAAGCTCTATAATGACGATGCAAATAATCAGGAAAAACAATTGAGTATTAAACTGCATCGAATGATTCTCCAAGGTAAAAGCATGAGCAAGCTATCTCTCCCTCACTATCTCAATGGGGCAACCCTAAACTAAGAAACATTTAGTAAAAGTGAAATTAGAAAGGTGTCAGCTGTCGGAGTCTTCAGTAGAAGGCACTCCGACCATGGGTCACGTAACATAAAGCCACACAAGCAGACTCATAGATCTGCTCCCCATGAAGTCCTAAAATGTCTCTCCTGTCCCTCACTAAGTTACAGCATAAAATATCAATTGTATTCAAGGTAGACAATCCCACGTGACTTTTGCTAGTACTTTTCCATGATTCCGACACAACTGGATACTTGCACCGCCTTCCCACATCGATAAGTTGTAACTTCATTCGTCCTTGGTCATTCTTCTCTCCTCCCTGAGAACTCGCCTCCATTCTCGTTACCACGTTTTCCTTGTCAAACTTCGTCTTCTCATACCTTGCTATCTAATGAAAACAAAACCCTTCTATGCTAACTAATGGGGCTTTGTCCTCACCTGCAGTGGAAACAAAAATACAAGCAAATACATTCAACGTTGAAAATACGAATTACATGTTAGACTTCAAACGTGAGCTTGAACTGAACGGTTTCTCAAGGCCCACTCTTGTCAACTTAGCAGTGCACATGGTTACAGAATGAGTGCACATTTCTACACATATAATAAATTCAGCTTCTAAATACATGAATACATTTTAAAGAATTACGAAGATGGAATTCCAAATGCACCTGCATGGAAATAATTCTCGTTATTTATTTATTTTATAGTTTTATAGAGCGCGAACCAGACCCGTGAGGGTATCAGAGCGCTTTACATGATTAAGGGGGGGAATACAACGCTTAAGGATGGGAGGGGTCAAATTGGGAAAGATAGGGCATAGATTATACAAGAGGAGCACGCAGTCTAAAGTCCAAGCTACATGTGGGGAAGAAAAACAGAAACTTAAAGCAAGTGGATATAATATACAAGCACGCAGTCTAAAGTCCAAGCTACATGTGGGGAAAAAAACAAAAAAAAACAAAAGTGGATATAATATACAAGAAGGCTCGCAGTCTCAGCTCTTGGGGGGATGCCCAGAGTGCAGAAAAATGTATCATCCATAGAGGCCATGGATGCCGAGGTGGAGGGTGGAACATGTCGATGAGGTGAATGTAAAGTATTCATTAGACGAGGTATTTTCCCATTAAGGATTTTTTGGTCTCCTTCTTAAAGTGTGCCAAGGACGGAAGTCTTCTGATGGCGGGTGGGAGAGAGTTCCAAATTCTTGGTGCGGCCCCAGAGAAGGCCCGATTGTAGGTTTTTTTCTTCCGGAAGCGTGCTGGTTGCAACAGCAGGTCTTTGGCAGATCGGGAGTTTCTGGCCCCTCCAGATACCACGTGTTTTTGTGCGAGAAAAGTAGGGGAATTGGAGTAAAGAGCTTTGTGAGTAATGCAGGCCACTTTAAATTGGATTCTGGCCTGAAGGGGAAGCCAGTTCAGAGCTTTGAGGTGAGGAGTGATGTGGTCGAATTTCTTTGTGCCCGTTAGGAGTCTGGCGGCGGTGTTGAGGCAGGCTTTCAATGGGGCCAGAGAGCTCTTGGGTAGCCCTGCCAGAGTAGAGCATCCATATTCTAGTCTGGAAATGACTAGGGCCTGGGTTGCCGTTTTAAGGTCGGACGCATCGAGGAAGGGTTTTAGGTTTCTTAGGTAGCTCAGGTGGAATCTAGCCGTTTTGGCCATCAAGTTTATATGGCCACGCATATTCAGGCTGCTGTAAAGGGTTATTCCAAGGGATTTCGCCGAGTCAACAATGGTAGGAGGGCAGTTTAGTGCTGTGATGGTCTTGATCCATTCCTGGATGTCAGGATTGGGTTTGGGTGGGGAGATCAGAAGAAATTCAGTTTTATTTGCGTTGAGTTTAAGCTGGTTGGTGGTGAGCCAATGGACTGTCAGCTTCAGGGCCTCGTTCAGGGAGGAAATGTCCTCAGGGGAAGAGATTTTTATGTAGATCTATGTATCGTCGGCGTACATGAGGTAGGAGATGTTGGCGGCACGAAGCACCTCGGTGAGAGGTTCAAGGTAAAGGTTGAAGAGGGTAGGGGAGAGGGTTGATCCTTGAGGGACTCCAACCGAAACCGGAGAGGGGGCGGATAGATCACCGTTGATGAGGACTCTCTGTGAGCGGTTTTGGAGGAAAGATCTAAACCATTCAAGGACGGTGCCATCCAACCCCATCCTGAGTTTGAGGCGTTCTAGGAGAATTTCGTGGTTAACCGTATCAAAGGCGGAGGAAAGGTCTAGAAGGATTAGGAGACAGGTGTCGCCTAGGTCGAGGGCTTGGAGGGCGTCATCCACAATGTGGAGGAGGGTGGTTTCCGTGCTGTGTCCAGGTCTGAACCCTGATTGGAAGTCATCTAGTAGGTGAAAGTTGTTGATGTGTAGGCTTAGCTGCTTTTGCACACATTTTTCCAGAACTTTGGCAAGGAGTGGGATGTTGGATATGGGTCTGTAGTTCTCAGCGGAGGCAGGGTCCAGCGTGGATTTTTTTAGGATGGGGACAACTTGGCCAGCCTTGAGCGAGTCAGGAATCGAGCCCTGTAAGAGGGAGGCATTGATTATTGAGGTCCAGGAAGGGATGATAGCCTGAGAGGCGGCAGCTAGGCAGTTAGAGGGGAGAGGATCATTAAAGTGATTGTTCGGTTTTAAGGAGGCAAGAATTCTCGAGATAGAGTATTCGTCGTAGATTCTAAAGTTGGACCAGTGCGCAAGGTTCTTGGGTGAAGTTTGGGAGGACAACGCAGAGAGAGGAGGTGGAGCTGGCAGGATTTGATTTTGGTGGTGAGTTGCGGATTTAAGTTCATTTCCTAGGGCAGAGATTTTGTTGCAGAAGAAGGATGAGAATTCCTCGCTTGATATTAGGGGTTTAGGTGTTTCTTTGGAGGTTTTCGCTAGTTTGTTGGATTGGTGTTTGACCAAGTCGAACAGCTTGCGAGGTCGATTTTGGTATTCTCCAGTTCAGTTCTGAAGAATTCTTTTTTAGTGTTGAGGATTGTCTTATTGTAGGCGTTTCTGGCCTGGCGGAGAAGTTTTAGATGTGCTGCTGATGGGTGTTGTTTCCAGATTCGTTCAGTCTGTCGAAGGGATCTCCTCTCCTTGTTGAGGGATCCGCTGAACCAGGGATTTCTGTCTTTAATCTGGGTTCTTTTTAATTTTAGTGGTGCCAGGTCATCAAGAAGGTCGGATATGGTTGAGGAGTAATGATCCGCTAGGTTGTCGACCGAGGTGCACTGAGGGGGGGGGGGAGGAGGTCGGACTTACAACGCGCTGCCAGTTTCTCGTGGTCGAGGTTCTTGGTGTCTCTAACCCATTGTTTGGGAATCACGGGTTGAGGAGTCCATGTTTTGTGGGTGCTGGGCAGGAGGAAGGTGATGGCGTGGGGGTCGGACCAATCACAAGGGTCAATAGAGATAAGTTTGACCGCTGATTCCTTGGCAATGATCCAGTCTAGAGTGGCACCTTTCGAATGAGTAGGGAGGGAGCAAGCTTGGATAAGGGCTTGATCAGCCAAGAAGTCTCTGATGGCATTGACCTGAGGGTCCTTAGGATCGTTCCAATGCAAGTTAAAGTCGCCAAGGAAAATGTCAGTAGAGTTTGGAGAAACCTTGGCTGTAATGATTTCCATGAGGAGGTCCGTAAAGGCGTCGTTCTTGCCTGGGGGGTGGTAGAAGATGTGAAGTTTGCACAGCTGTGAGGTGTTGTTGGAGATGGCGAGTGCGAGGTATTCGCAGGAATCTGTAGGGTCCACCGGCAGTTCCGTAAAAAGGAGATTGGAACGGTAGATACAGGCAATGCCACCCCCTTTTTTCTTTGAGTGCCTGTCCAACCTTACGATGTTATAGTTGGGCGGGACTAAGAGGTCTTGGTAGGAGGATGAGGATTCCTTGAGCCACGATTCAGTCAGGATCGCTAGATACGATTTATGACTCAGGATGAGGTCAGCGACATCAGATGCATGCTTAACAGCTGACCTGCAGTTTATTAGGAGGCCGGCTAGGGAGGGGTATGAGAGGGTGTCGCAGGTAGAAGCAGAGGTGGGAACTTTAGCTAGGTTGCTATTGACCACCCCTCTGCTGCAGAGGGTAGCAGATCTGTTGGGGTTGGTTGCAACCGTGCAGATAGGGTGTTCTCCCCTTAGGTCTAAGTGGCATGAGGTTGTCAAGGCAGATTCGTCGCTATTGAGGAGGTCAGCCCCTACTTCCTCCGTGAGTTCTGAGGGATTAATTGTGCAAGGGGTGGGTTTGTAGGTGTGGAGGAGAGCAAGAATTTCCTCCTCCGAGAGGTAGCAGGGTTGCTTGCGTGGGCGCAAGTGTCTCATGGATAGTGGTAGTGGGTGATGGAGGGGCATCGTGAGGGGGATGTGGGTCGCATTCTGTGAGAGCCAGAGGCTCGAGAAGGAGAGTTCGGTGATGTGAAGGAGGTGCTTTAGGTCCAGAATTGATTTGTGGATGCTCAGTGTTAATTCGGAGGATCTGCGGTGGAGAATATCAATATCTCTAAGAGAGGTATGTTCTGGCAGGCCGGGGGCCAGTTGCAAGGGAGCGGTTCTGATAGTATGTGCTGGTAGCCTAGGGGTGGGTTCAGGCGGGCCGAGGGCTGGTTGCATGCGAGTTGTTCGGGAGGAGTGAGGGGGCTAGGTCGATCTGCGTCCCTATGGGAGGGAAGGTCTTGCGGGCAGGGGGCCAAAGGGGTGGGGGCGATTTCGTCTGACTGCTTTTGCAACCTAGTGGTGGGGCTAACTTGACCAGAGTACTGGGCCCTATTAGGCGTTTCTATAACATTGTTGAGGGCCCTAGTGGGAGTTTCAGTAGCCCGGAGTACAGGAAGATTACGCGGGCAGGAGGTTAAGGGTTTAGGGACACATCTCGTGTTATGTGCTGGAAGCGTGATGGTGAGGCCGGGTTGACATGTTAGGTGGGCCCTGGGGGGAGTATCGGAGGTCAGCTGAGCGGGGATCGCTGGGAGGTCTAGGTTAAGTGGTGTGGGCATGCAGTGGATGGCATGTGTCGGAGACAGGGTGACAGGGCCGTGTCGCCCAATGACGAGGTCACTGGCAGGAGTGGTTGGTGAGAGGCAAGGTGCATTTGGCAGAGTGGGCGAGGGGTGGAGCGGCGGGAGCGTGAACTGAGATGGGTTTTGAACATGTTTTTTAAGGAGGGTAAAGAGGTCAGCAAATTTGATGAGGTTTTAGGGAGATCCTTGAATTAGGATAATGCCGCTGTTGTATAAGGTAATGGTAAGGTCAGCGCGCAGGTTTGCAGATGGAGTGATTGTGAGTTTCTTTCCGTGAGGGATGTTCCTATACGTATGAATGTTCAAACATTAGTCTATACATACACATTCTATTTTATTAACCTCACAATGGGACACATTTCAATGTTACCTTCTCCTGTCACATTAATATGTAAATGTTACATAGACCTTTATTAGTCATGTTCTATACACATACATTTTCATGTGGGGTATTTTTACTATGCAATACTCCATTTTCCTTAGTAACATTAATCACACAGAATATATTCGAGTGCTGACTATGCATGATTATGATGCACTTCTACAGTATCTCAGAATGGGATCAAAATTACACTTCTCCAATCCCCCCTCTGTTGTGGCAATTGCTGTTCACTTGAACTCCTCCAAATACTTCATTCCATTGTAATATTCATTCTGCTTCCTTTCTAACTCCATGTCTTTCTTTTTCGAGAGAATCCTTTCTTTGCCTTGTATCTCCTGTACACCTTCACACCCACAATCAAGACTATTGCACAAAGGGCAATAATCAATAGTGGTCTCAAAATGGAACCAACTATACTACTTCCCAAATCTGCAAACCACCTACCTACAGCACTAAATCCATGTCCAACTGAATCCCAAACACACTCTTTGCCAATTCACTCAATTCATTATGTATGTCAGTAATATTCTTTATGAACTTCTGTAAGTCCCAACTTTTGTCCGGGACGTAAGTACAACACTGTTGGACCATCAACATCCGGCAGACTCCGCCCTCCTTTGCAAGCAAAATGTCTAACGCAAGACAGTTCTGCAAAACCATAGCCCAAATAGCCACCATCTCAGTATTTGCAAGCAATAAAGCTCCATCTGTATTAGAAGACAATTTATCAACTACAGTAGAAAGTTTTCTAATTTTAATGTCATTCAATATCACCCCTACATTTGGAATTATTGCGCCAAAAATGTCTTCCACAATATCTCCAGCATGGCACCTCGTTTGGACCTAGATTTCTCCTCCCAAACAGGATGATCAAAATTCTCCACATGATAAATCTTTGGAAACACTACTCCCACATAACATGTTCCATACCATTTGTTCGGCAACTTAAAATAAGCATTCTTGCCACAAATAAAATAAACTCCAGGAATCACAGGGTCAATTCCTTCCAGGAACAATTTCCAAGACCCTCGGACCTCAAAAGTATGATCACTCTCACTTTCCCCTAGATGAATAGTATCTTAAGCATTCTTATCATTGTGTATGCACAATTTTCCTTGGTGTTGCCAATCTAATGCCTATGCTCCAGTGTTCCCTGCTGCTTGATGATCTACCTCTTCATGTGACCAACTCGTAATACAAACTCCTTTAGCTGCATTAGTCTTTACTGCAATATAAATACCTTCTACTTGCTCTAAGAATTTCTTTTCAATGTCGGTAAGAACGCAGGTCAAATTGTACCTATGTGCATAAGCAGTACCCAACGTTTTAATCTGGGCAAAATATCTACTAACAGTTTCAGCAACCTGAGCATATGAATGTCAGGTTCAAGATCCTCAGGCACAGTACCCCCCTCAGAGGACCATCTGTCGGCAGCTCCGTCTCTGCGTTGTTTTCACCTGAGTAACAGAGAGCCCAAATGGGGGATAGGGATTTAGGGAAGGTACCCCCGGGACGGAGACCTGTGAAAACAAATATAATTTCAAAGAGAAAACCCCGACAAATGAGCAAGAATCATATGGCATGCCATAGAAAAAGTCTGATCAATAAAATATATAAACTCAACCATTAACATGTCAACTAGGCATTCATACCATGAAAATATAATATGGCAAAATTTAAACAATGCCAAATCAACCAAACACAAGTACCCACATCCAACTAATGCCTGTGGAACTGGTGTGTAAATAAACATAAAGGCTAACCAAAAATGCACAGGGCCATGCATACAGAAATGAAATACTCTTAAGTACTGTATACTCTATAAAACTTCTACATAAAGCGAAATCACATTAGTACCTTCCAGAATGATTTAATAATATATGGGCTCAAAGAAATTATACACTCTTTCCTCTTATTCAAACATAAGGGAACATACAATACGTAAACAGCCATTAGCTGAGCAAAGTAACCTCTCCCCCTTTATAAACCAGAATTAGCTGTTCACAATGACCGGTATGTGTTGAAGATCGAGAAAGTATTGCCTGGACATAAGAGAGCACAACGATATCCGAAATACTGGTATGGAAAAGAGTAGAAGTCTCATTGTCCCAAGTTCGTGAAAAACGCATGCACTGCATAGAGCACATTGAACGAAACTGCAAGGCTGCAGCCTCCTGAGAACCCGATCACACACTTAGTAGCCAGATTTCCGAATGACCTAAACAAAGAAACGGCCCCAGCCAGCAGGAACGATCATGCAGAACCAACACAGAGTCGTGAAGCCACAGATCCACAATAGCAGAATCCCGCCCGGGTTCGCAGGGGGTTTAAGTATCGGGCTGCTACGTGCATCCTGGTAAACTGGAACGCCTTCTATTCTTGGTCAATGTGGCGGCCATCTTAGAATGGTGTGAAGTAGTACAGCTCCACCATAGCCTTCCTTTCACGGCATGAGCCTTTCCGCATATCTGAGCCACCAGAATATCCACACTAGGCATGGGATGGGCACTAGTACTGCTGACTATAACAATGAATGTCGATTAAATGTTTGAACAGTGGATCATCTGAAAAACCAAATCAGAATTAGAATAATAATACTGAAAATGACCCAGTCCATATAAAATACTCAACAATAAGCTACATGTAATGCCATATGTCAATCGTATATGATGGTATATGATGCCCTCTGCTACTGAAGCAGGTAACTGCATGCAAACATAACAGTCCCTTGCTTCCAGTGTGTTAACGTACTCATAAAGCAAATTAGTGTAAGCATTTAACGTGTAATCTCCACTAGATAAATCAGCATGTAGATTCTGCCATTCTAAGGAATATAGCCCTCCATCTACTTTATGTGATGGTTTCTGTTCAGATGTATGTTTCTCTTCTTTGACATTTGTCAAACTCAAACCTAATCCTACAATTAAAGCTATCAAGCCTAATACTACAATTATTAATATTGTGCCTATTATTATGCACCTACGTCTACGATTAGTATTATTTGTTTCCATACTATTTAGACTCGGACTAAGCGGGTAGAGAAATAGCAGTAACAGAATCTTCTCTGTCAGTCTCCACCTGTGCAAACAGCAAAACAGTCTTTATTTGTGCTCTCCTTTATTTACAAAATATGTACATTCTTCATGAGGCTTCCCTAGCCTTACTCCGAGTTCTTCTAAATGTCAACCCTAATTTTATTCTTCCACTCGGACCTAGGTATTCTTCTTTTAAGCAACTCAACAAAGTTCATTTGTCATCTCTAATAATATGAGGACCAAGTTCATTAATAATCCAAGAAAAAATTTCAGGTCACACTTTTCATAAAATATTTTTGTTGCCCCAATGGCTGCATAAATAAATTGGCTTCCGTACTTTGATGTCGAGTGGGTGACGTTTTTCGCCACCACGTGTGAGCGAAATATAAAGGAGATTGGTTCTCCTTGCCCGTGGTTAATTGTGCCAATTTATTTATGCAGCCATTGGGGCAACAAAAATATTTTATGAAAAGTATTTTATGAAGGATTTACTTTCAACCCTGCATCATTGACTTAAGACTTTCCATTCGGCATTGGTGATGTGCCAAACTATTGGTATTTGTCACACACATTCATCGTGTGACCTGAAATTTTTCTTGGATGCTCAGCAAAATTTATGTCCTGATGATGACCATGTATTCATGACAAAGGTCGAAACGCCGTCGACGCAACTGTGGCCGCTAGTAATGAAGGACACATTGTTTTGTTTTTGTCGTTTCAGTGTTGTTCTGAAAAATTTCTTTTTTATGTGATTTTTCTGTTTGCCACTTGTTTGGTATTGTATTGTATAATAATTGTTATGTGTACCAACTAATATTTCTGAGCGCAATGTGAATAATCTGTTTTTATTTATATATTGAATAAATTTTGCATATTTTTCTTAAAATATTTCTTATAAGGGCTTTCTTCTGTTTTTCTGATTTTCAGTCTTTTTATGTACAATTGTAATGTCATTTGTTTGTGAAAAATTGAATTTTTCAATATCTTGGACCGTTGTTTGGATTAAACACTGATTGCCCCTGGTTCAGGTGTATCGGGCTGCCCCTGTGGTTGTTAACAAGTTCATTAATAAACATCTCCAATATCCTTACTCTTAATCCATCAACAAGCACAGGAGAATCTTCTGGATCTAGATAGGGAAATTCAATCTCTTTCAACACTAAGTTCCTCAAAGCACTCAGTCTTGTCGGGTAAGGAAGTGCAAATGTTAAGAGATAGTTTAAATCAAGTTCTGAAAGTCTCAGTTGAATTTCCACTATTATTCCAGAATGTCCAAAAGTTGCTCTCGTTGTCATCAGTAGCGAGATAAGTCCACTCAGGAGAAGAGTACATCCGACAAGGCACCCTTGATCTTTCAGACCTTCTGAGATTTGATCCTTCACCTTCGTTTCCACTCAGCTCTGATTCACCAGATGCCTCGGATATGGGTTCAAGTCTTCTTTTAGAGGATAACTTCAGCCTTCTCCTTTCTCTACTCTTTGGCCAGCTTTCTTGCACCACTACTCGTGATCCCACAGCACTGGTTCCTTCTTTGGGGTCAGAATCTGATTCATTTACCACCACAGCATCAGCTTCTTCGAGTTCAAATTCAGCTTCACATACGTCAAAACCCCCTCAGATGGTTCAAGTGCTGTCTCAGGCTCTGTCTGGTCCCTTACAGCTTGGCTGCTCTCTTTCCATAGCCTTTCGACTGCTGCTGATGTCTCTTTGGGGAGAGGTGTTATTTGTTCAAGGGGACACGGGCTCCGCGAGTGTGGGGTGTGTGCACCCAATTAGGAGGACCACCGCACTTCACAGCAGTCATAGTGACCAAAATCACATAGTACGGACCATGCCAACAGGGCTCAAGACAGTTCTTTCTCACATGTTTCTTCACCACGACCCAGTCACCAGTACTAAGGTCATGGCACTTTTCCTGATGTGGTGGTGCTGTCGCTGCTTCAAATGATGAGACACAGAATGAAACACATCAGCCAATCCTTTACATAGCTCTTCCCATGATGATCTCATGGGGTGACAGCCCTGTCCTTCGATCTGGGACACTCCGAAGACTCGTCAGTATAAGAGGCAAAGCATCAGGCCATTTCAGAGATGTTGAAGCACACACTTTAGCCAACTCATGATAATACCTCAGCATCGGTGGCAACAAACTATTAGGCAGTACTGATCTTCCATCTCCTGAAACCCAAATTTCACTGGTTTCACACATCCTGCTCTGATCCAACCTTGTTATTGCTCCTCAGTAACTTCCTCTTGCAATCTCTTTACGTCCTGCCATGTATCAGCAATTTTCATCAAAAGGTTGAAATTGGTTTCATCGGTTCCCTGGTTTGTATATTCACCATTTAAAGTGCAAACGTTTAGTGTACAATAACGTGCAACTTCGTCTGTGTAGCGATTTCCAATTGTCACGAAATTGTTTCCTTTGCAATGGGCAGAGCATTTAATGAGAGCAACTTGCGCTGGCATTTGCAGGGCCTCTAACAGTTTTCTCATGTTTTCTCCATTGCGGATCGGGGACCCTGTTGAGGTCATGATTCCTCTGTGAGACCATAAATGTCCAAAGTCATGAACAACACTGAACCCTTACTGACTACCGGTGAATATCGTCACTTTTAACTGGTCTGAAATGCAGCAATCAGACCGATCTGAAAAGACATTCGCGCTTCCAATGCCGAAACTTGTTACAAAAATGCCATTGGTTTAACTGCTTTAAAGTGGCAACATCAACTCCAGTCTTGAGATCTATAGAAACACCTTTTCCCCTTCCTTGTCCGTGAAATCCAACACCTTGTTGCATCGGAACCCCAGATTGGTAGACTCCTTGCATAGGGGCAGTATTCCCTACATAAGACTGTCTCTGACCCCTTTAAGCATCCTTCATCTGTGCTACCATTAACTTTTCCTTCAAATTCTTGTGCTTCATCTCAATTTCATCTCAACAATATTTAGCGTAACACAGAATTTCATCAACAGACTTATTCTGCCAACAAATCAAATGTTGTTGTATCATCATACTAATTTCAGGTCTCAGCCCAGACACAAATTGGGACATAAACTGTCCCATATCCTTGGGTTCTAGGGTGTCCATCCCACTATTCTGTTTGAAACCCTGCCACAACCTTTCATAAAACGCACAAATCGTCTCCTTAGGTTCTTGAGTCGTCCTGACAATATGTACCCAATCAACATCTTGCGGTGGCACTTTAGCTTTCAGCCAAGTAATCACCTGCTCACATTTCTTCATCACTATAGGTGACTGACCATGTGTCACCGGAACTCTCTCAGGCTCATCTTTGGGCCATTCTGTAGCTATTTTACATGCTGACCACAAATCACTGGGGACTACAATCTCAAACAACGTATTCAGATCGATCCACAACACCTTCGAGATTTTGACAACTTGATTTACCTGTTTGTACCACTTTACAGGCTTCTCCCACAACCTCGGGAAATGATTGGAAAGTGCTGCAAGGTCACCTCTACTCTAAGGTACACGCACATAACCTCCACTCAGTACTTCCCACAAGGAGAAAGCCTTGACACCCATTCCCGTTTCCCCCAAAGAGGAGGTTCCCCGTTGCTCTTTTGGAACCCTTTCTTTTTGCCCATCTCTCTTCCCATTTTTCCAAAGTACTCCAAATTTATAATTAATTCTCGAATTTGGGTCTTCAGTCCTGTTAATCTCAGATTCTCTATGACCTGATTGCTAAATGCAAGTCTGTGATTTTCTGTAAAGACTTTGTTCGTTCTATAACAACAGTATATCTCTGAGCCAATTCAGATAATTTCATGAGCCTATCTCGCTCTCCTAGTGACATCTTTACTCATGAATAACAATTAATTCTGTTGGTAGGTATCTATTACATTAGGCTCCAAGCTCCCACTTATCATTTTGTCCAATCCAGTTTTTAATTTCACCACATCTATCAACTCTACCTTTACAGCCGATTTTATAGTTCCATGGCTCACCTCTGCACTCTGATTTTCATTTCAATTATTATTATTCTCCCTGATCCATTTCTCTTGTGCATCAAATAGATGTTGGCTCTCAGAAGTCCTTTATTGTGTAGTGCTGTCTTGGGGTGTACTATTACGTACATTTGGGAAAGTTTCCCATACAGGTGAATCCATACCTGCCAATCCAGGAAAAGACCTTATAGGTCTGAATCCATTCTGTATTACAGAAGGATCTGCACTAGCTGCACACGGTAAGCTCACATTCATTGGAACCAATGGGACAAATTGCATTCTCTGGTTATCTGCTCCTCTTTCTGGTACCTTCGCTTCTGTAGAAACTGGCACTCTCTGACTTTCGGACCCAGCAGAACTAGGATTGCACATAGGAACTATAGGACCAATATTAAACCGGTACTGTAAGAGCATCCAGAAGTTTTGAAGCCAAATTGGTGTTACAATTTCCTGAAGAGCCAGGGACACATGCTCCCATACTTCCTCCTGCTATAGTCTGTGTCATGCCAGTTGGCATGACCCCGACAACACCAGGACTAGAAGCAAACAGTACTAAAGCACTTCCAGAACTACCCGTAACACTCATATTTCCTCCACCTCCAAAGGGTGTTTGATTATATGTGAGTGGATGTTCGGCTAACAGTCCATCCAAAAGAATGTCACTTGCATCACAGTCTGCATGCCCCACTCCCTCTTTTTTTATTTTCCTTTTTCCTTCTCTCAGCATAATTTCCCTCGCTTGTTATAGCAGGGTATAATCTCGCTCCCTCAGTCATGTGTAGTCTCCATCTCTTTTGTTGTTCATCCCATCTCGCGTCTGCGTATGCACACATCGCTTTCTTCATCCTCCCCTGATATTTGTCTCTTTGTTTTACATGTGCTGCATGCTCCCATGCATTAAGCACTTCAAACTGTGTGGGTCTAGGTAATAGTTTAATTGCAAACAATATTTCTCCCAAATGGTCAATTATTCTCAAATTGAAAGTTCTGTGGCATGGAAACATTAATGCACCATCTTTCTCTGTGACCTTGTGCCAACTCTTAAGCCAGATAATAGTATGGAGCCCTTCATTTGTCACCATATAATGAGCTGGCGTATCCTCCGGTAGCTCTTCCTCGCCAATTCTAGTAGGTACATCTACATCTCCTCGTATCATATCCCTTAATGCTTTAAAACATCGAATTTTTCAATCTTCTATTTCAACAATTCCAACTCAAATCCAAATTAAACAAATTTCAGTTTCCACAGATCACCAATACCAGCACAGCATCTGAATGACAATTTCAACCAATCCCAGCGCGGCTTACACCAACCGACCTATCTCAGCATGGCACACTCTGATATCACTCTCACTCCTCGCAGCAGTTCACCCTCCTTCTCAATTTTCCCCACTCTCTCTCGATCACTTCCGATTATACTAAAACAACAAATAACAATTGTCTGCTGCTCTAAAAGAGTCAATAGAATTCAATCACACAAAAAACACACATTCACGAATGAAACCTCTACCAGCGGAGAATCACTTAAATCAGTATAGTTTCCCTTCTGCGCGAAAAGGGTCACCACACTATTTGCAGCTCTATCTTTCACACAAGAGTTATTTATCTCAATTGGGCCGTCGACGTCGTCTTACGCCAAACCCCACAAATCCTTAGCAGACAATTAAAACACAATGTCTTCTGCACCTTTATTATATATCACAGGATCTTGGGTCATGTCGAACCCGATACCAACTTCAACAACAACTTCAATAACTTAACACTATATTTACTAATATTCACATGACTCTCACAACATCTCCACCAGACATCACACAATCAATATTGCACCGCAAGCTAAGCATAATCCTCATACACTCAACCACACTAATACTCACCCCTCCGCCGCTGCTGTTTAAATGCATGCCAATGGAACTCCGTCTATTCTCCACATCTCGATCCTGGATTCTGGACTAGGGTCACTGGGGTTGGGGTCTAGACTGTTCTAGGTTAGATTCTATCTCCCTCCACTTTAAGAGCTAACCATTCGACACTGCTACCAGCTGCTAGAGCTTGGGCCCACTTAGACATTTATCTCCAATCCTATGGTCTTGATAGCAGCTTGAGAGGTTAGAGGAAGAAAACAATCACATTTGAAACTCAATAAAGTGTAACCAATTTGTTCACACAATGATCCACCCAACAACTAAATCTGAGTTTAGTAGGATTTAATTATAAATTTAGAAACTAATCAATATAGACCTGCCTCAACATTATCATATAGAAATACAGAACGAACAAAATTCGTCCAAATCTCCTGAAGAGATTTACCCTATATAATACAAAGCAGACAACTAACTCTATGATGATGATGCAAATAATCAGGAAAAAGAATTGAGTATTAACCTGCATCGAATGATTCTCCAAGGTAAGCATGAGCAAGCTATCTCTCCCTACACTATCTCAATGGGGCAACCCTAAACTAAGAAACATTTAGTAAAGGTGAAATTGGAAAGGTGTCAGCTGTTGGAGTCTTAAGTAGAAGGCACCATGGGTCACATAGCATAAAGCCACACAAGCAGACACATAGATTTGCTCCCTGTGAAGTCCTAAGATGTCTCTCCTGTCCCTCACCAAGGGGCTCAATACGGTGGAGGTCGGACAAGCATCCGACTGCCATCTCAGCGGGATGGAGACCGGCCAGCAAGTAGTCGCCAGTCCCACCCGCCATATTATGATGAGACCGCCGTGTAGGTGGTCGGAAACATGCCTTTTACTACTGCAGCTTATGCTGCAGCCTGGAAAAAGGCCCCAACATAAGCTGAAGTAGTAAAAGGCAAGTTTGCAAACATCCATGCACTGTGTGCCAGGCACTATGTGATGCCTGGCACACGGTGGATGGATGTGTGCCAGGCACCATGTGATGCCTGGCATACGGTTCATTGATGTTTGGGGGTGCACCACATGTGCCCCCCTGGCCACATAGCAGTGGCCCACGGGGATGGGGGCCCTGCTAGGGCCCCTCAAAGTCCCTTTCCAGCAGCCTTTTAATGGCGGTGGGACCACCATGAAAAGGCTGTGGGAAATGGACATCGTAATTCTTATGACGGTGCCTGTGCAGGCACTGCCTTCATTGTAGGGATTACTGTCTGACCGCCACCCCGACGGGCTCCTTGATCCTGTCGGAGGTGGCGGTCTTTCCACCTGCCCACTGCTCTCCCAACGCCGATATTGTAATCCGGCGGTCGGACCGCTGCCTCAGATGTCAGGCGGACATCTTAATGAGGGCCTAAGTTACAGCATACAAAATCAATTGTATTCAAAGTAGACAATCCCATGTGACTTTCGATAGTACTTTTCCATGATTCCAGCACAACTGGATACTTTTGCCACCTTTCCCATACCAATAAGCTGCAACTTTATCTGTCCATGGTCATTCTTCTCCTCCTCCATGAGAACTTGCCTCCTTGCTCCTTACTACGTTGCTCCTAGCCAAACTTTGTCTTCTCATACATTGCTATCTAATGAAAATAACTTGCTTTTATGCTAACTAATGAGGATTTGCCCTCACCTGCAGTGGAAACAAAAATGCAAGCAAATACATTCTACGTTGAAAATACAAATTACATTTTAGACTTTAAACTTGAGCTTGAACTGAATGATTTCTCAAGGCCCACTCTTGTCAACTTAGCAGTGCACAGGCTTACAGAATGTGTGCACATTTCTACAGATATAATAAATGCAGCTTCTAAATGCATGAATAAATTGTAAAGAATTACGAAGATGTCATTTCAAATGCACCTGCGTGGAAATAATTCTTGTTATGCATATAAATGTTAAAACATTAGTCTTTACATGCACATTCTATTTTATGAACCTCACAATGGGACACATTTTAAACGTTAACTTCTCCTGTCACATTAATATGTAAATGTTACATAGACCTCTATTAATCACATTCTATACACATACATCTTCACGTGAAGTACTTTTAATATCTGCAATACTCCATTTTCCTTAGTAACATTAATCACACAGAATGCATTCGAGTGCTGACTATTATTAACAAACACTTTTAATGCTATAGCAAAAACCACTCCATTAGACTCCTGGAAAACCAGTGTCATTGTTCCCATTCATAAAAAGGGCCCTAAGGATAACCCCCAGAATTACAGGCCGATGTCATTATTAGACACCACGGCAAAACTCATGGGGCGTTTATTACTAAATAGGTTGGAAGAGTGGGCAACAGAAAACAATATTCTTATGCAATCACAGTTCGGCTTCCAGAGTGGTAGGGGCACTATAGATCAGTGCCTCAATTTATCACTAATTATTGCAAAATATACTAAAGCGAAGCCCGGCCAGATTTTTATGGCATTTATGGATTTAAGTCAAGCGTTTGATTGTGTAATCCCTTCAAAACTCTGGGAAATAATGGAGAAGTTGGGGGTAGATTCAGCAATAATCGGTTTTATCCAACAGATGTACTCTTTTCCAAATCTAACACGAGCAGAGTCGTGTTAGATTTGGAAAAGAGGGAGAGTTAACATGCCCATTTAAGATTGAAAGAGGTGTTAGGAAGGGGTGTGTTCTTGCCCCCTTTTTATTCTCTGTATATACGAATTGAGTTGAGGCAGCGCTCCAAGGAGTAACCCCAGATGTTCCTAAATTTGGCTCCATTGCCATACCAATTTTAGCATACGCCGATGATGCAGTTTTAATTGAAAGAACAGGGGTGGCCCTCCAACGTTTAATAACGGCCTATGTTGCATTTATGTCTTCACTGGGTTTGAAGGTGAACGAATCAAAGTCGTTTGTCCTTATCACAGGAACTTCATCTTTACGAAGAGCCCAGAACTTTAAAATAGGTTCATGGAGAGTGGAGATTGTAGATTCATTCCCATATTTAGGGGTTTATTTTGATAAAAAACAGTCATGGGCACCTATGGTAAATAACAGGGTGCTAGTAATAGAGCAGGGTACGGAAGCAATACGAACCTTTGCAAAAAGACTAGGGTCTAAACCATTATCGACAATAAAAAAGGTATACCAAGCTAAGATAGTAACAGCAGTAACTTATGGGGCAGGGGTATGGGGGACGGCCACGGCAATCCAACTCCAAACCTTGGAGGATAGATTCTACAAGAAACTGTTTGCCGTCCCTATTTCATATTCAAATTACAACTACCATCTTAAATTAGAAACCCCGTATTTGACCGACAATATTAAGATTGCCCCGGTTCTTCTGTGGCACTTGATCTGGTGCAGGGACACAGTGAACCTGACCCAGGTCATAATTAAAAATTGTATAGATCTGGATAATACTCTTAAAATTCCCTGGCTCGAGTATGTGAGCTCTTCACTGATGGCACTGGGAAGGGAAAAAAGTGTTGCCAACCCGAGCTTGTGTAATACAATAACAAAGGGAAAATTGAGGTCTATATTTTTAGCAAAACTGATACACGAGCGCCAAAATGCAAATTACTCTAAGGTTACCGTGATGATGTATCATATCTCCCCGGGAATTCCATCTGGGGGTTTCTCATACCTAGAGCATATAAGAAATTCGCAGCATAGATTTATTCTGATTAGATTTCGTCTGAATCTAATCCCCCTCATGCTGGGTTTCCCCGTGAGGAGATTTAGACATGCTGACTTGCCACCCTGTGACTGTGGATCAGAGCAGTCTGATCTTCATTTACTCTTCTGTGGGTTTTATAAAAATGAACGAACCAGATTTTTACGTCCAATTTGAAAGACAATGAATTTTAACCAATGGTGCCCTGCATTATATTTTTTAAAGGAACCTTCGGATCCATTTGTATGTTTTTCAGTAGCTACCTTCTTATTGGCATGTCTAAGGAGAAGGAAAACTGTTTCGCATACTCTTTGTGAATATTGATGAAGTGGTTATTAGCCTTATTAACCTAACTGTAACCTGGATATCTGTAATTAGTATTTATTAAATGGAGTTTTAATCTTATTCATCTTTTTAGCATTTTATAAAATCAAATTAGGAATTGTACAAACTGACTTGTATATAAATGTTTTTTACTTCTTTTGTACTTTTATGATCTGTATTTTTAAATGGATCGAATAAAGTTTCTTTGATTGATTGATTGAGTGCTGACTACGCATGATCATGATGCACTCCTATGGAATCTCAGAATGGGATCAAAATTACACTTCTCCATTTGCAAAACACTTAATTTTGTTTTGTTTCTTTGCAGTTTGTTATAGCGCAGACTTGACACAAAGGTATTGGAGTGCTTTACATGAGCATCAGTTACATTACGCAAGGATATATTCATTTTGGTTTTAGGCATGGTGAAATTAAGTGATTTGATCACAGGATGTTGAGCTGCCGTCAAAACTTGATCCTGGTTCCCCAGTTCCAAAGTCTGCAGCTCTGGCCATAACGCCACATCCTCTGTGGAAGATAATCAAGTCATCAACTGGCTAAATAAACATAAAGATAGCAAATAATTTAAAAGTGCTTTGTCGCTATTTGAGAACTCAGAAAAGATGTTATATTATGTTATGTTACAAAGATTTATATAGCGCCCGTATTTCCGTGGGTGTTTTGGCACTTGCTGCGCCTTAACATGCTGAGATGGAAACTGTTAGTTGTTCAACAACCACGTTTTTGTCCTCATTTTAGTTTTTTAGAGCACTAACCATAATTTATATGGGAATAAGACCCTCTCATTTTTATAATTTCTAAAGGTAATGCTTTAGGTTTTACAATTTTGATTACATCAAGATGACGTCAGGCACGCCACAGTTTTGTAAGAAAAATAGAATGTTAGCAATCTAGTTGTTCAGTAGAATACTGTGGGGAGGCAGAGGTGAGGGGCACAGACTCCGATAATTGAGGGCAGGGAGGAGGGTGCAGAGGCAACAAGTTGACCACGCTGAGCAGGCGGGAGGGGCAGTGGTAGCACAATGGACCATGGAGGGCAGAGGAAAAGGGGGCAGGGCAACAAACCAACCATGCAGGACAGGCAAGAGATGCTGTGGCAATTTAACAGGCCGTTGAGGGCAGAAGGAAGATGCAGTGGCCATACAACCGTACATGCCAACAGACCCGATTCAGACAGGAGACTGCTGATGTTTTGAAGCCCAAAAGGGCTTTATTTTATCTGTCCCCTGCCAAAAATCTCCCCTTTTTCCATGTAAGTCAATAGGAAAAATAAATTCCCCAGTTTTTTTTCCCAAAATGTCCCTCTTACCAAGGATCATGGAGGGCAGGAGGAATGGGGTAGGGACATGGACTCCGATAACAGAGGGCAGGAGTGAGATGGGCAGGGGCATCAAACTGACCTTATAGGGCAGGTGTTAGGGGTTGCAGCAGCACAGTACAACACACAGGGCAAGCGGGACGGCAGTGCAGCACAACGGATCATGGAAAGTAATAGGGAGGGGACAGGCCCATGCACATGGACAACAGAGAGCAGAGGGGAAAGAGGCAAAGGCAGTAAGCTGACCATACAGGACAGACAGGAGGGACAGCTGCAGCATAACGAACAATGAAGGGTAGGCGGAAGGGGGCAGGGGTACAACAACAGACCAGACAAGGCAGGAGGGAGTGGATAGAGGCCTGCACATGGAAAACAGAGGGCAGGGGGCATGGGGGCTGGGCAGGAGCAGCAAGCTGACCATGGACGGCAGGCGGTATGGGCACTGGAAGCACAACACACCATGGAGGGCAACAATCAGACTATAATGGCATACACACAGACAACAGAGGGCATCAGGGAAGGTGGGAGGGGCTGTGGCAGCACAGAAGAGCAAGCATGGCAACCGGGAGGGTTAGTGGCAGCACAACGGCCATGGTGGGCTAGAGGGAAGGGGCAGCGGCATGCACATAGGACAATGGAGGACAGAAGGGAGGGGTGGAGGCTGGACACAGACAAGAGAGGGCAGGGGAAGGGGCTTCACAACAGATCATGCAGGGAAGGCAGGAGGAGCAGTTGCAGCACAACAGAACATGGAGGGAAGAAGGGAGTGTCAGCAAAATGGACCATGAAGGACAGGAGGGAGGGTATAGGGCTATGGAACTCGGACAGGCAGGGTGGAGGTGGCAGGGACAGGCGGGCAGCTATCTGACCATGCTTGGAAAGTGGGAGCGGCAATGGCAGCTCAACAGAACACACAGGGGGAGATTTTCAAACCTTTTGCGCTGGCTTTGCGTCACAAAAGTGACGCTAACCAGTGCAATTTTTTTGTTGCTATTTTCTTTCCAGCGCAAAATTTATTTTGCACTGGAAAGCACCCTCTAAGTAGCACAAAGCAGTGCTAAGCACTGCTTTGCGTTACTTTGCGCCGAGGGGGTGTTACATGGGTGGTACATGGGCGTTCCCTTGCAACCACCTTTTGACGCAAAACCATATTTACAAAGATTTGTAAACATGGTTTTGCGGCAAAAAATAATGCCCCTTCAAAGGAGGCGCTAACAGGAGAAATGCTTTCATTTCTCCATGCTTTTCCGACTTTGCATGCATGCTGCACTGTGCAGCAAGTATGCAAATGTGGGAAAAGCTTTGCATCATGCCTTGCATAGTATTTTGTACAGAAAGTGTACCCTTCCTGTACAAAACCTATGCTACACTCATGCACACACCCTAGCGCTACGGCGCTAAGGTGTGTGCATGGCACACAGCAGCTGAAATCAGCGCCGGCGCAAGGGAAAGGGGAGGAGAGAGCCATATCTCTGAAGATATGGTGCTCTCCTGATCCCTCCCTGTCGCACAATGCAGTGCAGCCTCGTTGGGGGATGCGCTGCGTTGAATGACTGTTTTGAAAATCCCCCCTCAGAGTAAATAGGAGGGGCAGTGGCAGGTCCATGGAACATGGTGGCCAAAAAGAGGGAGCAGGGACATGCACAAAGACATCATAGAGCAGGGGGAAGGAGGGTAACTGCAGCAAGCTGAGCACAGAGGCTAAGCAGGAGGGCAATGATGGGGCATAGAATTGGGCAAGAGAGGGCAGGAAGAGTGGGCAGGGATATCACGCTAAATGGAGGGGAGTGGCAGCACATCGGACCATGCTGGGCAGGAGTGAGGGGGCTGGTCCACAGACTCAGAGGGTAGGGAGGCGGTGGATGGGGCAGCAAGCTAACTGTTCAGGGCAGTTATATAGACATATGTATACATGTGTAGTATATACATATATACATATACATATACATATATATATATACACATATATATATATATGTATTACCTACTGGCGGTCGCCAGTAGGTAGTTATAGTTAGGACCTATTTTCCATAGGAAAAGCGTTTTTAATTTGCCAATAACTTTAACGCTGGTTGACGAATGTTCGCGAAATTTTCAACACTAATGGCCCCCTACGGTCAGCTCCTGTCTTGAAAGTTTTGTGGTGATTTGTCAAGCGGGGGCCGAGAAAAAAGGGGGGTCCCAAAACACATCTTCCCCATGTTAATTTCCATAGGAACTTTAGACACGGCTACAGCCCGAACTGCTGAACGGAATTACACCAAATTTGGCAAAAAGGTAGCTTTTGGTCCAGAAAGCACTCTTTTGTTTGTAAATCCGTTCAGTAGTTCCTGAGAAATTCAAAAAAGAAAAAATATTGATATCTGAGCACCGAAGAGGAGTCGCGACTCCTCCCGAGCATGAGCTGACTTTTGATGGGCTGCCAACACTCCAAACCAGGAAGTGTTGGCAGCCATCTTGTGACTCGGTAACCGAGTCACAAGAAAAGAGTGGAAAAAGGTTGAAAAACAAGAAAAGGGGGCAGGGTAGAAACACCTTGACCCCCCAGGCCTGCTCAGGGGGCCCTAGAAGGACCCCGATGCCCAAAGAAAGCATTTAAAAAAAAAAAAAAAACGGCTGAATTTGCGCTTGGTGTGCGAATCCGGCCGAAAAACCTCCCAAAAAACGAAGCGTGGGCTCCCGCGCTTTGTTATCTGTAAGCCCCCGGGTGGGCCAGGTCCCGGAGGCAATGTTTATACTGTATGCGGGGGCTCGCGGGGGCCCCCGCAGCCCCGGGGACCGCCACCTCCCCGGGGCTTTTGAAATAATATACGGGGGCACGCAGCCCTGGGGACCGCTACCTCCCCGGGGCTTCAACAAAAATGCGTGGGGGGGCTCCTGCCCCCCCACACTGCCCCGGGGACCGCCACCTCCCCAGGGCATTGCTAAATATATGCGGGGGGCCTCGCGGGCCCCCCAAGCCCCGGGGACCGCCACTTTCCCCGGGGCTTAAATCAAATAAATTGGTGTGGGGGGCTCCTGCCCCCCCACACTGCTCCGGGGACCACCACCTCCCCAAGGCACTAATTAATTACATAGGGTGTCTGTTACGGACCCCCGGGCCCCGGGGACCACCACCTCCCTGGGGCTTTGAAAATGATGGGAGGGGGGACGCGCGGCCCCCTCCTGGAGCCCTTGATGGCCCTAGGGACCGCCACCCCCCCAGGGCCGGCTCCTGCAATGTCCCGGGACATTGCCGTTTGCTATGGCAGGGTGGGAGCACAGCTCCCGCCCTGCTATAGCAAACACTGCTTTGGTTCATTGAAGCTCTCGCTTCAACTAAGCAAAGCAGGATAGCTTTTGAGCAAGGGGAGCTGCATGTCAGCAGCTCCCCTTGCTCAAAAGCAATGCCGGCTCCCCCAGGAGGCGGGGAGCCGGCGGGACCGTGGGGGCATTGGGCCCCCCCCATGGTCCCCAATGCAAAGGGCCGGCCCCGGGGGATAGGGTCCCTGGGGCCGGAAGTGGCCCAGGAGGGGGGCCACTCGGCCCCCCTCCAATTTAAGAATAAAAAAAAAATCGGCTGGCCAGCCCCGGGGGATGGGGTCCCCGGGGCCAATAGTGGCCTTGGGAAGGGGGGCCACGGGGCCCCCCTCCCCAATAAATACATTAAAAAAAGAAGGCCATGCCCCGGGGGATGGGGTCCCCGGGGCCAAAATTGGCCTCGGGAGGGGGGCCGCGCGGCCTCTTTCATTTGCATGAAAGATGGCTGCCAGCACATTCTGGTTTGGAGTGTTGGCAGCCAATCAGAATAAAGCTCTTGCTCAGGAGGATTTGCAGCTCCTCCTCGGTATAAGTTAGGACCTTGTTTCTATTCAAAAAGCGTTTTTTCTTTTGCCAATATCTTTGGCGCCGCTTGACGAATCTTCGTGAAATTTTCCAAACTAATGGTTCACTCCGGTCAGCTCCTTGAAAGTTTCGGGGTGATTTGTCAAGCGGGGGCCAAGAAAAAAGGGGGGGTCCCAAAATGCGTTTTCCCTATGTTAATTTCCAAAGGAAATTTTGGAACAGGCTACAGCCCGAAGTGCTGAACAGAATTACACCAAACTTGGCAAAAAGGTAGCTCTTGGTTCAGAAAGCGCCCTTTTTTTTAAATGGTGTAAATCCGTTCAGTAGTTGCTGAGAAAGTCAACAAATTAAGGGCCATATTATCAAGAAAGGCGCAAATATTATCGCCGCTTTAGCCCCAGGAAACTGCCGCTAAAGCGGCGATAAGGGGCTTGATAATATGCCCTAGAGAATTCCAATAGAAGCCCAGGTTCTGGTGTCAAGGACATCAAACCTGGGCTTCAATTTGAATTCTCTAGGGCATATTATCAAGCCCCTTATCGCCGCTTTAGCGACAGTTTCCTGCCACTAAAGCGGCGATAATGTTTGTGCCTTTCTTGATAATATGGCCCTATAATTTATATATCTGAGCACCGAGGAGGGTTCGGGAACCCTCCCGAGCACGAGCTTCATTCTGATTGGCTGCCAACACTCCAAGCCAGAATGTGTTGGCAGCCATCTTGTGACTCGGTTACCTAGTTACAAGAAAACAGTAGAAAAAACATTAAAAAACAAGAAAAGGAGTGATTAAACGTGTCTTACTGAATGCATGGGTTAGTAACTAAACTGTGTGAATGTCTGTATCAATCTGTCTGTTGTTGTATAAGCTGCTGCATGGGTTGGTGAGTAGCTACATGAGTGTCTATATGGGTTATTGATTGGTTGTCTGAGTATCTGTATGGGTGCATGTGTGTCTGTGTGGGTGGGTGGGGGGTGCGTGACTCTGTGCATAGATGTGTGAGTGGGTTATTCACTGGGTGTATGGGTTCAAGAGTGTATCTGTGAAGGGCTGTATGGGTGGGTGAGTGTGTGTATGGGTGTGTTGGTGAGTGAATGGATGTCTCAGTGGTACATGTGTGAGTAACTACATATGTGAAAGGCAGTATATGTGACTGTTCGAGTATATAAATGACTATATGTGAGAGTGAGTGATTGTGAGAGTGGCTGTATGGATGAGTGTGTGCTTGTATCAGTGATTGTATAAGAGAGTAAGTATGTGATAGTATCTGTATGAATAAGTGAGGTGATGTGTGTATAACTGTATAAGTGAGTAAATGGGAGTGTGATTGATTCTTTGAATGACTGACTAGGTTTGTGAGTAACTCTGGATGAGTGGCGGTGTGTGAGTGTCTGTATAGGTGTATGAGTGCATATGATAGTGTTGTATTGATGAGTGACTGCATGTATGAGTGACTGTATGGGTGAATGAGTGCATGTGTGTGTAGACCTAGGAATCAGTAGTGGGTATGTAGTAACTGGTATTGGTGTGTCTATGGTTTCGAAAATGGTAGTCTGTATTTTAGAGTGGGTGTATCAAAGGTTATATTAGGGTGTGAGGAAGTGCATCAGATTATCACGTGGATGATCATCAGTGATGTGATTTTAGATGTCATCAGTGATGTCATCAGTGATGTCACTGACCATGTCATGAATGATGTAACATATGACGTCATCAGCAATGCATTGCGGGGGCGCGAGTTATAGTTAGCTCAACTAACTATAACAACTGAATTTCTCTGGTTTTGTACGAGTGAAATGTCCAACTGATTATAACGTTCCTGAAACCTGTGGTTTTTTAAGTGAATTTCTAAGGTTTTTAAATGTTAATTTCTAACTATAACGTCCCTGAAACCTATGGTTTTTTCAGTGAATTTCAAAGGTTTTTTAAATGCTAATTTCTAACTATAACGTCCCTGAAACCTATGGTTCTTTCAGTAAATTTCAAAGGTTTTTTAAATGCTAATTTCTAACTATGCCTACAGAGGTAGGACATGTGCAGAAAGAGGAAGAAAAGCGCAGAAAGAAGCAAGAGAAATGTAGAAAGAGGCAACAGAAGTCCAGAAAGACGAAAAAAGGTGCAGAAAGAAGCAAGAGATATGCAGAAAGAATCAACAGAAGTGCAGAAAGAGGCCTTGTTGCAAAGTCATCCTGTGCCCCCAACTTTTTGCTGACTGGTACTGGTGGTAACTGACTCTGACTAACAAGGCCCGGAGCCAGTGCTATGCTGAAAGACACTTAGAATACAGCAAAAACACCTACATACACTAGGGTACACTATGGGTTGGGGTACCCCTGTGATTGGCATGACCTCCCCTGTAAGGCCCTAGTACACAATAGGGCAGGGGGATTAAAACTACCTCTAAGTCAGAGGTGCAGAAAGAGGCAAGAGAAGTGCAGAAAGAAGCAACAGAGGTGCCAAAACAGGCAAGAGAGGTGCAGAAAGAAGCAAGTGAAGTGCAGAAAGAGTCAATAGAGGTGCACAAAGAGGCAACAGAGGTGCAGAAAGAGGCAGGAGGGGTACAGAAAGAAGCAAGAGCAGTGCAGAAAGAGGCAAGAGAATTGCTGAAAGAAGCAACAAAGGTGTAGAAAGAAGCAAGAGAAGTACAGAAAGAGGCTAGTGAGGTGCAGAAAGAAGCAAGAGCAGTGCAGAAAGAACCAACAGAGGTGCAAAAAGAAGCAAGAGCGGTACAGAAAACAGTAGAAGAGGTGCACAAAGAGGCAAGAGAGGTACAGAAAGAAGCAAGTGAAGTGCAGAAAGAGGCGAGAGAGGTGCACAAAGAGGCAACAGAGGTACAGAAAGAGGCAGGAGGGGTGCAGAAAGAAGGAAGAGAAGTGCAGAAAGAGGCAAGAGAATTGCTGAAAGAAGCAACAGAGGTGTAGAAAGAAGCAAGAGAAGTGCAGAAAGAGGTAAGTGAGGTGCAAAAAGAAGCAAGTGTGGTACTGAAAAAGGTAGAAGAGGTACACAAAGAGGCAAGAGAGGTACAGAAAGAGGCAGGAGGGATGCAGAAAGAAGGAAGAGAAGTGCAGAAAGAAGCAACAGAGGTGCTGAAAGAGGCAAGAGGAGTGCAGAAACAGGTAGGAGAGGTGCACAAAGAGGCAAGAGAGGTACAGAAAGAGGCAGGTGGGGTGCAGAAAGAAGGAAGAGAAGTGCAGAAAGAGGCAAATGAATTGCTGAAAGAAGCAACAGAGGTGTAGAAAGAAACAAAAGAAGTGCAGAAAGAGGCAAGTGAGGTGCAGAAAGAAGCAAGAGCAGTGCAGAAAGAAGGAAGAGAAGTGCATAAAGAAGCAACAGAGGTGCTGAAAGAGGCGCAAAGGGTGCAGAAACAGCAAAAGAAGTGCAGAAAGAACCAATAGAGGTACAGAAACAGGCAAGAGAGGTGCAGAAACAGGCAGGAAAGGTGCAGAAAGAGCAACAGGGGTACAGAAAGAGGGAAGAGAGGTGCATAAAGAGAAAAGAGGGGTGCATAAAGAGGCAAGAGGGGTGCAGAAAGAAGCAAATGAGGTGTAGAAAGAGGCAACAGAGGTGCACAAAGACGCAAGAGAGGTGCAGAAACAAGCAAAAGAAGTGCAGAAAGAGAAGAGAATTGCTGAAAGAAGCAACAGAGGTGTGGAAAGAAGCAAGAGAAGTGCAGAAAATGGCAAGAAAACAGCAGAAAGAGGCAAGAGCGATGCAAAAAAGGGAATAAGGGTGCAGAAAGAAGCAAGAGAGGTGCAGAAAGAAGCAAGAGAAGTGCAGAAAGAGGCAAGAGAGATGCAGAAAGAGGCAAGAGAGGTACAGAAAGAGACAAGGAAGTGCAGAAACAGGCAAGAGAAATGCACAAAGAGGCAAGAGAGGAGCAGAAAGAGGCAAGAGGTGTAGAAAGAAGCAAGAGAAGTGCAGAAAGAGGCAGGATGGGTGCAGAAAGAAGCAAGTGAGGTACAGAAAGAGGCAACAGAGGTGCAGAAAGACGCAAGAGAGGTGCAGAAAGAAGGAAGAGAAGTGCAGAAAGAGGCAAGAGAATTGCTGAAAGAAGCAACAGAGGTGTACAAAGAAGCAATAGAAGTACAGAAAGAGGCAAGTGAGGTACAGAAAGAAGCAAGAGCAGTGCAGAAAGAACCAACAGAGGTGCAAAAAGAGGCACGAGGGGTGCAGAAAAAGGTAGGAGAGGTGCACAAAGAGGCAATAAAAGTACAGAAAGAGGCAAGTGAGGTGCAGAAAGAAGCAAGAGAAGTGCAGAAAGAAGCAACAGAGGTGCTGAAAGAGGCACGAGGGGTGCAGAAACAGTCAACAGAGGTACAGAAAGAGGCAAGAGAGGTGCAGAAACAGGCAGGAAAAGTGCAGAAAGAGGGAACAGACGTGCAGAAAGAGGCAAGAGAGGTGCAGAAAGAGGGGAGGGGTGCAGAAAGAGGCAAGATGGATGCAGAAAGAAGCAAGTGAGGTGCAGAAAGAGGCAACAGAGGTGCAGAAAGACGCAAGAGAGGTGCAGAAACAAGCAAGAGAAGTGCAGAAAGAGGCAAGAGAATTGCTGAAAGAAGCAACAGAGGTGTATAAAGAAGCAAGAGAAGTGCAGAAAGAGGCAAGTGAGGTGCAGAAAGAAGCAAGAGCAGTGCAGAAAGAACCAACAGAGGTGCAAAAAGAGGCAAGAGGGGTGCATAAAGAGGCAAGAGAAGTGCAGAAAGAGGCACTTGAGGTGCAGAAAGAGGCAAGAGAGGTACAGAAAGAGGCTCGAGAAGTACAAAAAGAGGCAAGAGAAGTGCAGAAAGAAGCAAGAGAGGTGCAGAAGGAAGAGAGTGAGGTGCAGAAAGAGGCAAGTGAGGTGCAGAAAGAGGCAAGAGAGGTACAGAAAAAGGCAAGGTAAGTGCAGAAACAGACAAGAGAAATGCACTAAGAGGCAAGAGCTGAGCAGAAAGAGGCAGGAGAGGTATAGAAAGAAGCAAGAGAAGTGCAGAAAAAGGCAGGAGGGGTGCAGAAAGAAGCAAGTGAGGTACAGAAAGAGGCAACAGAGGTGCAGAAAGACGCAAGAGAGATGCAGAAACGAGCAAGAAAAGTGCAGAAAGAGGCAAGAGAATTGCTGAAAGAAGCAACAGATGTGTAGAAAGAAGCAAGAGAAGTGCAGAAAGAGGCAAGAGAAGTGCAGAAAGAGGCAAGAGAGGTGCAGAAGGAACAGAGTGAGGTGCAGAAAGCGGCAAGTGAGGTGCAGAAAGAGGCAAGAGAGGTACAGAAAAAGGCAAGGGAAGTGCAGAAACAGACAAGAGAAATGCACAAAGAGGCAAGAGAGGAGCAGAAAGAGGCAGGAGAGGTGTAGAAAGAAGCAAGAGAAGTACAGAAAAAGGCAGGAGGGGTGCAGAAAGAAGCAAGTGAGGTGCAGAATGAGGCAACAGAGATGCAGAAAGACGCAAAAGAGGTGCAGAAACAAGCAAGAGAAGTGCAGAAAAAGGCAAGAGAATTGCTGAAAGAAGCAACAGAGGTGTACAAAGAAGCAAGAGAAGTGCAGAAAGAGGCAAGTGAGGTACAGAAAGAAGAAGCAAGAGTAGTGCAGAAAGAACCAACAGAGGTGCAAAAAGAGGCAAGAGGGGTGCAGAAAGAGGTAGGAGAGGTGCACAAAGAGGCAAGAGAGGTACAGAAAGAGGCAAGAGAATTGCTGAAAGAAGCAACAGAGGTGTATAAAGAAGCAATAGAAGTACAGAAAGAGGCAAATGAGGTGCAGAAAGAAGCAAGAGCAGTGCAGAAAGAACCAACAGAGGTGCAAAAAGAGGCAAGAGGGGTGCAGAAAAAGGTAGGAGAGGTGCACAAAGAGGCAAGAGAGGTACAGAAAGAGGCAAGAGAGGTGCAGAAACAGGCGGGAAAGGTGCAGAAAGAGGGAACAGGGGTGCAGAAAGAGGCAAGAGAGGTGCAGAATGAGGGGAGAGGGGTGCAGAAAGAGGCAAGAGGGGTGCAGAAAGAAGCAAGTGAGGTGCAGAAAGAGGCAAGAGCAGTTCAGAAAGAGGCAAGGGAAGTGCAGAAAGACGCAAGAGAGGTGCAGAAACAAGCAAGAGAAGTGCAGAAAGAGGCAAGTGAGGTGCAGAAAGAGGCAAGAGCAGTTCAGAAAGAGGCAAGGGAAGTGCAGAAAGAGGCAAGAGATCTGCAGAAAAAAGCAACAGAGGTGCTGAAAGAAGCAAGTGAGGTGCAGAAAGGGGCAAGAGAAGTGCAGAAAGAGGCAAGTGAAGTGCAGAAAGAAGACAGTGATGTGCAGAAAGAGGAAGAAAGGTGCAGAAAGAAGCAAGAGAAATGCAGAACGAGGCAAGAGAGGCACAGAAAGAAGAGAGGTTTGTGCACCATTAGTACCAGTTTAACACCCACATTTTGCAATAAGTAGCACATGACCATTCCAGCTTTACAAAGGACCTACCACCACGCTGTAACACATGACGCTGCATTTTTGGGAACATTTGAGCCGTTTGAGCTAGAAACAAGGCTTTTTTTGTTCAAATCTGCAGATTAGGCAGCAGATGATGGAATATTTGGCAAATGCGGAAAATGGACTTCATCCCCCATCCCGTAGTCTGCCAGGAGGCACGTTTGCAAAGTGGTGGAGAAAGGGGGCATGGCCTCCGAAGACTTCTCAGCAACCCCACTGTGTGGGACTTACTGGAGGTAACAAGAGAGGTAGTTGGCCCCCAAGGACATCCTTGGGGGCTACTACCCCTCCTATTACCTCCAGTCAGTCCCACACAGCAGGATTGCTAAGTTCTCATAGCAGCCAGGCCCCCTTTGCCCACCACTCTGCAAACGCGCTCCCTGGCGTGCTCTTGGATGGGGATTGAAGTCCCCTTCACTGCTGGGGGTCCTTTGGGGCCAACTAGCCTACCTCTTACCTCCAGTAAGCCCCACACAGTGGGATTGCTGTGAGGTGGACACAGGCCATGCCCCCTTTCTCCACCACTCTGCAAAAGCCCCTCTTGGCGTGCTCTTTGTTGGGGGATGAAGTCCCCTTTCCTCCAGAGGGTCCCTGGGGGCCAACTAGCCCTCCTGTTACCTCCAGTATGCCCCATGCAGCTGGATTGCTGAGAGTGCTCAAAGGCCACACCCCCTTTTTACACCACTCTGCAAACGCGGCTCCTGGCGCACTGCTGCCCGGGGGATAAAGTCCACTTGTGTCCAGAGGTCCTCAGGACACAAGAGGACCTCATCGCCCCACCAGCAGTGCGCCGAGAGGTGCGTTTGCAGAGTGGTGTAAAAAGGGGCGTGGCCTCGGACCACCTCTCAGCAATCCCACTGTGTGGGGCTTACTGGAGGTAAGAGATGGGCTAGTTGGCCCCTAAGGACCATCAGTACAGTAGGGGACTTCATCCCCCAACATAGAACGCACCAAGAGACGCGTTTGCAGAGAAGTAGTGAAAGGGGGCAGGGATTCCGCGAGTTGAGGGGCTTCGTTATTTTTTTTTTATTTTAGGAAGGAGGGCCATGTGGCCCCCCTACCCTTGACCCTTTGGGGCCCCAGGGACCCCATCCCCCAGGGCCTGACCAGCCTTGATTTTTTATTTTTTTTGGAGGGGGTCGTGTGGCCCCCCTCCTGAGGCCACTTATGACCCCAGGGACTCCATCCCCAGGGGGCCTGGCCAGCTTTGTTTTTTTACTTTTTTTGGAGGGGGCCACTTATGGCCTCGGGGACCCCATCCCCCGGGGCCGGCCTTCCTGTTTTTTTAAAAAATAATAAAAAAAAAAAATTAAAAGGGAGGGGGGCCGAGTGGCCCCCCTCCCGGGCCACTTCTGGCCCTGGGGACGCCATCCCCCGGGGCCAGCCCTCAAGTTGGGGACCGTGGGGGGAGCCCCAATGCCCCCACAGTCCCAGCCGGCTCCCCGCCTCCTGCGGTAGCCGGCATTGCTTTTGGGCAAGGGGAGCTGCTAACATGCAGCTCCCCTTGCCCACAAGCAATTCTGCTTTGGTTCTTGGAAGCGAGAGCAGGTTTCCTGCTCTCGCTTTCAAGAAGCAAAGCAGGAGTTTGGTATGGCAGGGCGGGAGCCATGCTCCTGCCCTGCCATAGCAAACAGCAATGTCCCGGGTGTGGGCACCCCAGGACATTGCAGGAGCCAGCCCTGGTGGGGGTGGTGGTCCCCAGGGCCATCGAGGGCTCCAGGAGGGGGGCCACGCAGCCCCCCTTCCATCATGCAAATAGCCACGGGGAGGTGGAGGTCCCCAGGGCCCGGGGGTCCGCAATGGACACCCGCATTTAAATAAACAGTGCCCCAGGGAGGTGGTGGTCCCCGGGGCTTGGGGGGGCCGTGAGGCCCCCACCCTATTTTAATAAAGCCCCAGGGAGGTGGCAGTCCCTGTGGCTTGGGGGGCCCATGAGGCCCCCAGCCTTATTTTAATAAAGCCTCGGGGAGGTGACGGTCCCCGGGGCTTGGGGGGGCCTGTGAGGCCCCCTCACCCTTATTTTAATTATGCCCCAGGGAGGTGGCAGTCCCCGGGGCTGCGGGGGGCTGCATGACCCCGCACATTATGGATAAAGCCCCGGGGAGGTGGCGGTCCCCGGGGCTGCGGGTCCCGCTATATAATTATACATTGCCCCCGGGACCTGGCCCACCCGGGGGCTTAAGGATAACGAAGCGCAGGAGCCCGCGCTTTGTTTTTTTTTTGTTTTTTCGGCCGAATTTCGGCACCCAGCGCGAGTTCGGCCGATTTTGTTTTTAAAAAAAAATGCTTTTTTTGGCCCTGGGGGTCCTTGTGGGACCACCTGAGCAGGCCTAGGGGGTCAGGGTGTTTCTACCCTGCCCCCTTTTCTTGTTTTTTATCTTTTTTTTTTACCTTTTTCTTGTGACTGAGTCACAAGATGGCTGCCAACACATTCTGGTTTGGAGTGTTGGCAGCCAATCAGAATGAAGCTCGTGCTCGGGAGGGTTCTCGAACCCTCCTCAGTGCTCAGATATATAAATTTTTATTTTTTGAATTTCTCAGCAACCACTGAATGGATTTACACCATTTAAAAAAAAGCACGCTTTCTGGACCAAGACCTACCTTTTTGCCAAATTTGGCGTAAGTTCGTTCAGCAGTTCGGGCTGCAGCTTTGTCTAAAGTTCCTATGGAAATTAACATGGGGAAAACGCATTTTGGGACCCCCATTTTTTCTCAGCCCCCGCTTGACGAATCACCCCGGGGGCTGAGAAAAAGGGGGGTCCCAAAAACTTGTTTTCCCCATGTTAATTTCCATAGGAACTTTAAGCACGGCTACAGCCGCATTACAACAAATTTGACAGAAAGGTAGCTGTTGGTCCAGAAGTGACCTTTTTATTAATTGGTGTAAATCCGTTCAGTAGTTGTGGAGAAATTTAAAGACATTTCCAGTTGTATATAAAGGGACAAGAAGGATCTGCGAACCCTTCTGATCGTGCACTGAGATATGATTGGCTGCCAACACTTCAAACCAGGAAGTGCTGGCAACCATCTTGTGACTCGGCTTGAACCGAGTCACAGAAAAAAATCTAAAAAAAAAGAAAAGGGGGCAGGGTAAAAATACCCTGGCCCCATAGGCCTCTTGGGGGGGGGGAGGCTCACAGGGACCCTGCAATGCCAAAAAACACATTAAAAAAAAAAAATTACAGTGGGATCTGCGGATCCCTCCTAAAATAAAAAAAAACCTGAAGCATGGGCTCTGCACTTCATTAATTATCAGCCCCCAGGTGGGTCAGGTCCCGGGAACATTATGCAAATAAAGGAGGGGGGCGCATAGGTCTTATTATACCCCAGGGACCACCACCTCCCTGGGGCTTCTTTACAAAGCAATGCGGGGGAGGCCGGTACCGAGGACCACCACCTCCATGGGGCTTATTGAATTATAATTGGGGGGCCTCTTGTACCCCCCATCCCCGTGGACCACCAACTGCCTGGGTCTTTATCTTTACACAATGCGGAGGGCTGCGCGGTCCCCCCTGCAACCTTGGGGACCACCACCTCCCCGGGGCAAATTGTATAAAAGGAGGGGAGACTGCCCGGCCCCCCTCCTGGAGTCAATAATGTCCCTGGGGACCGCCACTCCTGCTATGTCCCAGGGTGCCCAACCCCAGGACATAGCTGTTTGCTATGGCTTGGCGGGAGCTTACTGCTCCTGTCAAGCCATAGCAAATTGTGCTCCGCTTCTAGCAAGCGAGAGCATAAAAAATGCTCTCGCTTGCAAGAAGCATAGCACGATTCTTTGACAGAGAAGGAACTGCATGCTCAGCAGCTCCCTCTATGTCAAAGCGATGCCTGCTCCCGCAGGAGGTGTGGAGCCAGCAGGGACCGCGGGGTCCTTGAGGCTCCCCCCGCGGTGCCAAACACAAGTAACTGGGTGCCCTGGGTGGGACCTGGGTTCCCAGAAGAGAGGCCGGGCCCCCGTGGATGGGGTCCCCGAGGCCGAAATCATCCAGGAAGTGGGGCCACTGGCCCCTTCCCCATATTTAAAAATAAATAAATAAATAAAAATATCCGCGCGGGAAGTGGCCCCCTGGTTCGAAATCAGCCAGGGAGGGGCTGCGCAGCCCCCTCCACCATTCAAAAAAGGCCGGGCCCAAGGGATGGGGTCCCCGAGGACGAAATCGGCCAGGAAGGGGGGCCACGCAGCCCCTTCCCCTTATTTATTTATTTTTAAAATAAAATAAAAAGTCCGGTCCCTGGGGGATGTGGTCCCCTTGGGTCAAAATCGGCCCAGGTAGGGGGCCCATGCTGCCCCCCTTCCCCTTTCAAAAAAGGCCTGGTCCCGGGGCTGGGGTCCCTGGGGCCAAAATCGACCCCTCCCCCATTAAAAAAGGCCTGGCCTAGGGGGATGGGGTCCCTTGGCCAAAATATGCCCTTGGAGGGGGGCCGCGCAGCCCCCCTCCCCCATTCAAAAAAGGCCAGGCCCGGGGGATGGTGTCCCCAGGGCTGAAATTTGCCTGGGAGGGGGGCACGCGGCTCCTTCCCCTTATTTATTTATTTTTTAAATAAAATAAAAAAGTCGGGCACTGGGGGATGGGAGATGGGGTCCCCTTTGGGTCAAAATCGGCCTGGGAAGGGGGGCCATGTAGCCCCCCTTCCCCTTTCAGAAAAGGCCTGGTCCCAGGGATGGGGTCCCTGGGGCCAAAATCGACCCCTCCCCCATTTAAAAAAGGCTAGGCCTAGGGGGATGGGGTCCCCTGGGCCAAAATGGGCCCGGGTAGGAGGGCCATGCAGCCCCCTTCCCCTTTCAAAAAAGGCCTGGCCCTGGGGAAGGGGTCCCTGGAGGCAAAATTGACCTCACCCCATTTAAAAATGGGATGGGGTCCCCCGGGCCAAAAACAGATCAGAAAGGGGGCTGCACAGCCCCCCTCCCCATTCAAATAAGGCCTGGCCCCAGGGGATGGGGTCCCCAGAGCCCAAATTGGCCCAGGGTAGGGGGGCCACATGGTCCCCCTCCCGAAATATATGGAAAAAAATGAAAAAAGTACGTTTCGGCAAGTCGCCAGAGGCTACGCCCCCTTTCTTCACTGCACTGCTGGTTGGGGGATAAAGTCCCCGTGGCTACAGAGGGTCCTTGGGGGCCAACAAGACCTCCTGTTACCTCCAGTAAGTCCCACAGAGCACGATTGCTGAGAGGACTTTGGAGGCCTAGCCCACTTTCTCCACCACTCTGCAAATGCTCCTCCTGGTGCACTGCTGGTTGGGGGATTAAATCCTCTTGGCTTTAGACTGTCCTTGGGGGCAAACAAGCCCTCCTGTTACCTCCAGTAAGTCCCACAGATCGGAATTGCTGAGAGGTCTTCGGAGGCCATGCCCCCTTTCTCCACCAGTCTGCAAATGCACCTCCTGGTGCACTGCTGGTTGGGGGATAAAGTCCTCTTGGATGCTGAGGGTTCTTGGGGGCCCAGAAGCCCTCCTGTTACCTACAGTAAGTCGGACACAGCAGGATTCCTGAGAGCTGGTCGGATGCCCCGTCCCCTTTCTCCACCACTCTGAAAACGCGACTACTAATTAAAAAAACATAGAAATTTACTTATAAAACCAAAGGTTACAGGGACACTATAGTTAAGAAACAGAATTTGAAAAACCTTAGAAATTCACTTAAAAAACAAAGGTTACAGCGTCGTTATAGCTAGGAAATAGAATTTAAAAACCTTAGAAATTGACTGAAAAAAAATCAAAGGATACAGGGACGTTATAGTTAGGCTCAGAATTCCCTCATACAAAACCAGTGGAATTCAGCAGTTATAGTTACCTGAGCTAACTATAACTTACGCCGCAGCAATGCACTGCTTTTGACCTCACATATTACATCACTCATGATATCTCAAATGACATCACTGATGACATCAGTGATGACATCTCAAATGACATCACTGATGACATCATCTACAGAACCACTGACACACCCACTCACACACCCATACAACCACTCACAAACCCATTTACAGACCCATACCAGTACTCACATACCCAGTCCCTCTTTCACAAAGGCTCTCACACACCCACTCACTCACTTGTACAGCCACTCAGACAACCATTCACTCACCTATACAGCCACTCACACAATGAGTCATTCACCTGTACAGCCACTCACATAGCCACACACACCCATGTAGCTACTCACACACCTACTTATTTACGTATAAAGTCACCCATTCACCCACTCATTTACCCATACAGTCTTTCAACATAGCCACTCACTCACCCATACAAGCACTCACACACTCACTCACACAACCACTTACATACCCATTCACAAATCCATACAAGCACTCAGACATCCGCTCACTCACCCAAACAGCCATTCACACAGACACTTACTCTCCAATACAGCCACTCACACACTAACTGACTTAACCAAACGCCCACTCAAACAGCCACTCACTCATACAGCCACTTACACACCAAGTCACCCACTCATACAACCATTCAGACATCCACTCACTCACCAGCCAATACAGCCACTCACACAGCATCTCACTCACCCATACAGCTACTCACACATCCACTTATACACCCATACAGCCACTTACACACACATACAAACAAGGATACAGTAACACAGCCGCTCACATAATATATGTTAGAAGTAGTTTCACTCAGTAGTGGTGCACCTAGTATACTAATTTAACTTTTGTACTAGGTTACCATATATGTTTAACACCCCTAAACTCTTAAAAACTCTTACACTCACTTTATGATGTCATCAGTGATGTCATCAGTGATGTCACTGACCATGTCATGAGTGATATGATATGTGAGGTAATAAGCAGTGCATTGCGGGGGCGTAAGTTATAGTTAGCGCAGGAAACTATAACTTCTGAATTTCACTGATTTTGTACGAAGGAAATCTGAACGTAACTATAACGTCCCTGTAACCTTTGTTTTTTTTAGTGAATATATATATATTCACTGAAAAAAAGCAAAGGTTACAGGGATGGTATAGTTATACTTATGTTAAGAAACTAAAACTTGTGGCCTAAAGTTACTTAACAGCACAGGTAATAGTTTCTGCAAATAAGTATAACTATAACTACTGAATTTCTATGGTTTTGTGTGGGTAAAACATGAACTTAACTATAATGTTGGTGTAACCTTTGCTTTTTTAAGTGAATATATATATATATATATATATATATAATTTTATTTTTCTCCTGGATACAGCTGACTGCTGCCATGCTCCTAAATGAAGGGGGTATCGGCAAAAATGGAGTCAGCTCACTCGCTATCCATTCTGAGAATACCCTCTCTCACTCCCAAAAAGGGCTGCAGACACACCAGAGCTTGTAAGATTTGGTGTATTTTTCATGTTTTTTCACCATGACACACTTCATCTGCCTCCGCGGCGTTGTTCACATACAAAGGTGCCATCTAAAGTGTAATTTTTGAAGTGCACTAGTACTCCTACCACCACTAAACATAGAAAATATACTATCATAGGCATTGTACCAAGAAATGCATTGTAAATCATAATTTTCTAGCCAATAAAATATGTCATTTCTTGCATGTCAAGTGATTGCCACATAAGTCACACTTTATAAGTCACATCTAAAATGATTACTTTATTATGATGAAATCATGTTGTTTCATTGTGCTTATTGCTCATATACTATCTCCTCCATTAAATGGTAAAGTACTTATATTAAAGTGATGCGTGCAATAATTGTCAGAATATACCATTCAGATCATGGTTTGTATATAGTTTTCTTTCTACTTCATTGTCACACATGATTGCATTAATTGTTCAAATATACATACATATATATATATATATATATATTACCTACTGGCGGTCACCAGTAGGTATTATAGTTAGGACCTAGTTTCCATAGGAAAAGCGTTTTTTGTTTTCCAAATAACTTTGGCGTCGTTTGACGAATCTTCGCGAAATTTTAAAAACTAGTGGGGCGCTCCGGTCAGCTCCTGTCTTGAACGTTTCAGGGTGATTCGTCAAGCGGGGGCCGAGAAAAAGGGGGTCCCAAAACACGTTTTCCCCATGTAATTTTCCATAGGAAACTTTAGACAAAGCTACAGCCCGAACTTCTGAACGGAATTACACCAAATTTGGCAAAAAGGTAGGGCTTGGTTCAGAAAGATCCCTTTTTGTTAAATGGTGTAAATCCGTTCAGTAGTTGCTGAGAAATTAAAGAAAGAAAAAATTTATATATCTGAGCGCCGAGCACGAGCTTCACTCTGATTGGCTGCCAACACTCCAAACCAGGAAGTGTTGGCAGCCATCTTGTGACTCGGTAGAACTGAGTCACAAGAAAACAGTGAAACAAAGTGTAAAATGAAGAAAAGGGGGCAGGGTAGAAACACCCTGATCCCCTAGGCCTGCTCAGGGGGTCCCACAAGGACCCCCAGGGCCTAAAAAAGCATTTTTTTAAAATAATTTTGGCGGAATTCGCGTTGGGGTCGCGAATCCCGCCGAAAATGTTTAAAAAAATGAAGCGCGGACTCCCGCGCTTCATTTTAATGAGGCCCCGGGTGGGCCAGGTTCTGGGGGTATTGTCAAAAAATAATAGCTGGGGCCCGCGGGGGCCCCTGCAGCCCCGGGGACCGCCACCTCTCTGGGGCTATGCTGATTATGTGCGGGGCTTTTTCAATTGTATGTGGGGGGGCACGCGGACCCCACGCAGCCCCAGGGACCGCCACCTCCCCGGGGCTGTGTTGATTTTATAAAAAAAAAAAAAAGTGTGGGGGGGCAAGAGCCCCCCACACGCCCCGGGGACCACCACCTCCCCGGGGCTTTAAACATTGGGAGGGGGGCCGCGCGGCCCCTCTCCTGGAGCCCTTGATGGCCCTGGGGACCGCCACCCCCCAGGGCCGGCTCATGCAGTGTCCCGGGGTGCCCACCCCCGGGACACTGCTGTTTGCTATGGCAGGGCGGGAACACGGCTCATGCCCTGCCATAGCAAACGCTGCTTTGCTTCCTTGAAGCGAGAACTGCTCTCGCTTCAATGAAGCAAAGCAGAATTGCTTTTGAGCAAGGGGAGCTGCATGTCAGCAGCTCCCTTGCTCAAAAGCAATGCCGGCTCCCGCAGGAGGCGGGGAGCCGGCGGGACCGTGGGGACATTGGGGCTCCCCCCACGGTCACCAACACATAGGGCCGGCCCTGGGTATGGGGTCCCCGGGGCCAGAAGTGGCCCAGGAGGGGGCAACGCGCCCCCCCTTCAATAACAAAATAAATAAAAAGCAAAAAAAAAGAAAAGAGGCACAGCCCCGGGGGATGGGGTCCCCGGGGCCAATAGAGGCCTCAGGAGGGGGGCCAAACTGCCCCCTCCTTAAAAAATATTTTAAAAAAAAGTGCCATGCCCCGGAGGATGGGGTCCCCGGGGCCAAAATTGGCCTCGGGAGGGGCCCCTTCCTGTTTTAAAAAAAAAAAAATGTAAAAAGAAGGTCAGGCCCTGGGGATGGGGTCCCCCGGGCCCCAAATAATGTAAAAGAAGGGGGGCCACACAGCCCCCCATCTAAAAAAAAAAAAAAAAAAAAAAAGACGGCATCGCGCCGGAGGCCTTGCCCCCTCCCTGCAGCACTCAGCAAACGTGCCCCCTGGCGCTTTGTAAATTGGGGGATTAAGTCCCCTTGAATACTGAGGGTCCCTGGGGGCTAACTAGCCTACCAGATACCTCCAGTATGCACCACAGAGCTGCGTTGCAGAGAGGTGTTCCGAGGCCACGCCCCCTTTTTACACCTCACTGCAACGCAGCTCTGTGGCGCTTACTGGAGGTACCTGGTGGGCTAGTTGGCCCCCAGGGACCCTCAGGACTCAAGGGGAATTAATCCGCCAATTTACAACGCGCCAGGGGGCGCGTTTGCATAGTGGTGCAGGGAGGGGGCGGGGCCTAACAAAACAAGTGTGCAAATGTGCCCCCTGGCACGTTGTAAATTGGGGATTAAGTCACCTACAATCCTGAGGGTCCTTGAGGGCCAACTAGCCCACCTGGTACCTCCAGTAAGTGCCACAGAGCTGCATTGCAGAGAGAGTGGTCTGAGGCCACGCCCCATTTTACACCACTCTGCAAATGCTGCTTCTGGCGCACTGCTGGTGGGGCGATGAGGTCCTCTTGTGTCCTGAGGACCTCAGGACACAAGTGGACTTCATCCTCCAAGCAGCAGTGCACCAGAAGCCGCATTTGCAGCGTGGTGTAAAAAGGGGCGTGGCCTCGGAACACCTCTCTGCAACGCAGCTCTGTGGCGCTTACTGGAGGTACCTGGTGGGCTAATTGGCCCCCAGGGACCCTCAGGATTCAAGGGGACTTAATCCCTTAACTTACAACGCGCCAGGGGGTGCGTTTGCACAGTGGTGCAGGGAGGGGGCGGGGCCTGATATTACAAGTTAGCAATCTTGCTGTGTGGGACTTACTGGAGGTAATAAAAGGGGTAGTTGGCCCCCATGGTTGACGTTGCAGGCTGACCACCCCTCCTGTTACCTCCAGTAAATCCCACACAGTGGGATTGCTAAAAGGTGTTTGGAGGCCACGCTTACCTTTCTCCACCACTCTGAAAACGAGACTGCTATGTTATAGTTAGAAATTAGCTTTTAAAAAACCTTTGAAATTCACTGAAAAAACCATAGGTTTCAGGCACGTTATAGTGAGAAATTAGCATTTAAAAAACCTTAGAAATTCACTGAAAAAACCACAGGGTTCAGGGACGTTATAGTTAGTTGGACATTTCACTCGTACAAAACCAGTGAAATTCCGCCGTTATAGTTAGTTCAGCTAACTATAACTCACGCCCCCGCAATGCACTGCTGATGACGTCACATATTACATCATTCATGACATGGTGAGTGACATCACTGATGACATCACTGATGACATCTCAAATGACATCACTGATGACATTTATTTATTTATTTTATAGTTTTATAGAGCGCGAACCAGACCCGTGAGGGTATCAGAGCGCTTTACAGGATCAAGGGGGTGGAATACAAAGCGTAAGGATGGGAGGGATCAAATTGGGAAAGATAGGGGATACATTATACAGGAGGAGCACGCAGTCTAAAGTTCAAGCTACATGTGGGAATAAAAATTAAAGCAGGTGGATATAATATACAAGAAGGCACGCAGTCTCAACTCTTGGGGGGATGCGCAGGAGTGCAGAAAAATGTATCATCCGTAGAGGCCGTGGATAATGCCGAGGTGGAGGGTGGAACATGTCGATGAGGTGATTGTAAAGTATTCATTAGACGAGGTATTTTCCCATTAAGAAGGTTTTGGTCTCCTTCTTAAAGTGTGCCAAGGACGGAAGTCTTCTGATGGCGGGTGGGAGAGAGTTCCAAATTCTTGGTGCGGCCCCAGAGAAGGCCCGATTGTAGGTTTTTTTCTTCCGGAAGCGTGCTGGTTGCAGCAACAGGTCTTTGGCAGATCGGGAGTTTCTGGCTCCTCCGGATACCACGTGTTTTTGTGCGAGAAATGTAGGGGAATTGGAGTAAAGAGCTTTGTGAGTAATGCAGGCCACTTTAAATTGGATTCTGGCCTCTAGGGGAAGCCAGTTCAGAGCTTTGAGGTGGGGAGAGATGTGGTCGAATTTCTTTGAGCCCGTTAGGAGTCTGGCGGCGGTGTTGAGGCAGGCTTTCAATGGGGCCAGAGAGTTCTTGGGTAGCCCTGCGAGAGTAGAGCATCCATATTCTAGTCTGGAAATGACTAGGGCCTGGGTTGCCGTTTTAAGGTCGGAAGCATCGAGGAAGGGTTTTAGGTTTCTTAGGTAGCTCAGGTGGAATCTAGCCGTTTTGGCCATCGAGTTTATATGGCCACGCATATTTAGGCTGCCGTCAAGGGTTATTCCAAGGGATTTCGCCGAGTCAACAATGGTAGGAGGGCAGTTTAGTGCTGTGATGGGCTTGATCCATTCCTGGATGTCTGGGTTGGGTTTGGGTTGGGAGATCAGAAGAAATTCAGTTTTATTTGCGTTGAGTTTAAGCTGGTTGGCGGTGAGCCAATGGACTGTCAGCTTCAGGGCCTCGTTCAGGGAGAAAATGTCCTCAGGGGAAGAGATTTTTATGTAGATCTGTGTATCGTCGGCATACATAAGGTAGGAGATGTTGGCGGCATGAAGCACCTCGGTGAGAGGTTCAAGGTAAAGGTTGAAGAGGGTAGGGGAGAGGGTTGATCCTTGGGGGACTCCAACCGAAACCGGAGAGGGGGTGGATAGATCACCGTTGATGAGGACTCTCTGTGAGCGGTTTTGGAGGAAGGATCTAAACCATTCAAGGATGGTGCCATCCAACCCCATCCTGAGTTTGAGGCGTTCTAGGAGAATTTCGTGGTTAACCGTATCAAAGGCGGAGGAAAGGTCTAGAAGGATTAGGAGACAGGTGTCGCCTAGGTTGAGGGCTTGGAGGGCGTCTTCCACAATGTGGAGGAGGGTGGTTTCCGTGCTGTGTCCAGGTCTGAACCCTGATTGGAAGTCATCTAGCAGGTAAAAGTTGTTGATGTGTAGGCTTAGCTGCTGTTGCACACATTTTTCCAGAACTTTGGCAAGGAGTGTAAGTTGGATATGGGTCTATAGTTCTCAGCGGAGGCAGGGTCCAGCGTGGTTTTTTTTTAGGATGGGGACAACTTGGCCAGCCTTGAGCGAATCAGGAATTGAGCCCTGTAGGAGGGAGGCATTGATTATTGAGGTCCAGGAAGGGATGATAGCCTGAGAGGTGGCAGCTAGGCAGTTAGAGGGGAGAGGATCATTAAAGTGATTGTTCGGTTTTAAGGAGGCAAGATTTCTCGAGATAGAGTGTTCGTCATAGATTTTAAAGTTGGACTAGTGCGCTAGGTTTTTGGGTGAAGTTTGGGAGGACAACACAGAGAGAAGAGGTGGAGCTGGCAGATTTTGATTTTGGTGGTGAGTTGCGGATTTAAGTTCATTTCACTGATGACATCATCCACGTGAAAATCTGATGCACCTCCTCACACCCTAATATAACCTTTGCTACACCCACTGTAAAATACAGACTACCATTTTCGAAACCATCGACACACCAATACCACTTACTACATACGCACTCACTAATTCCTAGGTCTACACACACATCCACTCATTCACTCATACAATCACTCATACATACAGTCACTCATCAATACAACACTATCATATGCACTCATACTCCTATACAGACACTCACACACCACCACTCATCCAGAGTTACTCACACACCTAGTCAGTCATGCAAAGAATCAATCACACTTCCATTTACTGACCTATACAGTTATACACACACCACATCACTTATTCAAACAGAAACAAACGCATACTTACTCTCTTATACAATCACTGATACAAGTACACACTCATCCATACAGCCACTCTCAAAATCACTGACTCTCACGTATAGTCATTTACATACTTCAACTCTCACATACACTGCCTTTTACATATGTAGTTACTTGGACATGTACCACTGAGACATCTATTCACTCACCAACACACCCATACACACACTCACCCACTCATACAGCTGTTTCCACATACACTCTTGAACCCATACACCCAGTGGATCAACCACTCAAACATCTATGCACAGAGTCACGCACCTCCCACCCACCCACACACACACTCAGGCACCCATACAAATACTCAGGCAACCAATCGATAACCCATATAGACACTCATGTAGCTACTGACCAACCCATGCAGCAGCTTATACAACAACAGACAGACTGATACAGACATTTACACAGTTTACTCACTAACCCGTGCATTCAGTAAGATACGCTTAATCACTCACTTACACAATCAGTCACACACCTACTAGGTCATCCATTCAGACACTTATACACCCACTCATTCTTCAATACACCTTGGCATATATATATATAAAACATATTTAAATTTTACAGAATCACACATTCACTGGATGATGTCATCAGTGATGTCATTTGAGATGTCATCAGTGATGTCACTGACCATGTCATGAGTGATGTAATATGTGACATCATCAGCAGTGCATTGCGGGGGCGCGAGTTATAGTTAGCTCTACTAACTATAATGGACGAATTTCTCTGGTTTTGTTCGAGTGAAATGTCCAACTAACTATAACGTCCCTGAAACCTGTGGTTTTTTCAGTGAATTTCAAAGGTTTTTTAAATGCTAATTTCTAACTATGCCAACAGAGGTAGGACATGTGAAGAAAGAGGAACAAAGGCACAGAAAGAAGCAAGACAAATGCAGAAAGAGGCAACAGAAGTCCAGAAAGACAAAGAAAAGTGCAGGAAGAAGCAAGAGATGTGCAGAAAGAACCAACAGAGGAACAGAAAGTCCTCCTGTGCACCCAACTTTTTGCTGACGGGTACTGGTGGTAACTGACTCTGACTAACCAGGCCTGGAGCCAGTGTTATGCTAAAAGACACTTAGAATACAGTGAAAACACCTACATACACTAGGGAACACTATGCGTTGGGGTACCCCTGTGATTAGCATGACCTCCTCTGTAAGGCCCTAGTACATAATAGGGCAGGGGGATTAAAACTACCTCTAAGTCAGAGGTGCAGAAAGATGCGTCTTTAAGTAGTAGTCACGTTTGCAGAGTGGTAGAGAAAGGGTGCTGGCCTCCGACCAGCGCTCAGGAATTCCGCTGCGTAGGACTTACAGGAGGTACCAGGAGGGCTTCTTGGCCCCCAAACTCCCTCAGGACTAAATTGGACTTCATCCCCCATCCCGTAGTCTGCCAGGAGGCGCGTTTGCAGAGTGGTGGAGAAAGGGGGGCATGGCCTCTGAAGACGTCTTAGGAATCCCACTGTGTGGGACTTACTGGAGATAACAAGAGGGGTAGTTGGCCCCCAAGGACATCCTTGGGGGCCAACGTCCCCTCCTATTGCCTCCAGTAAGTCCCACACAGCAGCATTGGTAAGTACTCGTACCAGGCCACGCCCCCTTTGACCACCACTCTACAAACGCGCTCCCTGGCACGCTCTTGGATGGGGAGTGAAGTCTCCTTTGCTGCTGGGGGTCCTTTAGGGGCCAACTAGCCTACCTCTTACTTCCAGTAAGCCCCACGCGGTGGGATTGCTGAGAGGTAGACAAAGGCCACACCCCCTTTCTCCACCACTCTGCAAACACGCCCCCTGGTGCGTTGCTAGTTGGGGAATTAATTCCCCCTGAATACTGAGGGTCCCTGGGGGCCAACTAGCCCACCAGGTACCTCCAATATGCGCCAAAGAGCTGGATTGCAGAGAGGTGGTCCGAGGCCATGCCCCCTTTTTACACCACTCTGCAAACGCGCCTCTTGGCGCACTGCTGCTCGGGGATGAAGTCCACTTGTGTCCTGAGGTCCTCAGGGCACAATTGGACCTCATCGCCCCACCAACAGTGCACCAAGAAGCGCGTTTGCAGAGTGGTGTAAAAAGGGGCATTGGCTCAGACCACCTCTCTGCAACGCAGCTCTGTGGCGCATATTGGAGGTACCTGGTGGGCTAGTTGGCCCCCAGGGACCCTCAGTATTCAAGGTGAATTAATTCCCCATCTAACAATGTGCCAGGGGGCGCGTTTGCAGAGTGGTGGAGAAAGGGGACGTGGCCTCCGGCGAGATGCTGGCTTTTTTTACCTTTTTTTAACAAGGGGGGCTGTGTGGCCCCCCTTTTTTGGGGCCCTGGGGACCCCATCCCCCAGGGCCTGTCCCCCAGGGCCTGACCCCTATTTAAAAAAAAAAAAAAGGGGGAAGGGGGCCGCGTGGCCCCCCTGCCAAGGCCAATTTCGGCCCCGGGGACCCCATCCCCCGGGGCATGGCCAGACTTTTGTAATTATTTTAAAAATGTATTAATATGGAGGGGGCCCGCGTGGCCCCCTCCTCAGGCCAATTATAGCCCGGGGACCCCATCCCCCGGGGCCGGCCTTTTCGTTTATTTTTTATTAGAGGGGAGGGGGGCCGTGTGGCCCCCCTCCCGGGCCACTTTTGGCCCCGGGTACCCCATCCCCCAGGGCTGACCTCTGTGATTGGGACAGTGGAGGGAGTCCCAATGCCCCCACGGTCCCGCCGGCTCCCTGCCTCCTGCGGGAGCCGGCATTGCTTTTGAGCAAGGGGAGCTGCTGACATGCAGCTCCCCTTGCTCAAAAGCAATTCTGTTTTGCTTCATTGAAGCGAGAGCAGGTTCCCTGCTCTCGCTTCAATGAAGCAATGCAGAGTTTGCTATGACAGGGCGGGAGCCTCACGGCTCCCGCCCTGCCATAGTAAACAGCAATGTCCCGGGGGTAGGCACCCCAGGACATTGCAGGAGCCGGCCCTTGAGGGCGGCAGTCCCCAGGGCCATCAAGGGCTCCAGGAGGGGGGCCGCACGGCCCCCCTCCCCATGTTTGCAAAGCCCCAGGGAGGTGGTGGTCCCCTGGGCCGGGGGTCTGTAACGGACCCCCAAATTTGAATATTTGGTGCCCCGGGGAGGTGGTGGTCCCTGGGGCATGTAGGGGGGCTCAAGCCCCCCCACACATTTATTTATTTTAAAAAAACAGAGCCCCGGGGAGGTGGCGGTCCCCGGGGCTTGGGGGGGCCTGTGAGGCCCCCCACCCTAATTATAAAAAAAGCCCCAGGGAGGTGGCGGTCCCCGGGGATGCGGGTGGCCACGTGCCCCCGCACATTATTAATAAAGCTCCGGGGAGGTGGCGGTCCCCAGGGCTGCGGGGGCCCCCGCGGTCCCCCACCACTTAATTAAGCATGCCCCCGGGACCTGGCCCACCCGGGGGCTTAAATACAACGAAGCACGGGAGCCCGCGGCTCGTTTGTTTTTAATTTTCTCGGCCGGATTTGCGACCCCAGCGCGAATTTGGCTGATTTGTTTTTTTAAAAAAATGCTTTTTTTGGCCCTGGGGTTCCTTGTGGGAACCCCTGAGCAGGCCTAGGGGGTCAGGGTGTTTGTACCCTGCCCCCTTTTCATACTTTTTATCTTTGTTTCACCCTTTTTCTTGTGACTCGGTTACCGAGTCACAAGATGGCTGCCAACAGTTCCTGGTTTGGAGTGTTGGCAGCCAATCAGAGTGAAGCTCGTGCCTGGGAGGAGTTGCGACTCCTCCTCGGTGCTCAGATATCGATATTTTTCTTTTTCTAATTTCTCAGGAACTACTGAACAGATTTACACCATTTAACAAAAGGGCTCTTTCTGAACCAAGACCTACCTTTTGCCAAATTTGGTGTAATTCCGTTCAGCAGTTCGAGCTGTAGCTTTGTCTAAAGTTTCCTATGGAAATTAACATGGGGAAAATGAGTTTTGGGACCCCCTTTTTCTCGGCCCCGCTTGACAAATCACCCCGAAACTTTCAAGACAGGAGCTGACCGGAGCGCCCCACCAGTTTTGAAAATTTCGTGAAGATTCGTCAAACGACGCCAAGGTTATTGGCAAAAGAAAAAACGCTTTTTGAATAGAAACGAGGTCCTAACTATAACTACCTACTGGCGACCGCCAGTAGGCAATATATATATATATATATATATATATATATATATATATATATATATATATATATATATATATATATATATTGAGATATTACCTACTGGCGGTCGCCAGTAGGTAGTTATAGTTAGGACCTTGTTTCTATTCAAAAAGCGTTTTTTCTTTTGCCGATATCTTTGGCGCCGTTTGACGAATCTTTGCGAAATTTTCCAAACTAATGACCAGCTCAGGTCAGCTCCTGTCTGGAAAGTTTGGGGGTGATTTGTCAAGCAGGGGCCAACAAAAAAGGGGGGTCCCAAAACGTGTTTTGTCCATGTTAATTTCCATAGGAAATTTTGGAACAGGCTACAGCCCGAACTGCTGAACGGAATTACACCAAATTTGGCAAAAAGGTAGCTCTTGGTTCAGAAAGCGCCCTTTTTTTAAAAAAATGGTGTAAATCCATTCAGTAGTTCCTGAGTAATTCAAAAAATAAAAATATCGATATCCGTGCACCGAGGAGGATTCGCGAATCCTCCCGAACATGAGCTTCATTCGAATTGGCTGCCAACCCTCCAAACCAGGAAGTGTTGGCAGCCATCTTGTGACTCAGTAACTGAGTCACAAGAAAACAGTAGAAAAAAGCTTTAGAAACAAGAAAAGAGGGCTGGTTAGAAACACCCTGACCCCCTAGGCCTGCTCAGAGGGTCCCACAGGGACCCCCAGGCCCAAAAAAAACATTAAAAAAAATAATTTCGGCCGAATTCGCGCTGGGTGCGCGAATCCGGCCGAAATTATAAAAAAACAAAGCGCGGTCTCCTGCGTTTATGGTGTGGGGGCCCGTGGGGACTCCCACAGCCCCGGGGACCCCCACCTCCCCGGGGCTTTGTTTATCATATGCGGGGGGCACGCGGCCCCCCCGCAACCCCGGGGATCACCACCTACCCAGGGCTTTGTCTTAAAAAATGCGTGGGGGGCTCTTGCCCCCCCACGCTGCCCTGGGGACCACCACTTCCCCGGGGCATTCCAAATTATGTGCAGGGGGCCTCGCAGGCCCTCCCAAGCCCTGGGGACCGCCACCTCCCCTTGGCTTAAATGTCTGTAAATAAGTGTGGGGGGCTCCTGCCCCCTCCCACACTGCCCCCGGGACCACCGCCTCCCCAGGGCATATACTAATTTAAATGCGGGGCCTTCACCAGCTGCTTCACCGGATCGGGTGACCAGCGGCTACACAATCAACATTGGCTGACAGCCATAACAGCCAGCTTTGACAGCCATAACCCTACAAATAAGGTCTCACAATAATTAGTAGCTGCATATTCTGAATACTCATCTGCATTACAGAATATAGAATCTGCTTCATGAGGAAACTTTAATTAAATGGAATTCTGGTCTCTGTTACCCTTGAGACCATCTACTACTATTTACCTTCGGGACGGAAGTACAACCGACAATAAGGACCGTAATCATAGGAATTTAGCCCTGAAGAAGTCGCTGTGTACTCCATGGTAGCAACTAAACACGTGTTGGCTAGGCTAAGACTCTGTACCAAGGAACGCACAACAAGGACAATAAATCCTGGAACCACACAGAGCAATGGATGAACAGTGTTTCTTTCTTTCCTACACTCATTACTGTACTAACTTAAATCTATGTACCACTAGCGTGTGCAGGGGACCTTGGAGTTCCATGTTGTTTTAAGGCCCTTTTGCCATTGCTCTGGCTTAGGGACTTATATACAGGCAAGTATTAGGTTTTATATTTTTCCCTACCTATTACCACTTTAATAAAGTGGTAAGAGGAAGCGAAAAACTTTTAGGAGTTTCTATGTATTTAAAAAAATGTTAAGGAGTACTGCAGTACTACCAAGAAAGTACCGAGGTACTTAAAAAATGTTTTTAAAAATCTTTAAAAATTGAGAAAACACTGTACTAAACTATATTTCACAAATATAGTGTAGTACAGTGTATTTACAATTTTTAACATATAAGTACTGCAGAAATACTTAAGAAATACCATGCAGATACTTCACAACTATATATATAACTAAGGCCTAGCTGTATTACTGTATTGTGGTACCCTTGCGTCATGCATGGTGTTGTATTGGCAAAGCAGTACTCAAGTCATATTTACAAAGCAACGCAAGTCCACCATGTGTGACTCTGCATTGATTGGTAAATCTGGAGAAACTCAAGGCAGCGCAATTCGCTGTTTTGCATTATTCTGCACACCATAAGCTACATTGCTGCTAAATTTCAGATACACCCATATGCCACTCCACTGTACACCACTACACTATACACCACCAACTGGAGTGTAGTGAAATGGAGTGTGGTGGAATAGACTGTAATTGAGTAGAGTGTTGTAGAGTGGCATAGAGTGTGTCTGGTTAGCGAGCTGAAAAGAGTGTGTAATGAGGGCCGCCACTTATAATAATTTGAAAGTGGTGGATAAATTGTAAGTGAAAGTTGTAACTATAACTTTAGAATTTTTAAAGTTTGTGCAATTTAAGTCTGGTTTGTATAGGGGAAAAAATGTTTTCCTAACTATAACTAACCTTTAACCTTTCATTGAATTTCAATGTTTTAATTTTTTTTAGAAATAAAAATGTGCTTGCAAATCGTAGAGTCCAGCGTGGTCGAGTGGAGTGTTGTTATGTGAAGAGTCGTACAGTACAGTGGAGGAGAGTGTTGTAAAGTCTACTGTCATAGAGTGGAGTATTGTAGAGAACAATAGAGTGGAGTAGAGTAGAGTGAAGTGGCGTATCCTGCAGTGTAGAAAAGTGTTATATAGTGTAGTGGCATGGTGTCTCATATAGTGGAGTCAAGTATCGTAGTGTCAAGCGGCGAGTTGTACATTGGACAGGCATGTCGTACTGTAGAGTAGAGTGTCATAGACTGTCAGAGTGGACTACAGTGTTTTAGAGTGGAGAGTCATAGAGTGGAATGTCATTGAGTGGAGTGTCGTAGAGTACAGTGGAGGAGAGTGTCATAGAGTGGAGTGCTGTGTCATATAGTGGAGTTGCGTATCGTAGAGAGGAGTGAAGTGGCATGTTCATTGTCATACAGTGTAGTACAGTGACGTAGAGTGGATGGGGACAGAGTGGAGTAGAGTGTCATTAAGTGGCATAGAGTGTAGTACAGTGTTGTAGAGTGGAATTGTATTCAGTAGAGTATAGTGTTGGATAGTCGAGCGGCATAGAGCGGAGTATGGTACACTGGTGTAGAGTGGGTTAAATTGTAGTAAAGTGGAGTATGGTGAGTACATAAGTGGAGTAGAGTAGAGTGGAGTAAAGTGTCATAGAGTGGAGTGGTGTGCCGTGGACTATAGTGGCGTGAAGTACAGTAGAGTGAAGTGGAGTGGCGTAGCATACAGTTGAGTAAAGTGTACAGTAGAGTGTAGTGGCGTATTGTGCAGTAGTGGAAAGTGTTGTAGACTACAGTAGAGTAGAGCGGCATCCAGTCTAGTTGAGTTTTGCAGAGTAGAGTGGTGTACAGTACAGTACAGCGTTGTAGAGTGTGGATTGGTATACAGTGTTATAGAGAACAATGGCATAGAGTGGCGTAGAGTAGAATCACATGCAGTGGAATAGTGGAGTAGAGTGGAATAATGTGAAAAAAAGTAGAGAGGCATACAAAGAGTTGCATACAGTGTCATATAGTGGGCTAGAGTATCATAGAGCGGCATAGAGTGCAGTAGAGTGTTGTACAGTGGCATACAGTATAGTACAGTGTTGTACAGTGGAGTGTAGGGCTATAGACAGGAGTAAAGAGTCAGAGAGTGGCATACAGTGTAGTAGAGTGTTGTAGAGTAGAGCTGCATAAAGTACAGTAGTGTGTCAAACAGTGGAGCTGCGTAGAGTTGATTGCAGTACAGTACCGTAGAGTGATTTAAAGTCTTGTATAGTGGAGTAGAGTTGAGTGGAGTGGCATAAAATAACGTGGAGTAAAGTAACAATAGAATGTATTGGTGTGTCTTAGAGTGGCATGGAGTGGAGTGTGGCATAGCTAGGTATTAAACTGTTGTACATTGGGGTGGAGTGCTGTTCGTAGAGTATAGAAAAGTGTTGTATATTGGAATAGAGCGTTCTACCATGGAGTGTACGGGCATAGAGTGGAGTACAGAGTTGGACAGTGGAGTGTATAGGGTTAGAGTGGAGAAGAGTGTTGTAGAGTGCCATAAAATGTAGTAGACTTTTATAGAGTGGAGTTATATAGAGTGGAGCAAAGTGTTGTACAGTGGAGCGGTGTAGAGTGGAGTGCAGTACACTGTAGTGATATAGAGTGGATTACTGTACAATGGAGCAGCATACATAAAGTGATGTCATGTACAGTGGAATACCGTAAAGTAGAGTATAGAAGAGTGCAGTGCCATAGAGTGAAACAGCATAGAGTGGAGTGGTGTAGAGTGGAGTAAGATATAGTGGATTAGTGTAAAATGGAGCGACGTACATTGAAGTGGCATAGCATGGTGTTGAGGAAACTGTTATAAATTGGAGTCTCATACAGTAGAGTAGAGTAGTGTGTTGTGCACTGTTGGAAACTGTCGTAGAGTGGAGTAGAGTCTTCTACAATAGAGTGTAAAGGCATAGAGTTGAGTACAAACTTGGACAGTGGAATGTATGGAGATTTATTGGAGTAGAGTCTAGTAGAGTGGCATGGAGTGTAGTAGAGTATTGTAGAGTGGAGTTATATAGAGTGGAGGAGAGTACACTGGAGTATCATAGAGTGGGAAAGCGTACAGTGGAGTGGCATAAGGTGGAATAGTGTAGAGTGCAGTGGCATAGAGTGGAATAGCAGATAGTGGAGTAGCATGCAGTGGAACAGCGTAGGCTGGAGTGGTGTACAGTGGAGTGGCGCAGAGTGGATGTTGTACAGTGAAGTGGCATAGAGTGTAATAGCGTATAGTGTAGTAGCATACAATGGAGTTGTCGTGTAGTTCCTATAAAACCTATACAGGATCTGCGCGTTTAGACAACATACACTGTAGGATTTGTGCCAGACTTATTCTGAGCACCCCCACCCGGGATGTTGGCCTGTATACCAGCTAGCCCACAGTGCCACTAGAAACTCCTCTTACCAAGGAGAGAATAATTCTTGGCAACCCTCGAACATGACAACCCTGATCCCTCAGGACCGTGGAAACAGTGTACTACTTTTCGCTCAGTCACTCGTGCTCACTTAGTCTCAGAGAGATGCACAGAATAAACAGTAGGGACGTTTTCAATAAGTATTTATTGAACAGTCCTTATTCTAGTGTAAAATATGTGTGCTGAAACAATCATTAGACGGTAACAGATATAGATGATTAGAAGCACTAGGAAAGTAAAAGGATGGTAGAGTTCTACCATCTTGCTATAACCATGAATACAGGTAAGTATATAAACTACATGACAATAAAATGCGTACTCCTACGATGCTACCCTAACTAGATGTACCTAAGTGTACCTAGCATGTATGTAGGTGTTAAGCCAAGAATCCCTCTAGGATAAAGTTAACCCCCATTACCTGAAGTGAGAAAGTCCTGATCTCCTCTCTCTATCTCAGCAAGATGTGATGTTTATATACCTGAAGGTATCCCCAGGGGTTCTACCTTGCTGTGCCACTGTCGGACTTAGGATGACATCGGGAATGAACCTTGAACATAGTTATTATACAGGAGATGGTAGCTCTGCTGAGTTTCCAAGAATCCACGGATCCTCATGCATAATATATGAGGCTATTTGTTCAGGGAAAATCCCACGTTCTGTGTGCAGTACTGTAACTAAGTAAAGGGTCAGTCCTAGCAGCCCGTTATGTATGTAATGTAGGGATGAATATAGGTAAAAGGTTGGGATGTTACCCGAGCCTATATTGGGTACCTATATGGAATATAACATGCACTCCTCATCCGACTGGACAACATAATCTGATTCTAACGTACTACCGGTGTAGGTACTGGTACGCAAACATATGTAGTAAATCCCATAGTTCCGCTAAAAATTTCTAAAAATGTTTCAAAACTCTAAAAAAGTGCTAAACAAAAAATTGTCACTCAAGCCATAGCTCTAATATGTCAGTAGATATAGTTTGAACAACTACAAGCATCGAAAAGCCATGCAGGTCATAAAAAGTGTCAATTTGTTTTTGGAGTTCCAAATTTAGTTCTTGTTTTCTAAAAAAACAATTTTTTTTCCAGCACACAATGAGCCAAATGTTTATGTGTCCTGGCTGGTAGACGCAACATTGCTGTTGCCTGCCTCCGCAGACGACGGTCCCTGTAACACCTCGCAGAGTACGTCAATCGAGCACAGATGATCTTCCGTACTGCCTGCAGCCGATGCTGGGGCAGCCTGTGCTCCATCCAAGGCCTTGTTGTCAGTGGAGGAGCCGGTAACCATTCCTACAGGAGCAGAAACTTCCTGTGGAGGCTCTCAGAATGCCGCCATCAACATTGGAATACGCTGGGAACACTGCAGAACATGGGCCCTTATCAGGTCCAGTAGTGCATCAACGTCCGGTTGAGCAATCCATGGAAGTGTAAGACAGAGATCCAACACGCATTCTTCTCCGCAGGCATCAGAGAACAGGTTAGATGCAGGCCATCCAGACTGGTCTAAATGACAGGAACCAAGAGGCACTCAGTTCCCATAGGCGAGGTGTGCCCAGATGTTGTACCATGCGATCACGGTATTTACGCTCCAGGAGCACTGTTTCCATCTCCTTGGTGACTGGGACGTCCATTGCGTAGCAGAAAAATTACAATCAGGATACCTGCTATTAGAAACAGGATCAGCGGAAGTCCCCCAAAAATGCTTCCGAATACAGAGTGTATAAAGTTTGGTATAACTCCGAGGACCGTCTGAAAGGTGCTTAACAGTCCCGAACCTATGGTCTTAAATAGGTGTACTATACCCATCATATCAGACATGTTAAAGATACGATTTACCATTTCTGCGAAATGGAAGGGGCAGTTCGTACGTATGAGTGCCTGTATCTTGGCTGAGGACCTTGCGATCTGGAGATCAAAAGTCTCCCGGGCGAAGGTTAAGGGCACGCTTTTCTGTAGGAGCATGGCTTTCATTCTGCTCAGAGTATCAAATCGTATAAGAGAAACATTTAGTGAAGGCCATAACGGCGCCCCCCTGACTGCATGTGTCGGTGGAAACAATACTTGCATACAGCAAGTAACCCTGGAGCTCACGGTTACCAGATATGCGATGCCCGGAAGCATTCCCCAACAACCTTGATCGTTCAGCATCAAGTAACTCCCATTCGAAAGTAGCTTGAATACCGGAGTAATCACAGCTGCTGGGGTACCCCTCAAATGGCAGGATAGGTTTGCTACCGAACCATTGCAGGCCCCGTGCAACATAATATCCTGGCATATGAGAGATCCACTCATAGCGCTCTCGCAGTTAGCACCGCTTAGAAACACTTCTCGATCCCCACTCCTGCATCAAAATCTGTACGGTAATTTCCAAGATTCCTTGATATATTCCCTACCCATTTCTTCATATCTGCTGCCTGTTGTAGTTCTAGGCAGTACTGAAACTGGAAAGTTGTGACCGGTAATGTTAACTGGCCATGGATCAACCATTCTATGGACGGTGATTCTGCCACAGTAAAAGGTAATCTATCCAGTTTTTTAATACGCAGCATTGTATATTTTGCTCCTCACTGCGCCATTTTCATCTGTTTTTTGTTAGATTGTATGCAGAAAATAGTGACGTACTATTGATAAAACGCCAAGGCACATAACCTGCGCGCAATGTTTGCAGCGTCCAGCTCAATAACATAATAGAAAGTAATTGTGACTGTCCATGCTGTAGTATGGACAAATCTTGTTCTAGTACATCAATAGCAGAAGATACAATGTTGCCCAGTGAATAAATCCTGGATGTTAACGTAGTCATACCATTGTCAACTATGGATAACCCCTTTTCTAAATTGATCCTATCTATTTCTCGTAGTCTCTCCGTTGCTTCTTGTTGGGAGATTTTCCAAATTTAATTATAGACAGCATAATAGAAACGTTTCTGATGTGGCTTTCTGGGACCTAGTGAAAAATCCCTTAGGTCCACATCGTCTGTTAGTAAGGATAAGTGTTGTTTCACCTGTGTTAGTGTTGAGGTTCTTAGCCAATCGAGGCATAACTTCCCAACACTGTATGATGTCACCACCCCCGCATGTTCTCTTTTTTTAAGTCTATAGTGTCTTTCCATAAGTCGAAACCCTGTTCAGACAATTGGGTAATAAAGGAAGCAGAGTAAATCTGTTTTGTGTTAGTCAACATATTTTTCTGTTCAGGTGTAGGTACAACCTTATAGTAATATGAGGTCGGGTCTGAAATATTAAACCCTGAAAAATATGAATATTTTTGTGCAAAGGTTTTCGAACTACTTTTCGGCGATGTTGGGCAATGTTCCCATTGGTGATATGTGAAAACATTTCTAGGGTTACTGGATTTGTGTAGAAAATGATGACCATAATGTTGATAACAATACATTGTGTTAAAGTCTGATGTGTCTTCTAACATTTCATTGCTAGAAAATGCGACAGATTGTTCTAAATCAGACAATATATTATTCACAGTTTCAAAATCCCAATCATCGTAAAATGTACTGGAGGTGATGATATCATTCAAGGGAATTTTAAATAAATGTATTTTTAAAAGTTCTGTCGGTCCGAATATATCATAATCAACCTTGTCCCATACTATACCATCAGGTATAGGAACCGCTATAATGTTTACTGATGACAAGTCTCTTTGTTCACGATGTGAGGAAACATGAGGTTTCAGGAGCAAGTTCACTTTTGAAGCTGCAGGGCTTTGGCGAAGGTAAGTTCCATTAACAAGTAAGCAGAAGACAGCTACTAAGCCTAAACAGTAGAGAAAGAAAAGTATCCGGTGCTTATCCAAAAGTTCTATCCAAGGTGACACCAGGTAAGTTGTTTTAAGAAAAATGTAGAAGTCTTTGATTTGTTGTTTACGAGAAATTGGGGCTGGCGTTGTTTCAGGTTCACTTGGATCCAATGAAAAGGTATCAAAGTCGATGAAATAGCCAGACGCAGTTCGATCTATTTTAGGTAGCTCAGCAGGTTTTGTTGAAGTTGTAGATGGTGCTTGTTGAGGCATATTTATGTAGACATCAGTGTTAGGTCGAATTAAAATTTGTCTTTCTTCTTGATTTTGTATTCCTTGTTCAAGGGGAACGAGTTCCATGGCATTATTGCTTAGTCCATCATTCCGTATGGGTGGCTCTTCGAAGGTGATGAGGATTTCTGTTTGAACTTCCTGTATGGTAGTGAGAGGAGTGCGTCGGCTAACCAGGAGCCCACGAGTCCTGCTATTCAGTATCGGCCACATAGTGTGGTTTTATCAGATCAATGGAGACAAATCTGTTCTCCTTTTTTCCGGCAAGAGGCGGCAGAAGTACAGTTCTTGTTCCTTCAACGGCCAGGACAGGTGCAGGCTTTCTGTATGATGGTCCAAATTCTTTTTTTGTCCGTTATTTTCTGTCTGACCAGATCCTCAACCTTAGGGACCCATACAGGTCTTGCCGTGACTGACTTGACTTCCCCAGTGGCGAATCTTTTCATTTGGACATTGCTTTGTAGTGCCCATGATTCATTCAGATCCTGTAAAACAGCCAAACGTTTATGGATGTCAAAAGGTTTTTTATCCGCCACTGTGCCTTGACAATCAAGATCAGGTACCCATATTCTCGTCCAAATAGGACCTCATAAGGAGTGACCCCCCCCAGAGAGCTTCTTGGCATGTTGTTTAAGGCCCTCTGAACTCCATATAAGTGATTGACCCAACTACCACCCGCGCCTAATACTCTAGCTGTTAATGATTGCTTTAAGTCCCGGTTTTTCCTCTCCACTACCGAATTTCCCTCAGGATGGTACATAGAGGAGTACCGCAGTGCTACACCCAAACCTCCCATTGCCTCCTTGTAAGCCCTTGAGCTAAACGCGGGGCCACGGTCAGAATGTAATGTGCCAACTGCGTATGTCCCTATAAAGACTCGCAAATCTTTGATAACAGTTCGAGCATTAGCCGAGCGCTGAGGCCATACCCATAGGAATCTCGAGCAGGAATCCACTGCAACCATTATGCACTTGTAGGCCCCATCAGATTGTAAGGGGCCGCAGTGGTTCAAATAGACACACGCGAGAGGTCTGTCTGATATTAACAATGGTGTCTGCGCTGGACATGTGATGGTGGAACCCTTCATCTGTTGACAGATGTCGACTTTAAGACATAATCTTTGGTCTGCTTCGTTAACCCTGGCCACCAATAGCGTTGTTTCAATAAAGAAACAGTCATCGTAACTCCTGCGTGTGCAGAGCCCAAACCCTCGTGTGCAGCTAATATTAAGCCTAATCTGCGATCCATGTTTGGTATTACTCTATCCCCCACTCCAGGAATCTGAGCAAATGGAATGTTGTTTGCATCTAACTTGTAGGAGTATTTGAGTGGAAAACCTTTCGGAAGTGCTTTGTTGTCTTTGCTTGAAGCAATGACAGCTACCATTATCTGTCCGTCTATTCTCGTTTTTGAACGAGTTATTGCAGCTACGGACGCAGTTCGTACTGCCCCCTTCGCGGCTTCATCAGCCAATGAATTCCCTTCAACGTGAAGGCCATCACGTTGATGACTCAGCGTGTGTATCACGTGAGCTCTTGGTAGTTCGTTTTTCAACTCAGCTACCTGTTCCCATAGCATTTTGTGCTTAATTGTGCCACCTTTTGAGTCTTTAAACCCATTTTGTCCCCAATAATGAAGATATTCATTGTATGACTGAACACAGTAAAACAGAATCGCACGCTATTAGTGTGGGGAATCCTTGATTCGTATTTATCAGTGCCAGTAAAAGAGCTTTTAGTTCTGCTAACTGAGCCGTGCAGTCTCCTAGAGACTGAAGGCCAGATGTACGACCCCGCCAATTAGCAAATTGCAAATTGCGTCGCATTTGCGACTCGCAATTTGCGAGTCGCTAATTGTAATGCACAACAGTGTCTCAGACACTGTTTGCGATTCCTAGTGGGGTTGCAAATTGCATGCCTCATTAATATTAATGAGGCAGGCGCAATGTGTGACCCCTTTAGGAATGGCTAGCATTCACAGGGATGGTGGCCTGCTGGGGTCAGCAGACCACCATGTCTGTGACTGCTTTTTTAATAAAGCAGTTTTTTTTTCTCAAAGGCAGCCCGTTTTCCTTAAAGGAAAACGGGATGCATTTAAAATGCATTTAAAAAAGACCACTGCCTGCTCTTAAAAAATATTTTCCCTCATACTCACAAAGGGGAAAGGGTCCCGTAGGGACCCCTTCCCCTTTGCAAGTGGTTTACCACCTACTTGAAGTAGGTGGTAAACTGCGAGTGTTTTGCGGCTGCAAATGCGGCCGCAAAACATTAGTACATAGCATGTTGACTCGCTATTAGGAAGGGACGCCCCTTCCTAATAGCGAGAGTCGCAAATGCTATTTTGCGAGTCAGTGACTCGCAAAATAGCATTTGTACATGCTATTACCCTTTTTTGCGGCCACAAACGGGAGGATCTCCCATTTGCGGCCGCAAAAAAGGGTCGTACATCTCGCCCTGAGTCTCTGTACAGCTTGGATGGAATTTACCATCTCGCATACGACCTTTAACAATCGCACACGCAGCACTGTATTGTTGTTTACTTCCTATGGCCGGTTGTGCAGATCCGTCAGTGTAAATTATATATTCATACTGATCTAGAGGCATTATTTCATTCGGGAGAGAATATTCTTGTTCATATTGCAGAAATGCTGGTGTTTTCAGATTTGGATCATTTCTGTATTCTACATCTGATGCAGTGACAGAATTAGCCCATTGTATCCATCTCGGATGTAACGCTTTAGCATTAGGAACGCTTGCCTTTGTTGCAGCCTCTGAGGCTGGTACTGGAGTCACGACAATTATTCGTTTCCCCTGAGCCAGTGCTCTTTCCTCACTACAGCAGTCTGTACTGCTGTCAGAATTTTTTCTGTGGCTGCTAAACGCATCTCAGCATTTGTGTACAGGTGTGATTTGTAAGCAATGGGTACTGTTTCGCCTTCATTATATGTGAGGTATGTGTACCCAGATTGACCCGCAACTATACGTATCACCAGGTTGCGGACATTTACGCGTGTCTGTAAGTGTTTTGATGCTATCATGTCAGCCTGGAGTGAACAAAGTGTATCTGTATGTTCTTGTGTCCACTGCCTAACCGAAAAGTCAGGTCTTATGAGGTCGTAGAAAGGTTTAACCCTTTCTGCGTAATCCAAAATGTATGTTCTCCCAAAATTCAGGAATCCCAGTATGGACTGTACATTTTTCAATGATTTTGGAGGTTGGAGCAGCGCACACTTTTCTAAAAAGTTGGCTGCCAAGCTTTTCCCTTCACTTGAAAGCTCATATCCCAAAAATAGGATGCTGTGGTTTCGATATAGTACTGAAGCAAGGGCTACTGCCCACTCCCGTGCATATGTATGTTTTAAATATTGGGGAATGAGGTCGGAAAAAGCTGGCATAATTACCTTTTCTCCTTTTGGGCAATCCATAACAATAGCAGGCGGCCAATCTTTTTCAGCTAATAAAATGTCATAGCCAAAAGTTAGGTTCTCCCAAAAGAGACCTTTAATTTTCCTAGGTTTGTCCCCCTCCATCCGAAGAGTTATCTCATGTAACCTATGTGGGACGCTTACCCTAGTATCAGGTGTTTCCACCATGATATATTCACTCAACTCCGCTGTCACCAGAAATTCCATCAGGTTCTGGCGAGCTATTGTTACTTCTGCGCTGTCTAGCATCGTCAGAGCCCATTCCCCGTTCAGTAGTTGAGTCCTCAGAATTCTGGGCATGGCTGATCTTGAGACCTGCTACTTTCTTCTTTTTGAATTGAGGTTTACGTTTTTGTTTTTCTTCTTTTTTCGGTGCGTAGTCCGCAGTGCGTTGCGTGTCTCTGGACTTTGTACGCTCCTCCTGTCTGTGTTCCGACCGTCCTTCTCTCTCGGAGTTTTTCGAAGCGCCCTGAAAGGAACGAGAGGAACGTGTATCAGTGTCCTGATACCTATCAGGTTTTCTAATGTTGTCCCTAATCCTAAGGTTATACCGCCTTTCGGAGGGCTCCTGTTGAGGAGATCTACCTCTGGATTGAGACCTATTTTCTTTATTCTTTTGTTGTTTGTTATTGTCCCATTTCTTCTTTGAAGAAGCAGGTGCTTGCTTAAAGGTATCCTTTTCAGGATTTCCCATTAGTTGAGGTTTTACTGGTCTAGCTCCCAAAATATCTCTACCTAATTCTGCAAAAGCAGTTTCAATTATTTTAGGTAATTCTGTCTCCTGTTGTAAAGGAGTAAAGTCTCTCAGGCATTGGCGTATTGCCACTGATGCTGCTCCCCTTTTAATGTTTGCTAATATTATAGCTGATACCTGGGCAAAGTTATTTAATAACTTCATCCCTAAGTTCAGAGCAGGTTCTGCTCCATACTCGTTCTGTATCTGTCTTAATACGTCTGGTATTACTGCTAATGAAGGGATACCATGAGTCCTGGTATATATTGCAGCGAAGACTGTACCCAAAGAAGTACAATCCTCTATCGGGGGAGCTATCCCCATTGGCAAGCAAATTGTTAGCAATCTATGCTTTTCATGTGGACCAGTGTGTGGAAATACTGCCTCTAGCTGTGTTATTTTTTGAGCTATCCAGAAAGGCATTTGCTGACGTTTAGTGGACAATTTACCCATTATCGCGTGTAATGTTAGTGGTGTCATTTTAGTTGTAGAAGTTTGGACTGGTCATGTTTGTGTAGCCTGTGTTGGCTGAAGTGTGAGTATTCTCATCACAAACTGTGTCATGTTTCTGTAAAGTTTTATTAATTCTTTATGCTGTATAAGTAAGTCTCCTCCTGGCATTGTGTCAATGTCAAGATGTGGTGTATAGGCCGCTAATACTGGCCATGTTGCTCCGTTTCTTCCGAGTGGACCGAGTCTTACTCTATTTATTGTAGGGGGTAGGGCGCCTTTAAACCAGTATAAATGTTCGTGGTAAGTGAGTGGAATTTCAATGTCCTCATATGGACAATATTCGTTTGGTATTTCATCTTCTGTGTAGTAATGAAATGTCTTTGTTAATGCATTCGCCTGTGGGAATGTAACCCATGAATAGAATACCTCTGTTCTAAATGATTTGTGTGCCTCAATGACGAATGTTACCTGCCCACCCCTATATGTTAAACCGTATGCGGCTAGTTTTAGGGGGATGGCAGTTCTAACATTTTCTGAAATGTGAATTGCATCTGCATCTTCTTCTTCTTCTGAGAGATTTAATTGAACCACAGGATCTTCCTGTACAGTCATTGTTTTTAGTAAGAAGAGCCTTTCAAGGGAACTTTGATAAGGTTTTAAGCACAATAGGAACAATATGTCCTTCAAGCTTGATTAACCAACAGCCAATACATAGGATTTTGCCTACTCAGCTGTGGCGGCTTTTTTACCCTCCCACTCCAGACGTCTCTGGGGAAATGTGAGTAGGAGTCTCTGAGAATAGCACGACTCAACTACTCAGATTTGACTGTTAAATAAGTACCCAACCAACGTTGGCAGCGCCATGTTGTGTAGTTCCTATAAACATACACTGTAGGATTGGTGCCAGACTTATTCTGAGCAACCCCACCGGGTATGTTAGCCTGTATACCAGCTAGCCTACAGTGCCACTAGAAACTCCTCTTACCAAGGAGAGAATAGTTCTTGGCAACCCTCGAACATTACAACCCTGATCCCTCAGGACCATGGAAACAGTGTACTACTTTTCGCTCAGTCACTCGTGCTCACTTAGTTTCAGAGAGATACACAGCATAAACAGTAGGGACGTTTTCGATAAGTATTTATTGAACAGTCGTTATTCTAGTGTAAAATATGTGTGCTGAAACAATCATTAGACAGTAACAGATATAGATGATTAGAAGCACTAGGAAAGTAAAAGGATGGTAGAGTTCTACCATCTTGCTATAACCATGAATACAGGTAAGTATATAAAATACATGACAATAAAATGCGTACTCCTACGATGCTACCCTAACTAGATGTACCTAAGTGTACCTAGCATGTATGTAGGTGTTAAGCCAAGAATCCCTCTAGGATAAAGTCAACCCCCATTACCTGAAGTGAGAAACTGTGGGACCCCGTCCTGATTTCGGATTGGACACCCCGCGACGGATGTCAGACCACTGCGAGCTGGAGTATCTGCATGCAGGGGACTTCAGCATCTCACGTCAGTGTGTCGGCATGGAAGTCCTGATCTCCTCTCTCTATCTCAGCAAGATGTGATGTTTATATACCCGAAGGTATCCCCAGGGGTTCTACCTTGCTGTGCCACTGTCGGATTTAGGATGACGTCGGGAATGAACCTTGTACATAGTTATTATACAGGAGATGGTAGCCCTGCTGAGTTTCCAAGAATCCACGGATCCTCATGCATAATGTATGAGGCTATTTGTTCAGGGAAAACCCCACGTTCTGTGTGCAGTACTGTAACTAGGTAAAGGGTCAGTCCTAGCAGCCCGTTATGTATGTAATGTAGGGATGAATATAGGTGAAAGGTTGGGATGTTCCCCGAGCTTACATTGGGGTACCTATATGGAATATAACACAGTGGTGTAGACTGGAGTGGTGTAGACTGGAGTGGTGTACAGTGGAGTGGGGTAGAGTGTAATAGCATACAGTGGAGTAGTGTTCAATGGAATAGCATAGAATGGAGAGGCGTACTTTGGAGTAGGGTAGAGCAGAATACCATACAATAGAGTGGCGAAGAGTGAAGTTGCATACAGTGTAATAGCGTTGAGTTGAGTGCCGTACACTGGAATAGCATAGAATGAAGTACAGTGGAGTGGCTCAGAGTAGAATAGCGTAGAGTGGAATAGTGTACAGTGGAGTAGGCTACAGTGAAGTGGGGTAGAGTGGAATAGCATACAGTGGAGAGGCGTCCAATGGACTAGCATAGACTGGAGTGGCATAAAGTACAGTGGCATATACTGGAGTGGAGTAGCGTATAGTGGAGTGGCATACAATGGAACAGCGTAGAGTAGAGTGGAATAGCACATAGTAGAGTTGCATACAGTGCAGTGGTGTACAGTGAAGTGGTGTAGACTGAGAGTGGCGTACACTGGAGTGGGGTAGAGCATAATAGCACACAGTGGAGTGGCGTACTATGGAGTGGCATCCAATGGAATAGCATAGAATGGAGTGGCATAGAGCGGAGTGGCATACACTGGAGTGGCGTAGAGTGAAGTAGCGAACAGTGCAGCCGCATACAGTGAAACAGCATACAGTGGAGTGTTGCACAGTGGAGTGGTGTACAGTGTAATGGTGTAGAGTGGAATAGCAAATAGTGGAGTAGCATATAGTGGAGTGGCATACAGTGGAGTGGTGTACACTGAAGTGACTTACTGTGTAGTTGCATACAGTGTAATAGCGTAGAGTGGACTGGCATAGAGTGGAGTTGTGTACAGTGTATTAGCGTAGAGTCAAGTGGGGTAGGGTGTAACACCATACAGTGGAGTGGCATACATTGGAGTGACATCCAATGGAATAGCGTAGAATGAAGTGGCGTAGAGAGGAGTGCCATAGAATGGGGTGGCATAGAGTGGAGTAGGGTACAGTGGAGTTGCATAAAGTGGATCAGCGTACAGTGGAGTGTTGTAGAGTGGAGTGGCATACAGTGGAATGGCATAGAGTGGAATGGTGGATAGTGGAGTAGCGTTCAGTGGAGAGGTGGAGAGTAGATTAGACCTGAGTGGCTTAGAGTAGAGGTGTGTACAGTGTAAGAGCTTAGAGTGTAGTGGTGTACATTGGAGATGAGTACAGTGGTGAGACGTAGAGGGAAATGGCGTAGAGTGGAATAGCGCACAGTCGAGTGGTATACAGTGGGTTGGCTTTGAGTAGAGTGGTGTAGAATGGAGTTATGTACACTGGAGTGGTATATACTGGAATACCGTAGAATAGAGTGGTGTATTGTGTAGTGGTGTACAATGGAATGGCATATGGATGTATGTGGAATTTAGCAGCAATGTAGATTATGGTGTACAGAATTGCACTGCCATGGGTTTCTCCAGATTTACGATGGGCCATGCGTGGTGGCCCTGCTTTGCTTTATAAATCTGACTTAAGTATTGCGTTGCCCATGTGACAGCATGCGTGGCGCAAGGGTACCGCAATACAATAATACAGCTAGTCCTTAGTCTTATTTTGAGTGATGGTATACCGCAGTAACCTTTTGGTATTTCATGGTACATGGCGATGACAAGCCAGAATATAATTGGGTAATGACTGTTTTTAGAAAATAAAAAGGCAGCCAGATTGTTTTTTTACTACACTGTAGCTGTGTACTGTGTTTTGGCCTTAGATATAGGTAAGTAGTAGGTTTTATTGTTGTTCCCTAACTACAATAACGATGGTACAGTGGTAATAAGTAGGGAAATGTATTTTTTGTGTGCAAATTTTTATATAAGTTAACGGAGTACTGCACTAGTACCTAGTAAGTACCATATTTTTTAGGAAATCTTTTATTTTTATAAACTTTTGTTAAGTTGCACTGTATTTGCGCTGCATTTATTTTAGGTATTTCCCAGGTACTCCGTACACTTTTTTTTACAGAATTAAATATGTTACAAATAGTAAATACACTGTACAACTACACTATATTTATGAAATATAGTGTATTACAGTGTTTTGTCAATTTCTTAAGATATATTTTTTTCAAAAATGTTTTAAGTATTGCAGTACTTCCTAGGTAGTACCGCAGTACTCTGTAACATTTGTTTTAGAAACTTATAATTATTTTTCCTACCTATTACCACTTTAATAAAATGGTACCAGGTAGGGAAAAATGTAAAACCTAATACTTACCTATATCTAAGGCCCTAAGCCAGAACACTGGCAAAGTGGCCTTAAAACAACATGGTTGCCTTAAACGTTTGTAAACGCAGTCATTATCCAATCAGATAATGACTTGTCACCACCATGCACCCCTATAGTTTCGCAATATTTCGCGTAAGTCAGCAAATGTACAGTGCTCACAGGTATCATGAAGTTTAAATGCCTTATAACTTAAGAAATACTTAGCCTACCTACCTGCAGTACCCCCAAAAGGATCATCTGCACACCATAATGTATAATCCTGCCAAATTTCATGAAAATCTATTGAGCCATTTTTGAGCTAGGTCAAATAGATTAGTTTATGGAAAATGTATTTCTGGAAAAATGCGTTTTGGGCCCCCCTTTGATCTTTGCACCCCATTAATGATTTAGCACAAAATCTACATCATCATAAAATGTAGAAAATTCTATATGCGTAGAAAGTTTTGTGGTGATTCATCAAATGGGTGGAAAGTTATTATGGAGCAAAAATTAGAGGATTTCCTATCTCTAGGAATCCTAACTATAACTAAGTGTGGCAATCAGATTTAATGTGATTTCTTTCTTTTTATCTATTGTATTTGTTAAGTATTTGTTTATTGGTTTACATAATCTTGTGACCCCACATGTGTCTTTTAGTTGTTCATGTAGTAATTCTGAACCTTTACATATGCAGTCTAGTTTATTTTTTGGGCTTCCTTGCTATTTGTAATAGGATTCTAAATGTATAATTTATGCACGACCTTCAAATTATCATAACTCGTGCTTCTCCATACACAGTGCAGTGAACTTGGTGGTGACACTACATTAACTATAACTCGCCACTCTACCATGCACTGTGTTCTCACAAACGATGCCATTTGCAATGTCATAAGTGTTGTTTGAATGCTATGATTTCAGATGGTATAAATGATATAACATGAAAGGGTATAAGCAGTTCATGGAGAAGGCATGGGCTATAGTTAATGTAGTGTTTGTACCGAGTTCACTGCACTGTGTATGGAGGTGCACAAGTTCTAATAATCTGAAGGTGGTGCGTAAATTATAAATTTAAGGTACAAGTATAACTTTAGATTTGGTAATGTGTGTGTAGTTTGTAAAGAAAAAATAGATAAAGTTATGGCAATTTAAAGGTGGTGGGTAAATGATAAATTAAAGGTTTAACTATAACTTTAGAGTTTTAGAGTTTGTTTGAGCCCGCCACCATGACAAACCTACCATTCGTGTCAACTATAGTAGACCTAGGCAAGAAAGATACTCTCACTCAGATCAGTGACCCTCCAGCGTAAGAAGGGTAAGTGGTGGAGAAAATCTGCTCACACCATTATTTCTGGAGTAGAAACATCTCTGGGACTGTGATTTGCGTCTCTTGAAGAAATTCCAGTTGGGTGCCCTTATATGTAAGAAAGGAGTGTATTTTGTAGCGATGACTTGCGGTGTGCATCCCCCGAATGCTCCAGGATATTATTATATGAGGTTTATTGCGGGGTGAGGCATGGCATGCATGTAGAAGAGGCATCCTCACTCAGAGATGTGGTATTTGTATGAACTGGTCTGTTAGTGCCTTGTTGCGTGTAGCACATGCTAGGAGTGGGAGCACTGTCCAGTGGTAAGGCATAATGCCAACAGGGAGAGTAAAGGAAGGATGTGGAGAACCAAACCAGACCACCTCCAAACGGCTTGCTGCTCAAACCACAATATTACTCTCTTCAACAAACTGGGGGAGGGGGTGTGTAAAAGTGATCATTGATGAACCAGAGAACAAGAAAGACCTACACGGTGTGACAGGAGAGGTTGACCCAGGATAAGTCATGTCTTGGAAGGGGTGTGCCTGTCATGGGTGGAAGAAGCAGGAAGGTTGCCTTATGGAAGGTACATTCACTCTGGACAGATGAACCAAAACTCAGCAAGTTTTACTGACACTAGAATCCTCAAGGTCCATATAGGTAGGAGCACTGTGGGTGGGGAGGGTTAGGCTTGTGAGGAGGGGCCGAGATAGAGGTGATGGTGCGATGTTACAACAGAGCAGCTGCAGTTTGAGGAGTCACCAATTGTGGGGACCCTGACTCATGAAGCAGCCCTAAGGAAGAAGAGGCATCTTCGTCTTCAGAGAAAGTGCATGTATGAGATGGGAGATGCTGGGTAGGCTCTCGAAAAGCCGCAGCAATGTTAAGGGCTGATTGTTATCATGGACCCTTTCTGGGGACGGCTTAATTAGTGCTGGTGTTTGGGTGTCAGATCTTGGTTGAATCAGTTGATGGCAGTGAAGTGTAGATACCTGGCCACCAAAGGCAGGGCAGCTCGCCCCGTGGAGGGTGTCCAGCAGGCGCACAATATGCGTTTTTGATGCAAGAGATAGGAAAAAGATTTAGAGCAGATGCACATTTTGTTTTCCGTTGTTCAAGGATGTTAGATGTATTCTGTCCCACTGCACCTTCCGGGAGTTGACCAGCCTTCGAGAAGACCCCTTGCGTCCTTGGCTCTTACCTCAATAAACTGTATCCAGTGAGTTAGCTCAGTGAGTTGACGTTGACAATCCTGTATTGTGGGAATAAGGTCTTACAATTTCCTCTCCATTTGTGTTATTTGCTCTACTAGTTTCTTCTGATTCACTTTCAGGAGCCCTATATCCAGTGCAATTGCATCTATCTTGGCCTCCAGCTACGATCGCACAGTGCTAATGGCCTCCAATATGATGTTAATTTGTCAGAGTCAGGGTGCTCTGGGACACCTCCAGATGATCCCAGTCTTTTTTCCAGGGAAAGGTGTCCCCAAGCCGGCAGGCCACAGTCTTCCCATGTTGGAACTGCAGTGGTGGGAGTTGGTTTCCAGAACCTAGGTGATGTCCAGGCTCTCAAGCACTTAAACAATGACAAATAACCAGCAAGGGGATCTCCAGGGGCAGAGGAACGCACTTACAGACCCCCGGCCAGCAGTCCTGGTCGGACTTCATGTTACTGTCACTGCTTGCTAGTAGTAGGCACAGCCATCTCTGTTAGAGACAGAGACCTACCTGGTACAGTAAAAAAGGTTGCATCCCCGTTTCACAGTGGAAGGGAGATGGGTATTCTGCAGGGATTAATGCACAAGTATCCTGGGTGGACTGACTTGGAAGGTTGCCACTAGGCCCTCTGGAGTGGGCAGGCATCGATGAGGCACACCAGGAGAGCTGAAAATGTGTCCATCAGGGATGAGGGGCCTGTTTGACACCCCCGCCAGTCGCCATCACAGATGCCCAGGAGAAAGTGTGGTAACTTATTTTCATTTAGGTCTCCGGGCGGGAGCAAACAAGACCCAGGCGTCCATCTTTTGTTGGGCCACAACAGTTGATCTGGCCGCAGCGTGGGAGTCGAAGACCTGCACACCCCACCCCACCAGCACCTGTGCCATGGCTCCCCCTTCTTGGCCAGCTCAAATAGGTCGTCCTCTCATTCGCAGAGCCACCTCAACGATGAGTCACAGCGGCATAAGGAGCTGGCCACAGTACGGGAGAACATGACCCCTGCCAGTACTCCCTCGGGCGGGTCAGTGGGGCCATAGACCCAGCTGGACCAGGGCTCCCTCGCTCTGGCACTGGCCACAGTGGGGCACTCCTGGGAGGAATTAATGGGGTCACCAACTCAGTTATTCACAGTGTCTCACCTGCTTCAGGTGTAGGGCAGTCCCCAATAACGGGACCCTGCAAGCTTAGTATCCAATCGAGTGGCCAATGTGGAAGGCCCGCTACTAAAATCCAAATGAGTCACACTTTAAGTGGTTTCAGAAACCTTTATTCAAGATGCAGCAAACAACCAGCAACCCTCTGAGCAACGATCTCCCTCAACTCCCAACCGCTCAGCTTCTCTTACCTCCCCTCACATTCCAACCCTGATGACATGCCCAACCTTCCACCCACTGATGACATCTAAGTGTTCCAACCTCAGTGACATGTCAATCTACATAAATTGCTGCTGAGATAAAGTGAGACATAGCACATCTTCCTCCTCATAATTAAAGAAAATAAAATAAAAGGGAAAAAAAACAGAGTTCGAAAACTAAAAACAAATACATTTTGATACATTTTAAGCTCTAAATCATTATATACATGTGGATACATTTCAAGCTCCAAATCATACCTTCAGACCTTAAATGGAACATTAAAACATTCACATTGTCCCAGGATTGTCACATAACATTACATAATCATCTTGCCACTTGGGCTTGACCTTCAACCTTTTAGATTCCATTCTATCCAAATTTAAATCATCGACAGAATGATTGATGTGTCGTGCATCTTGGACAATGGAATCACTATTTGAGTCATTCATAGAAAGATTTCTGGAATGTGCATCTTGGACAGTGGAACCCTCCACTTTTGATAATCTAGACAAACTCCACACATCACCAGAATCTAAAACTGCAACATTTCTCCTCACAGCACTTATTATAAAAGGACCCATGTATTTCGACTGCCCCTTCCCCACCGTTCCAGACCTTTTCACCAGCACCTTGTCACCCACTCTCCAGCCACCTTCTTGCATACAATTCTTTGCATTAAAATGTTTTTAATACTTGCTTTGATGCACTTGTCTACGTAGCTTCAACTCACAACCAGACCATTTCCTCTTCACTTCTGTGCTTAATTTCAATCAAACAGGATTGAGTTTGCAATGTGGCCTCCTACCCCTCAAAACCGCAAATGCTGAAATAGACGTCACATCGTTAGGTGTATCTCGATGGGCCCACCAAGTCTCCCTTAAAGCATCCCTCATGGAAGATTTATTAAGAAGAGCACGTTGTGCACAACTTTTTATTAACCTATTCATGCTTTCCGCCAAGACATTCGCTTGAGGCGAATAAAGAGCTGTTTTGAGATGAGTAATAGAAAGTTCTTCCAAGAAATCAAACATCTCATGGGACACGAATTGCACCCAATTGTCTGTGACAACATTCTTTGGCATGCCATCCCTTGAAAACTCTTCTTTAAGGCACTCAATAACTGTTCTGGTATTTACTGTAGGTACACACTTCGTGACCACCCATTTGGATGTATAATCCACCGACAGCATTACAAATTGTTCATTATAGTTTAATAAACCAAAAGGACCAGCAATGTCCAATGCTAGCTTGGTCCATGGGTCTTCTGGAATCTCCACCGGAGACAATGGAGCAGTATGGGTCTTTTTGGACATGTCATTGTTGGCACAATCCCAGCAATCCTTGACAACCACCTCCACTTCATGATCCATCCTTGGCCACCAATTCAATTCACGCAATCTTGCTTTGGTCTTACTCCTGTCCAAGTGCCCTTCATGAGCTAGATTCATCAGTTCCCCCCTCAAGACACATACAACTCGTTTTCCCCTAAATATCTTCCCTTCCACAATACTTAGCTCATCCTTGATAATAAAAAAAACCCATCTAAAACTGATGGTATTTCTTTCTTGACTGGCCACCCCTTCATGATGAACTCCTTGAGCTCCATTGAGGCCTCCTACCACTCACTATCCAAAACGCTGGTCCACACACCCAATTCACCAACCCCACTTCAGGGTTGATCACTCCCTCATTGGTTGGCAACCTTATGAGCAATCAGCTGCACTGTTCCTAGAACCTGGGATATATTCAATTGAAAATATTTAGTTAAACAAACCTTTTGTCCACCTCCTGAGCCTGGGAGAAAAGTTCTCTAAATCCCTGAACATATAAATCAGATTAAGAGGCTTAGGATCGGACCTTACCGTGAAGGGAAACCTCCACAAAAAAAAACTTGATGTGAGTGTAGGCCCAATACACAGCTAATGCCTCTCGTTCAATGACAGAATAAAGCTCTTCCGCCCCTTCACTGAGCGACAGGCAAAAGCCACCACCTTAAGCTCATCATTCTTCACCTGAGCCAGAACAGCACCCAATCTTTTAATACTGGCATCGGTGGACAGAATTGTCTTCTTGTTTGCATCAAAGTGCCCCAACATCGGTAATTTTGCAATACAATCCTTTCTGATTCCAAAAGCGTGATCACAATCCTCTGTCCCTTTGAACTGACTGCCCTTTTTCAAGCAAACTCCTCAATGGCTGGGAAATGCTGTCAAAGTTCTGAATGAATTTCGAACAAAATACTGCCAACCCAAGGAACGAACGCACCTGCTCCTTATTCTCCGGTCTAGGGGCCTGCATAATGTTACTAGCCAAATCTATCTTAGGACTTATCCCCTCCACAGAGATAGTATGACATAAATACGTTACAGTTGGCACCCTGAACTTACACTTCTCTTTTGTTCACAACCAAACCTGCCTCCTGAAGACGGCCAAGAACCTTCTGCAAAACCACATCATGTTCTTGCACATCACAACCATAGACCAATATGTCATCTTGAAAAAACAACACCTTGTCCAGACCTTCCTACACCTTCTTCATGTCCCTCTGGAAACATGCTGCCGCAGAGGCAAGTCCAAATGGCATGCAGATGAAATGGAATGCTCCCAGAGGAGTCACGAAAACGGTGAGGTGTCTGGAATCAGGATGGAGCATGACTTGATGATAAGCCGGGGATAAATCCATAACACAGAAAATTCTTGCATTCTTAATCAGTGCCAATGTTTCCGAGATGTTCGGCACAGGTTATCTATCAGCTCAAATATTTCATTTCAACCCTCTTAAATCAACACACATGCAGATCTCTTTTCCGCCATCCTTAGGTGCCAAAATTATTGGGGCCAGCCACCTCGAGCACTCTTATCTCTTCAATCACACGCTTGTTTTTCAGTTTAGTGAGTTCCTGTTCAAGTGGTGCCAACATCATGTGGGGAACCTTCCTAACTTTGGACACAAATGCTACTGCACCACTTTTTAACACAATCTTGTACTCGAAATTTTTTAACTCTCCCAATTCATCACAAAATACATTTGGGAGTTCAGCACATATTGTATCAGAAAACCTTTCATCTACCATTACTAACACTTTCTGCTTGGTATTAGGATTGAGAGTTATTCCCATGTACCTCTAGAGTCTCCAACCCAAAAGGTTATCTCCTCTTCTGGTCACATAAACTTTGCCCGCATTTTCTCGGTCTTCATATTGAATCCTCATCACAGAATATCCCAAGACATTGATTCTTTTTCCTCCATACCCAACCAGATTAATGTCAGGATCTTGCAATGTTATTTTTCCTTTGCCAAGTAACAAATCCCAATTTTTATCACAAATCATGGTGTATGGGGATCCTGAATCAGCAAGCACTGATACACACTTTCCCTCAACAACAATTTGACACTCAGGCATCTCAATGAGATTAGCATCAACCATCCCATCATTACTTACGCTAAACACAAATTTCCCTTCCTCTTCTGTTATCAAATTCACACTCTGCTTGGAACTCCTGCAAACACGCGCATAATGTCCCTTTTTCCCCACATATTTCGCAGGTAGCAAACCTAGCATAACACCCTGGACTATTAGATAGATGCCCCTCACTTCCACACAGGTAACACTTCAGTGTCCCACTTTTGGGATCAACTTGAAATTGCTTCTTCTTCATCCTATTGTCCTTGTTTTTGATATTCACATTCCTGTCAAAACCTTTTTCAGGAGAACAAATTGACCCTTTCACCTCACCAACCATAGTATCCACCGCAATGGAGTAACCTTTCCCTTTGTCATCACGCATCTCACGCACCCATATGCTTGTATCTTCCATTGCTTCAACCATAGTTATAGGTATATACAACAGGAGTAAACACCTTAAGTGGTTTCAGAAACCTTTATAACCAGGTTGAGATCTGGGTGAGGAAGTATAGGCAAACAACAATATCTCAACCGGTATTATTGAGGAGGCTAGTAACCAAGCATGCACAAAACATTACAAGGAAGGAAGGTAGGGAGACTCATAGTTTGTTTTAAATGTGCCCAGGGCATCATATATTTAAAATAGTACAAGAAAATGAAACAAGGGTTTAGGAAGAAATTGGGAACAGTTGTATCAGCACTGTAAGCAATTAATGCGTAAGTAACCTGAAAACTTTCTGCACGCAGGTGCTCGTGACACTCAAAGGTGGACGTCGCATGTGACAAGTGAGAAAAAACAGCGGCGGCGCAGAGTGGAGAGGTGACAATTATATACAAAAGGACTCGTGGTTCACAGTTAGTTGTTTACATAAAATTGACACATTTTGAAGCATTTTTGTGAACCATAGCAAAAAGGCGCCGGGAGTTACGCTGATATGTCGGCGGCATTTCGATCCTAGTGATTAAGGATCATCATCAGGACCAGGTTACTGAATGAAGGTGCTGTACAAGAGAGGGGGAAAAAAGGGGACAATGAGGGTTGGGAGAAGGGGTGGGGGAAAAAGAAAAAGGACAGAAGGGACAAGGTGGGATAGGTAAAGCTGCGGTAAGAGTTACCTGAAGGTCGTGTTGGTGAGAAGAAAGGGAAAAAGGGCACCAGCGGGTCGGTCAAGCTTGAGCCACTGGAAGGGATATCAATCACGAGGAAGGGGGCTGCAAAAGAGGAGGAAGGAACGCCAGGACGAGATAGACTGGGAAGTCCACTGCCGGAGGAAGTTTAGCCAGTGGTGCACTTACCAGGAGTGAAGAGTGGGGGGGGGTTTTGAGAAGGCCAAAGTGGAACGTGCGTCCGGTTCTGCTGTAATCCGGTGTGCCCAGGACCTGAAATGGAGGGGGCCTTAATTAATGGATGGGGGCTCGGGAGTGAGAACCTCCCAGTAGAGGTGGGAAACACTAAAGTCCGGTCGAAATTGGTAGTAAACTTACCGATGGGCGAAACGTACAACAGGAGTACACCCATAGACCAGGTTGAGATCTGGGTGAGGAAGTAAAGGCAAACAACAATATCTCAACCGGTATTATTGAGGAGGCTAGTAACCAAGCATGCACAAAACATTACAAGGAAGGAAGGTAGGTAGACTCATAGTTTGTTTTAAATGTGCCCAGGGCGTCATATATTTAAAATAGTACAAGAAAATAAAACAAGGGTTTAGGAAGAAATTGGGAACAGTTGTATCAGCACTGTAAGCAATTATTGCGTAAGTACCCCGAAAACTTTGTGCACGCAGGTGCTCGTGACACTCAAAGGTGGACGGCGCAGGTGACAAGTGAGAAAAAACAGCGGCGGCGCAGAGTGGAGAGGTGACAATTATATACAAAAGGACTCGTGGTTCACAGTTAGTTGTTTACATAAATTTGACAAATTTTGAAGCATTTTAGTGAACCATAGCAAAAAGGCGCCGGGAGTTGCGCTGGTATGTTGACAGCGTTTCGATCCTAGTGATTAAGGATCAGGACCAGGTTACTGAATGAAGGTGCTGTACAAGAGAGGGGGAAAAAAGGGGAAAATGAGGGTTGGGGAAAAAGAGAAAGGACAGAAGGGACAAGGTGGGATAGGTAAAGCTGCGGTAAGAGTTACCTGAAGGTCGTGTTGGTGAGAAGAAAGGGAAAAAGGGCACCAGCGGGTCGGTCAAGCTCGAGCTACTGGAAGGAATTTCAATCACGAGGAAGGGGGCTGCAAAAGAGGAGGAAGGAACGTCAGGACGAGATAGACTGGGAAGTCACCCTGCCGGAGGAAGTTTGGCCAGTGGTGCACTTACCAGGAGTGAAGAGTGGGGGGGGAGTGGTTTGAGAAGGCCAAAGTAGACCGTGCGGCCGGTTCTGCTGTAATCCGGTGTGCGCAGGACCTGAAATGGAGGGGGCCTTCTCTAATGGATGGGGGCTCGGGAGTGAGAACCTCCCAGTAGAGGTGGGCGACACAAAAGTGCGGTCGAAATTGGTAGTAAACTTACCGATGGGCGAAACGTGGAACCCGGGGCCTGAAAGTAAGCCGGTAACCTGGGTCGGAGCCCTGATCCACAGGTGGCTGTCAGTAGGAGCAGCTAGCGGTGGGCGGCCAGGAGTGCCGGAACTGTAAGGGAAGGACCGGTGTAAGGAAGGGAGTTCATGGCAAGGTTGGCAGCAGGGGGTGGGCAAAGCGCGTGGGAACAAACAACGCTTTCCAGAATTGAAACGAAGCAGCCGGGGCCTGGAGGGGGTGGAATACAGGTATGCTGGTCCTGGGTCGGGTCCCCGATCCTTAGGCGGCCGTCACAAAGTGATCAGCTTTGTGTCAATGCGGCAGTGAAAGTCGGGTCCGAGAGTTTAAACAAAAGAGCGCCGTGGAGACAGTGCGTATTCGTCATGCCGCAACGGGGGCGGGGCCTGGGAGTAGGGACGGAGGAGCGCGTGAGTTGCAACGGGTCTTCATCATGCCGCAAGGGGGCGGGGTCTGAATACGTCATGTAGTAGCCGGGGTCAGAGCTAGAGAATGGGTAATCAGCTGGCGAGTGCCCAGACTGAACGGGAACCATAGACAGTTTGGAGAGAGGGAAGGGTGGAGAAAGGAGGGGTCAGTGTATGGAGGGAACAATTGGAGCAGCACAGTAATATCCCGAGTGGATACATACATTTAAGGAAAATCAGGAATTCAAGGTAACAATGATTGGACAACATAATATGTATATAGCATTACATGTGAACATTCAAGGAAACAGAAACTCAAGGTGATAATGATAGGGCAACACAATATGTTTAAGGCATTACATGTGAATATAGGGAAATTGTCGGTTGAGGCAAGGACAGTTTGGCCATATCCATAGTTCAGAGGTTGACAAGATAGGTGTTACATGTAAGGACCATGAAGGGGAAATATGGAACACATTAATGGGATCGAGGCCACCCTGGCGGCAGGGTCCAAGTGGCCTGGTAAGGACAGAGAAAGGAATCAACAAGGTGCTATCCAAGGGGTTAAAGTTGGATAGTGTTGTTCCATTCATCAATAGTGTTTAATCCCCTTTTTGCTATGGTTCACTAAAATGCTTCAAAATTTGTCAAATGTATGTAAACAACTAACTGTGAACCACGAGTCCTTTTGTATATAATTGTCACCTCTCGACTCTGCGCTGCTGCTGTTTTTTCTCACTTGTCACCTGCGCCATCCACCTTTGACTGTCACAAGCACCTGCGTGCACAAAGTTTTCGGGGTACTTACGCAATAATTGCTTACAGTGCTGATACAACTGTTCCCAATTTCTTCCTAAACCCTTGTTTCATTTTCTTGTACTATTTTAAATATATGATGCCCTGGGCACATTTAAAATAAACTATGAGTCTCCCTACCTTCCTTCCTTGTAATGTTTTGTGCATGCTTGGTTACTAGCCTCCTCAATAATACCGGTTCAACCATAGTTATGCCATCCCTCAAACAAGGATTCTTAGACAACAGTTTCTCTTAAACCTTGGGATTGTTAGTGCACCTTCCAATCTGATCCCTCACCAATAATTCGGACAAATGATCAAAATCACAAGTGTGAGCTTACGTTTTCCAAGCCTGCCACATAACTACCAATTTTCTCACACTTCCCCTTCACCCTTGTGAAGAATTTATGTCTTTCCAACACTACATTCACATGTAAACCAAAATGTTTTCCCAACATCATTATAGACATATCATAAACGTTGTCAGGCTCACCTTCACCTTCCCCAATGCCCACTTCATCGAGACTTTCATAAACATTTCTGCCTTCAATATCCAAGTTATTTAAAAGAATAGCTTGCTTATGGACTGCCAAAAACTCCCCCCCATAGCAATAAGGTAGGAATCAAAATCTGTTTCCATCTCTTCCAAGGCAGAATGGGGTTCACCCTGGTCAGAAAGGAAATGTGGGTGGTCAGACATGTGAGTACACAACATAGTGGCACCCTGATCGTGCGTTCAATATAACATGCAACAAATTTAACATGTAAAAAAATAATTAACACTGAACTGCAAAGAATCTGATGGTGTTTTTAAAAAAAAAAGAAAAAAAACTTGCACTAACATCTCTTGTCCACTGAGATCTGCTTCCTGGCATGCCTAACACCATGTAAAATAAATAAAAAATACACAATAGCAGATAAGATATTAGTCAACAGTGAAAAGCACTAACATGCAGGCGTGCCCATCACCCTGTGTGTATAAATAAACTGACAATGCTTCCCAAAATAACAGCAGCGGTGAAAGCACTGAAGTACCAGGTGTGCCCACCATCGTGTAGCCCATCCTTGGGTGAGGAAATGTAGACTTACTACTGCCAACTGCGGAAGGAGCACTCAAATCTCAGGTGTGCCCATCACTGTGTCCCTATGATCATACTTGTGAAGATGTCTTATACGAGACGATACCTCAAACGCTGACACCTCTTCAAAATTATGCACGTAGATGTGGTGAAAATGAAAACGCCGACAATTATAAACGTTATGCAAGCAGAAACTGGAACGTTAAAGGCGCTTTAAGTTGATCTCCTCATTAAAGACGGGGTTTGTTTCTGGAGCGTACTAAGCGTCATCCTGTTTCCTTAGGAATTTGAGCTTGAAGCAGGTCCAAGTTTCCAACGCCCACACTATGCGTTGCTGGATGTCTCCGAAGCTGACGTCATCATTTGTAGCTCTGCTTTGAGGGAAACGGAGGTCCGGAAGATAACCGTCACTGCAGACTACTCCTCAACTGGTGTCTTACCAGCACGATGTGTCTGGGAGCATTGCTCATCCATCAAACTCGTCAGGAAAATGCTACCGCATACTTAGGTATAAGTTGCTAAATTCCGTCGACAGACGAAAGGCATCAACCGCATACTATGTGACCTGATGCTTGAATTCTTGTGTAGGGTTGATGGTTCTCCTCGTCATCGCCAGTACTAAAATCCAAATGAATCACACTTCAATTGGTTTCGGAAACCTTTATTCAAGATGCAGGATACAACCATCAACCCTCCGAGCAGCGATCTCCCTCAACTCCCAACCGCTCAGCTTCTCTTAACTCCCCTCACATTCCAACCCTGATGACATGCCCAATCTTCCACCCACTGATGACATCTAAGTGTTCCAACCTCAGTGACATGTCAACCTACATACATTGCTGCTGAGATTAAGTGACACATAGCACCTGCTCATCCAGCAGGCACAAGGATTGAGACTCTGTATCCAGTGTCGGGCTTTGCTGGGCCTCTTAGAGGTGGATCAATGGGTCGGCTTCACAGTAGTTCACTGTGTTCCAGGGCTTGATCACAATGTTCAGGCCGATGTTCGGCTGGCCGCCAGAAGGGTGTGCCAATCTAGCCCCTGGATCTGATCACGCAAAAATGGCCTCAACGGCCCAGATCGTCCTTAGGGACCCTTTTCAGGCAGGCCGCTTAGTACAGTCTTCTACTCACAGATGGAGATGAATGCGGCAGGGGAGGGAAACATCCATTACAACGCAGTCATTACAACGACCTACCTTTACAACGCAACTGTTACAACGCAACTGCCTTTACATCGCATGCCATTACAATGCATGCCATTACAATGCATACCATTACAACGCATGCCATTACAACGCATTATAAGGTAAGTAATGGAGATTCTTTTATTATTAGGGTGGGTATGGGTTTTGGGGTACATGGGAATAGTAATTTTTACCCCTACACTATCCAACACCTAGTAATTTTTACCTCTACACTATTCCACACTTACCCTACTGTTGCACTCACTGGAGTGGGAATAGTAGTTTTTCAATTCCAACTATGGCACACAGGGAGAGGGAACTCACTGTGTCCGAAGGGTCGAGAGGCTGCCTATAGTGGGAGTACGTCCTTCCGTGTATAAACACTTCTTCACAAAAAAGTACTCTACACTCCTGAGGGTGGCCCTCGTTAGTATGAGATGGGACGGACCTTCTTGACGTTATGAGCTGAACTCCACTAGAGAGTGGGGAAGGACACACATCCTTATGTTTATATTACCCTCACACACCCTAGTGGTGTCATGCTTCATCATCGGGTCACCCTGACGCCTAAAAGTCAGGGTGGGCTCGACCGTATTTCAGGGAGCTCTTAGATAGATATGGCCAGGGGGAGTTAGAGATTAAAAATCCGCCGAAAGACCCCAGTTTCCCTTTATTCGTGGATCTGGCAGGGATATTAAAAAACAATTACTGGGGGTCAACCAGGAGATTTATGGTCCTATGACCCTAGTGCCAACATGTTTCAGTCCTATCTCGGCCAAATTGGTCCTGGACTTTCTTCAGGGCTTAGAGTACAATCCTCCCAGGGTAGTGCGAAAAAGGGGGGGAAGTCCCTACCCTGTTTTTATTTTTAGGGCAGATAGCTGCTCCTAAAACCGAGTGGTAACAGATAATTTTTCTTAGATTTATTCACACTCCATCCCTTCTTGGGAGAGTCAACGTGTCTCAGCGGCCTCCGAGAATGGGGTAGCCCTTTAGTCAAACAGCCATCAAGGGTCCTGCCCCACGACGTTACCTATTAGGTCCCGTGTCCCCGGCTTCTACATACCTTAAAGGCATGTGTATTTTCAACGTACATATATGCAGTGGCGGCTCCTCCGCTAAGGCAGAGGAGTGTCGCCCCACTACTTTTAAGCAGTGTGAGGAAAGGAAAATTAAAATGATTGGGGTTAGGGAAGAGGATGTGGCTTAATGGCTAGGGCAGTCGACCTCAAATCTGGGGAACCGGGTTCGAGTCTTGGCAACGACACTCAACACCCTGTGATTCTGGGCAAATCACTTAATCTCCCCATGCCTAACAAAAATGAATGTGTCCTTGTGTAACGGAACTGGTGCTCATGTAAAGGGCTCTGATGCCTGATGCCTTCGGGTCAAGCCAGCGCTATATAAAACTCTGAAAAAAATAAAATAATAACTTGTTGTTATTATCATGTTATTTCCCAGCTGCTTTGTCGGCGGGCGGGCAGGCAGGGCTGCTCTGCTCTCGGGGCAGGGCAGGGGAGGAGTGGTTTGCCCTCTCCAAGTTCGCATGAATGCTTGGCAAACATGCTCAGGCCCCCATTTCCTGGCTGAACGCCGAACCACGGTGCTCAGACCAATCGCAACACTGCATTGCAGCGTGGTGATTGGTAAGGGGAGGCTGGGTGCTTACCAACCAGAACACTGCATTGCAGCGTTGTGGTTGGTCAGGGGAGCCTCGGTGTGCTTCCTGGTTGCTGTTTGGCTGGAGTTCCACGAAAGAGAGACAGAGCAGAGACGTGGGACGCAGCAACAAGGTAAGTGCTTTTTGTTTATTTTTTACATTCCCCTTCCTCCTCCAATCCCCCCCGCCCTCAGCCACACCACCCCGATCCGTGCCGTCCACCACTGCATATATGTAGCGTTTAGAATAGCAAATCTGTTTTTAACTATGTATATTTTATTTACCTTGACGATGTTGCAAAATTCGATATACTGACTACAATATTTTTAGGTCGAGCATTCGAGACCTCTTGTATATACTTTAGTATATACTTATATGTGTATGTACTTTGTGGGCTCTGGAGATCAGTCCTAGAACTTGTCTGCTTCCGCTTAGGGACTTTTTTTTTCTGTTTAACTGCCTCTATATAACTGTCTTGATAGAAAACGACCAATAGAGGTCAGTAAAATACCAGAATTGCTTTTTGCTGAGGGACTTTATTTTTTTAAAATTTTCTGGCAACTACCTCTATTTAACTTTCTTGATAGAAAACGACCAGCAGAGGTTAGTAAAATGCCAGAATTACTTTAGCATTCTCTAGATTCCAGTCCATAGAAATTGTCTTCCACAAGCACCGGTAGACAATACTTTTTTTTTTTCAAATCTTGTAGTTTCAGTGATATGACCACCGAATGCCCTGATTTTATATTAAAAACAGAGCTTTGGACTATACCATTTCCCGCTGAAAGGCAATGTTTCTCTCCATGTTTTCCCATACCTGGCGTGTCACGCAGTTTGGTGCTTACTTTCCCTCCATGTTAAAGAACAGTAGATGTTTCAGCACCCAGGCTAATGTGCTGCATAGCTAAATATATATAAGGTCCCAAAGGCGAGCCGATTGCATTGCAAATGCTTGTTTATAGGAGGGTATTTGAAATACAATTTTCTGGTAGAATGCTTTGAAATGGATTTCAATTCAAGGTTCTAAATTTAATGATGGGCAATGTTTTCACAACTGGAGTTAAGGTAAGCCTGAACAACGGTCCTGTAATGCGGAGTGTCTACTGGGATCTCCCAGGGATTTGTAGCACATGTGCTGAGCTGATGACATTGTGCTTTTAAACATAAAGTTATGTGAGAATCGGGGGTGGCTCCTCCGTTTGAGCGGAGGAGTGTCGCCCCAATGGTTAAAATGCCCCTCCATGCTCGGAATTGAAAAATAAAATGGTAATAATGTTGGTTAATTACCATTTTAGTTTTCAATATTACCCCGTCCTGCTGCTTGCATCAGGATGGAGGCGGGCCGCTGCTGAGTGACAGCAGCAGGGAGGAGGGTGGACTGCTTTAGCACTTTTCGAAGTGCACATGTCTTTTTGGCTGGGCGTCTTGCTATGGCAAGCCAGACAGACATGCGCACTTTGAAATCTCTAACCCAGCTATGACAGCTGGATTAGAGTAAGTGCAGGGCTCCAGTGCCCAGGGTGCTGCTCTCACAGCATGAGAGCAGCACCAGGATTGGTTGAGGCACTTCTCAAGGGCTTGCGCTGCAGAAGGAAGACGTGCAGCGAAGAAGGGGTCGGAGTCGGACATGTCACAGGTAAGTGTCTTTTATTTTCATTTTTACCCACCACCCATGTGCCAGCCGCACCACTCCCTTTAGATGCCAGCCGCCACTGGTGAGAATGACTAGCATGAGTACCCAAGTTACTTGGTAAGAACATCTTTCTGTTTTATTGGTTGATATTGGTTTGTTCATTATGAGATAGCTATGCTTTTATAAAGCGCATGGCAAGTGTCTAAGTGCATTGCTGAATCTTCTCATTTAGCCAATGCTAGGGCCTGATTTACAGTTTGATGGTATTGAAAAAAAATCCTCCGTTTTCTGAAGTAAGTGCTAAATTCCATGGAGAATCCTTCTGCAGAATTCCCTCCTCCAGGCTGTACTAAATCGTTCAGACAACTATGTGAGTGGATTCTCCTCTGATTTGAGCACTTTCACCATAAATCAGTGGATTTTTCACTATCACAAAACTCAAATAATTTTGTGGAATTTAACTTTTGCTTCTTCTCCTGCTGGTTTTCTTAAGATTGTGGAGTAAATAAATATTCTTCACCACCAATTGTTGAGGAACGAGATGCTGCACCTGGAGAGATTCCATGGCTCGTCACATTAAAGTCAGACGATAACTACTTTTGTACTGGCACCATTGTGAACAAATACTGGGTCATCACTGCAGCTCATTGTCTCATCAACAAAAGGTAAGTAGAAATCTGAAGCTTTGTTATGCATGAATGCCACAGGAAACATCTACTGCTTACATCAGATTCTAAATCTGGTAACTCACTGTTAAGACATAGCAACAGTTGATAACAAATCTCATTATCCACTGTTGCTACATCAAAAAGGTCTTCTGTGCTAGGCTGACGGGGCTCTCTGAAAGCCTGTCAGTGCAGCTCTGCTTGTCTGGTTTGAATAAAAGCAGAAAACACAACTGCAGGAGGGGGAAGGATGCAGGGAAGGTAGTGGAGGTTGGTTAAGGATGGCAGGAAAAGTATTTTCCTTACATGTGGGACAGGGAGGAGAGGCCATGGTATGTATGTCTGACCGATTACTACTCTGCCCCTGCATAGCAGCTAAAAGCAGGGGCAGATGATTTTGGGGGACATACATAACATACCATTATAGATGGGTAAAATGTGAATTACAGGCAAGTTTTTCTCTACGGGGTTCTGAGTAAGATCAAAGACAACTCAAGCTTCACTCTTGTTGTGTATTTGATGTCACTCAGTACCCCTCGGTGAAAAACATCCCAGTAATTCACGGTTACCCATATATAATTCTATATGTCATGCATGGCTTTCATAGAGAGCCATAACAGTGAACAACTGGATTCTAAATCCAGTAATTCACTACTATGACATAGCAGCAGTGGCTAACAGAACTTGTGAAGCACTGTTGCAATATCATAAAGACATTCCAGGCTGCTCTGGCTGGGATCTCTCAGAGCCTGTCAGAGCAGCACTGAAAAGCAGGTATCACAGCTTCTGGAGCCGAGGGAAGCGAAGGTACAGAGAATGGTGGGAGTGGGTGGCAGGAGGCAATGTATTTTTTTAATTGGGAACAGGGAGGAGAAGTCACGTTAAGTATGGCTCCCCCACTACTCTTCCGTGTAGCAGTAGAAAGCAGGGGCAGATGATTTTGGGGGCTATACATAACACAAAACTATAGACGAGCTTCACTCTTATTGTCTATTTGACGTCACTCAGAACCAATCTGTGAAAAATCTCTCCATAATTCACTGTTAAACGGCCATAATTCTAAATATAGTGCTCTGACCAGGACTATGTCAATTGTTATAGGCCCTCTATCCAAATTATATGGCCCAGCCACATTTGGGGTCCTTTCATTTCAGCTTTTATTGCCTGAGGCAGAGGGCTATAAAACAATTAGAACATTCCACCCAGTGATAGTAGAATCATGGACGTCATTTAGGGGGTTGCAGCTGTGACCCCTGATATGCCCTTTGCGATCCCTGGCACTGTATTTGTATCATCTGGCCTCAGAGGTTGCAAAGTTAGTGCCAAGAATACAGGGGCGACTCTGCCGTCCTTGTTTTTGATCCACTTTTTTATTACACCAATAGTGAACAAGTGTTTATTATTTACAAATAGTGTAACAAAAAATGGAGCATCAGGAGCTGAAATGGGACGTTTGCTGGCAGGTGAGGTATGTAATATAGATTTTTAAAGGTATGGTGTGTGCATGTATGCCATGCTCTGCCGGTGAGAGTATGTTGTGTGAGAGAGGGAATGTTTATGTGTAAGCGAGTATGAATGTATGTAGGCATGTGTGTGTTGGTGAAAATGATAGCCAGTGATAGGTAGTGAGTGAGAATAAATGAAATAGAATGTCAGTGAGCATGAGTAATTCTAAGGGACTGAGAATGAAGGAGAGGGTAAGGGAGTGAGAATAAGAGTAAGTGCAAATCAGTATGAGTGAATCAGAAGCCTGGGTAGTTGAAAATCTGGTGTTATGCTTGAGTGTCTGCAATTGGCCTTGGCATACCAAGGGTAATTTCTGGCCTGTAGAGGCACCCATGGCAAAATACTGGCACTGGCATACAGGAGCCAATTGTTAACATGATAGGGACCTGTGACAAAATACTGGCATACTAGAGATAATAATTTACATATGAAACATCCATGGCAAAAGGCTGGCGCTGGCGTTCTTGACTGAATTCTTGGTATAGGACACTCATGGAAAAATGCTAGCATTGGCATACTGGAGGTAATTGTTTACAAATACTTGTACTGCATTTTTCCATGAGTGTCCTATACCAAGAATTCAGTCAAGAATGCCAGTGCCAGCCTTTTGCCATGGATGTTCAATATGTAAATTATTATCTCTAGTATGCCAGTATTTTGTCACAGGTCCTTATCATGTTAACAATTGGCTCCTGTATGTCAGTGCCAGTATTTTGCCATGGGTGCCTCTACAGGCAAAAAATTACCTTCGGTATTCCAGGGCCAAATGCTCACCCATGGCAAAATGCCGATGCTAGCACATTAGAGTTGCTCATTGACATAAAGAAGGTCAGTCTTGACATATAGGAGGGGAACAACATGAAAAAATGCTGGCCCTATTATGCTAGAAGTAAATTTTGACATAAGGTCACCCATAGCATATGACTAGCATCATTAAAAAAAATGTAGAACTGGTATATTGTATGTAATTGTTACCATAAAGGGACATTTGTGGCACATGGGGGACACCTGTGAAAAAACATGCTGGCCCTGGCACACTAGAGGTTATTTTTGGCATATAGGAGCACCAATAGGACTTTAAAAAAAAAAGGGGGTAACTCCTGGGGAGCATCAGGTTTCATTGTCCGTGCCCCCCATATTTATTTAGCAAGTGCCTTTAAAGAGCCCATGGCTTTTTAGAAAATTTATGTGAAAAGTTCGATTTAAAATGCACTATTTGAACACATTTTTCAAACTTTTCTCGGGGGAGAACCCCGCCCCCTCCAATAACTCCCAACAGAGGTCTGGCTCATTAAGTTCTCTCACTAAAGTTTAAAGCAAGTATTACACTCCACTGTTTTAAAGATCATGTCAGCACCCTAATATGGTTTAACTAACTGAGATATTTGTGTTGTGTTCTTACATCAATCACAAAGTTATTATGGAACTTCAGCAATATCAATTATTTTGATATAATCTGAGGTAAGGTCAAGGGTCATCACTTCTTAGGAAGATTCAGGGTCAAATGTCATATGATGTCACTTGCTTTTATGTCATTAGGGTCATAAGGTGTGTGATGTCACGTCTGCTGCCACTGGCATTTTGGTGAATTGACCTCCATGGGCAGAATCTTCTAAATTAAAGAGAAAGAACCAAAAAGATAAACAGTGGAATACTGGAGGAGAAGGCCTCTACCAGTTAATATTGGCACTGTTCCAGTTCATTGTCTTTATTGTGGCTCCTGTGACTGCACATATATCTCCACCAGGGAAGGAGAGATCTCTAAATATGTCAGGACGACAGGCTTCCTGCCAAATTCTGAGTAAGGCCTAGAGCCTTAATTAATTCATGACCTTTTGTGAATAGATAAGAACCTCTATAGTTGGTACTAAAAAGGTCTGCCCACCCCAGTTGCTTTCAAAAGATTATTTTCTGCCATGTATCAAATCATTCTAAAATGATCCATGGCGAGTGAAAATATTGCAGATGGTGCTAGGGATTAAGTGACTGTGTGTATGCTCTTTTATAATTTGAGAAAAATGTGGAAGAAAAAATAAATTATGATGAATCGCATATTTTGGGTGAACTGCTCAATCATTTGAGAAAACAAGTCTAGTGGCCCATGAATTATGACGCTAACAGAATTTTATTTTACATATTTTTAAACCTTTTTCTCTTAAAACGTCTCATGAACATTGTTTGTGTAGTTGAAAAGTTACTTTGGAAACAATTCCTCTAGGCAATGTTCCTCAAGCCACTAGTAATTGTTCTCAAAATTAAAACATTATTGATCAGGTTCTCACAAATGAGGCCAGTCTTTCACTGTCAGGATACTCCTACTCTGTCCTTGGGTGGTGCTACTTGAACATGAAAGAGATCATCCTTATCAATATTGCTTTTTTCTTTTTTCTTCTCTGTATCCTTTACATGAACTTATTCCCAGGATAAACATGTTTATCTATTGTAGCTGAGTACAGCTATTTTCATGGAAGGGTCAGTTGAATTATGTGCCTGAGGAAAGGCTTTGACTGCAGAATGTTTTCCTCCCAGTACAAATATCACTAAAAGAAAGGGTTTATCCTTCACTTAGTCTTGTAAACTGTCCCCAGGGTCTGAGAGCTGGTGAGAAAGCTGACGCTGCACAGATGTTCTCATAAGATTAGTTATAAATTCTACAAATTCCCCATTGTGTTGTCAAGGTTAGTGAATGATGGTTTGTTTAAAGTGTAACCAGAGGTTGTGAGAAAGGCAGGACTCTAATCCACCAGTGTTAATTATAAATAGCAAGCTGTCTGAAATCGTATTGCTACAGCTGCATTTCTCAAGGACCTTTGTGCTTTTTGATAATTTTCTGTTGAGATCATTGTTTTTCACTATTTCCTATGTGACTACAAATGTACATAAGCTGAGTAATTTGTAAGCTGAAGCAGACTCCCTGGCAAATGCTCAGAGACTCCCTGCTGCAGCAGAGCAGAATAAATGAAACTGGAGATTCCCCATGACTGACTCCTCCATTATTTGAAGACCTCTTCATTTCATTTTGAACAAATACCATCTGTGAGTGTGTTTCCATCATTAACATTAGTTTGGCATCTCTGCTGCTCTTCAGTGTTCATTGACAGAGTTTACAAATCTTCTTGAAAATCAGATCCATTCCAGATTTCATTCCAAAATGTACTCATCAACGTCTGATGCAATATGGTACTTGTATGCCTTACCCGAGTCTGAGCTCGAGAGGAGCTTTTTTAATTAATCCTATTTTGCATTGAACTCTATGTTACCACTTCCAGCATGCCCATGTGCTCCTCTGCATGAATTCCTGCAATGTTCCAAAACAAGATCTAATCCATGTTCCATTCCAATCAGAGTTTTGGTCTTCCCGCTTGTTGCTTCCTGGAACTTCCAAGCACTCCATTGAGTAGAGATCTGGAGGAAGGACTTAGCTGGTCTCACTCCACCGTTCTGCAGCTAGCTCACACCTGTTCTGTGTTCCAATGACCTGTGTGGATGTGAGCTGGAAAGAGGGATTTAAGACTGGCCTCTGCATTCAAAAATCGTGCTTCAACTGCTGTTACTGGAAGCCCCTAGTTTCTACTCCAGTTGCCTGCGCTGGTGAATCTTTAAACACCTAAGAAGAATCCTGTTTTCTTCTACTGCTTTATGTAGTGTTCTGATTTCCTGTGTCTGAGCTGTGTAGCATTGTGCTTTATGTGTTTCTTACTTGCTTCACAGCCTCACCTTCTTTCTGCCTTTCCTTTCTACCCAAAATTCTGTGTTTTCCCAGTTCAGCTTCTGACCGCGTGCTCGCTGAGTTCCTTGTTGTGATTTACTTTTCGACTCTGTTCTGAACTCCTGTGTTTATTCCGTGTACCAGCAGGGCATTACTTCTTCCACTGCCTGTTGGGTACATCTTAGAGGTCTGTGTTGTGGATCCTAGTTCCAGTTCACCTGTATGAACAGGGCATTACTTGTCCCAGTGCCAGTTGGGTTCTCATGATCCCAGAATTCCTGTCTGTGATTTCTGAAGCCCTGTTCATAATTCCTTATCTTGGTGTTCTCCCTGTCTCTGTGCTATCTCTATTGTTCCCTGAGCTAGTGCTAGTCTAGTATCTGTCTTCAGTTTCTGTCTCTTGTTCCTTCATACTGTCTGGTTTCTTGCTCTTGATTTTTTTCTATCCTGTATGGTAGTTATTCTCACCACTTTGGTTTTGTGTTCCATTCCAAATGTGTCCACTGTCTGTTGCAGTCCCTTATCTGTTTACAGTGGGACCTCTGGCTTGGCCTCTGTTTTGATCAGGTAAGGGAAAGAATTCAGGGGCATATTATCAAGGGCCATTTTGCCGCTTTTTTGGCTTTAAAAGCCAAAAAAGCGGCGAAAATTACATCGCCCTATTTACAAGGCGGCGCTAACATGCATTAGCGCATGTTAGCAGCCGTTTTTCAAACGCCTAGCTTTGCATCGCTAATGAGATGCAAAGTAGGGGTTCCTTTCAGGAAACAACAGGAACATGATCGCCAACCGTACATCGACGTATCTACAAGCCGTCCCAGAAAAAGCGTAGCGATGAAAAAATCCGCGCTAACCGTGGATATCGCCTAATACTAACGTCTGCTAAATTCTCGACTTAGCCATGTACATAATGGGAGGTGGATTGTTTGGTTACATCCACTTCTCCCTATTTACAACATTTTCTTCGGCGCTGTTCTAACATCGCTGGTTTTCATGCGATATTGATGACAATCGCCGTATATCGCCGGATTTCACATCGCCTGTTGGCAAATCGTTGCAAATACGCCGCTAACATGGCGATGTGATCCGGCGATATACGGCGATAATGAAAAACGTGCTAGACGCGTTTAGCGATATTTATCGCTCGTTGTTGGTGATATGCCCCTTAGTTGTTCTGCCCAGGTCCTTTGGAGCCTTACCTGTCTCAGTGTATATTGTCAGTCTTGGTCCACCTTGCACTGAGTACAATAGTCTTTATAACAGCAGGCTTGACAGTTGCTAAGAGCAATCTTCTGATGTCAATCCAAAAGGGCCAGGCCCTGGGGTACCCCACAACAAGTACTTCATTGGGGGCTGCAGGGCAAGGCCCATGGGCCCTGCAGCCCTGCCAGCTCTCCTGCCTGCACCCATCCCATGGATGGCATTGTTTCCATCCTGCGGAAGCAGTTTTCTTTAGCTCCCACCGGGTGGGAGTAATTCAGTGCTTTTCTCCACCTGAGAGTGCGGGCAGGGAAAACGTTTTTTTCTCCAACTCGGCTGCAGCAGCTTTGTGCTGCCACCGGATGGGCGGGAATTACACTTTACTTTCCAATACTCTTAAATGGAGAAATAGACAGTGTCCTGGGGTTGGGCCCCCCGGGATACCGTCCTTGAGCCACCCCCTGGGGATTGGGTCCCCGGGGCCATTGATTCACTCTGTGAATGGTGCTGTGCACTTCCTCCCCATTTTCTAAGTTGTGGCCCTGGGGATGGGGTCCCCGGGGGCCTTTCCAGGCTTGGCGATGGGGGCTGTGCATCTCTCTCCCCTTTATTAAAATGCGGGCTCCAGGGGATGGGGTCCCTGGGGCCTCTTAGAGGCTTGGGGAGGGGGGCTAATATTTGACAGCCCAAAAAAATAGGTTAAGATCTTATTACCATACCTATAACTATAACTTCACTTTAAACTTTGTTTTTCAGTGAATTCCCGGGAGCACCATGGTACCCGAGGCACAATTTATTTTTTATTTTTGTCTCTTTGGCTGGTTAGGTCTCGGGCCCACCTCCCCCAGAAGTGCCAAGGTGTCAGGGTCTCTCTGCGTGCCCACTTCCTTGTGTCCTGCAAAGGCAACCGCAGCGCACTTTTCTTCAAGTTGCCGCCAGTCAATCAGATTACTCGGTACCACTGGACTGGACTTGCAGTACCAAAAAGGCATACAGGAGAAGAAGCTGTCTTTGCGAATCAGAGGCTCTTAATTTTTACATTTACTGTATCATGGGACTCCCACAGGACCAACAGTGCAGATATCACTATAATTCTAACCCTTTCATTACCACATTGAGCACTTCTGTAAAAGCAGATTTCTCTAAAACAGCTTAACTGATTCACATCAACTAATAAAAAGCACAATTTCTGAGTAAAGTACACAACTTTATGCCAAATGTGGTGTAAGTCCGTTCAGCCATTTTCTTCTGTATCGGATCCCAAAATATCCTAGGGGAATTAACATGTGAAAACAACATTTTGAGACCCCTGATTTCTCTTGGTCCCTGCTTGACGGATCTAGAGTTTATTTTTTATATAAAGCTATTTTATTTGCATTTCTCCTATAAGCAGACATATGTATATAAAGTGTTCAAAAACAGCTATGATACATGTTTATCGATTTTTGTAAACCATCACACATTAATTTAGAAATTGAATGGAATGAAGGATCCCTCGATATGTGCCCCCAAGTTAGTAGTGGTCAGTCCGTTAGACATTGCTATGCTCTGACCAATAGGATGAGATCTTGTTTGAGTTTAGCGGGCAGCATCTAGCTTTATACACTGTTTCCTTAACATGTGCACAACTATCCATGCCTCCCTTCCACTTGCCCAAGTTAGGAGAAGTGATGCTTCTCCTGTGTTTTGCAGTGTCACATTTGGCAATCAAGTATCCCAGGCCAATCAACAGTGGATCGCTACAACCACCCTCCTCACCATCCATAATCCCAAAAGTGCTGATTTGAGCACCGAATGTAATTTATGACCGATTACATCTTCCTACTAAGAATGTATTCTTGCCCAGTACTTGGAAATGACGGGGTAGCTTCATACAGTGTGTAGAAATGTGCTCTCAGGATTGTTGCAGTGCCAGCAAGCGACCGATGGGGTTCGGCCCATCCGCCATAGCCTGGAGGGGTAAAAATAAACATGATGCAAGTAGTTGAATTGTATGCATCTAAGTTTAGAAGATATGGCCAATGCTCTCTTTTTTGGAAAGGTTTGTGAAGATTTGAGTGGAATTCAAGGCCCTCTGTCTGGTTCACAAGGCACTATACGGAGGTGGTGCTGGTGACATTCAAAAATTGTTCTTATGGTACTCGCCCACGAGAAACCTTAGATCCACAAACGCGTTCAAATCTCCAAAATCCGCAGAGCAAGATGGGGAGGCAGGAGTCTATCCCACTGTGCAGCTACACTGTGGAACAAGATGTCAATTGCTATGAGGCTGCAGCCAAACAGGCAGCATTTTAGGAAATCGCTCAAATCCGGGGTGTTCCCTCCCAACTAAGTTGCAGGAACTAATAGAGCAGCCCCTTCTCACACTTTCCAGCACCAAGACGCCGCGGCAATCGAGCGCTTTATAAACCTATTTTATTATTATTTTATTTTATTATAAGATTTGTCAAACAGCGCAAAAGTTATTAGCGAAACAAACAAACCTCTTTGTTTGGAAACACTGACCCAACTATAACTACACAGTGGCGACTGCCATTGTGTAATATATGTTTACTGGAAAACCCACAATTAAAAACAGAGTCATGGTTTTGGCTCAAACACAGAAAAAACACTGAAAATTGTCAGTTATGGTTACTAACACACACAACACACAATGTAAAGCACATCGTCCCCATGTTGTTCTCTTGATAGCTCTCTTTTTGTTTCAGCACACTTGGCAAATTGGTGTTTTGATCACAGTGAATTGCTCTCAGTTTTTAACTGTGTTTTTTCCAATGAATTTCATTTTTTTGTTTATGACATACTTAATTTCCAGTCACCAGTGGGCTGCAGGCCAGGCCTTGTGCCCAGCCCGCCACAGATGGCCAAACCCCAACCTGCTGTGAGCGGCAAAGCCTGCTTTGTCCATGCACAGCGGGAGTTGGCCGCAGGATTTGCAAGCAATCCATTATCTTGGAAGCACAATGCAAACTGTTGGGGACTCCTCTGCCTCTACCCTTGAGGGTGTATATGCCACTATTACTATATCAGCCTTGAACAAGCCCGAGGCATGCATGCCACTTCTGGGTAAAACACATGTTGGCTGTAAAACCACCACACTATCCACAAATCCTACTAGATGAACTACCAACAGTAGTCTGGAAATATGGAGAAAACAATGTTATTATGGAAATGGAAACAAGACCAACTTGGAAGAACTGTACCCAATTTCTGTGACAATCTGTCTGTTACTATCATTGTTGTGTAAATCTTAAATAAGGTTTTGCATTCCTATGATTTGTTCTACTATTTCCCTGTGAACATCACAAAACAAAATGATGGACGGAGTGTTGAAACTTTTCATACACTCAACCCCTAGTCACAGATCTGGGTTCATCCATCATTATTTTGCTTGCCACGTCACCCCAGTTTTGACCCAGCCATATGCAAATCAGTCATGACCCTGCTTCCCATGGGAACAGTCCAGCCCGAACTGCCAGGCCATCCCTGGACCGGAAACAAGCATTACCCAGGCTAGCTTAAATCCAGTGGCTCAGCGAGCAAGGGACCCACGTCTGGGCAAACCCTTAGCCTTACTGGGGGTGAATTCTTGACATTGTTCAGCATTCCGTCCATCAATTGTTTTTTTTTTACATTTGTCACCCCGAGTGGGACGGGTATGCCCAGACGTGGGTCCCGTGCTCACCATGCCACTGGATTCAAGCTAGTCTGGCTGATGAGAGGGGATACCCCGAAACTGGTGCCAGGATGCTTGTTTCCGGTCCAGGGAGGGCCTGACCTGGCAGTTCGGGCTGGACTGTTCCCATATGGAGCAAGGTGAAGACTGATTTGCAAATGACTGGGTTTAAACTGGCCTTGCATGGTGGGAAAAACAAACAATGGATTTAGGCCCAGATCTCTGTATTGGGGGTGAATGTTTGCATTATTCAGCATTCCATCCATCAATTGTTCTTTCTACTATTTCCCTGTCCCATTGTAGTTATCTGTGTCCCCAGTTTAGTGAATTCTCTAACCTAGTGTTTGTGTGTTACCTATCAGATTGGTGGTCTGTTCCCTGTCCCAAAATCCATTTACTTTGTATCTTCCTGACTTGATGAAACTGTATTCTAGCATCAGTGGGTGCCCTTTGTCATTTTCAGTAAGCTCAATATCTCAGTGTTTCTGTTTTTCTGCCATTGGTGAAATGCTGAGTGAACCTGGCAAGCTTTGAACCAGCAACCATGGTGTAAAAAAGACTGAGTTAGTTGACCTGCAAGTCTCATGGCCATGGGGAGTTTCTTATCTTAACTTGAAGGAAATCTAAACAAAATTTAGACAAGGAAGTGAGCATAATATGCATGTTCCATTTATTACTGGCATCCTATAAGCAGTATATAATGAAAACAGCATTGCACTGAGAGGGCAGGTTTAATATTACACTTGCATCCTTGTCTTGAATACATTTCTTGTGTGCTAAAGTCATTTTAAAGAAAGATTTGGATGCTGCATAATGTTCAAAGTCCACCCCACCAGCAATGTGATCCACTGGCTTTTGGTAGAAGGTCCTGAAGTTACCTTATTGGGGCCAATCCACATCTCTAAGGATATCATCCAAACTGATCCAGTACAGAAGGCCTTCAAGGCAATGAGGCCTCAAATGGAGTTGTACCCAATGGAGGATATATCAACCCTAGCAGATGACATAACCTTATGAGTCGAGCAAGTTAGGGGGAGGCAGGAGACTGGGTTGTGCAGGTTCTTAAATAATATTAGGAGCTGATAAAAGGAAGGAACCATAAAGGGACTGAACCATGAAAGGTATTCTTTCCGACAGCCAATGACACTCAAAGAAGTAAAAGAAGTAAAGACAGGGTATAGGACTAAGCGGTCAGGAGCCTTCTTGGTCCAGCCAAGCAAGCCATGCCAGGACTGTTGGTCAGTGCAGGATCTGCACCTGTTGGATACCAGACTCTAGACACAAAAAAGATTTTGTACTCGAGACCTCCATGACTGCAGGCGACAGCACACAACTACTGAGGCAGGAAAGAAAAAGTACAGTCTCCTCTTTGAGTTGCTCCATGATATGGGCCAGTGCTATCTACATTCCCCTTTCTATCTGTCTACAGCACCTCCTTTAGCCCCTGGCCCAATAAAGGAATGAAGAAATGCAAAACAGGCTGGGGAGCCTAACAGAGGTGAGTAGCAGTGCAAGGAAGTAGAGGAAGACCTGGTGGGGAATCTTGGAGAACTGGGGTACAGGTAGGCACATCAAATTCAACAATGCACTGCTTCCTCTGGCTTGACATTAGCCCAGCCTTCCCTCACCTATACTAGCTCTGATCTGCAGAGTGCTCTGCCTTTTACTGGCAATGACAAGGGTGACCCCATATGAGGGGTCCAGGCGACATAGTTTGAGGGTACAACCATGCTAGAGCTGAACACATTCCTGAGCCCCCAGCCAGAGTCAAGGCTTCACTTCTTTCTTCAAGCGCAGCAGAGTCAGAAACAGTGTTGTCTACTGTAAGAACTGTTACTCTGATAGTTGAAGAAAGGGGCTATATGAGGCAGGACCTTGTGAGTCTCAAAACTATGCTAGAAATGGCCACCCTGCAGCATTAATGCATCCTGTGGACATTGAATGAAACAAGACTGATGTTAAAGCGCAATACTCTTCCTGAAAAGGCAATGATATACTCTTTTCTGCATGAAGGAACTTCAAAGAGACGTTACTGAGTTGGACAACAGAGCAGTTGACATCAAACTCAGCATGGATGGATGATCCACAGGGTAAACACAGACATGGTGAAACTCCATGAATCGGAACAACGAAACACTGATATCCAAGCCCACCAAGAAGCCCTGGAAAACAGGTCCATCGGAGGCAAAACAGATAATCCACCCATTTGTTTGTACTGCACACATAGAATCCTCTTTATTGGTTTTTGCAAAGATCTCCCACTGGATATCCACATAAGTGGTCATGTATTCAAAGAAAAAGAAGCAATCATGAAAGCAATCCATACCAAGGACTCTGTCACCTATAACAGGCAGAGACTGCAGCTATTCCAATATTTGTTTGTAACTACCATGAGGAAATTCATACTCTTTTGTCCTATTACTAAGTTTCTATGACAGCAGAAGATGACCTGCCAATGGGGCCATCCATGTTGCCTCCTTTTCCCTTTGGAAAAATAAGTACATGTCTGAAAAAGACAAGAACTCTTCTGGGCTTAAAAGATGAGGTGGACGAATATGTCCTCCGCTCTATATTCAAAACTGTATCAAAATGAACTCCAGAGTGGCATATAGTAGAGAAGTCAAAGACAGCAGGTACCCCATCAGAATCCATTGTGTTCTTAAACATATCTGGAAAGTCAGCACTAAAGAATGTGTTGTAGCAGATTCTGAAGATTACAACAATAAACAAGGACTGTAGTGCTGCCAAGAGCTTCAGTGGATTACTAGTTAGATTTATTCTTACCCCACTACAGTAGTCTGAAAGGGAGATAAAGGCCTGGGGAAATAACTAACCCAACTGTCTACTAGAACATGATAACAAAGCATTTTACCCTTTTTCATGGGTTGGTCACAGGGAACTGGAGAGGGGGAAGGTGGGAGTTAAGTTGGGATGGAGGCGTGTTAGTGTTTGAAAGTTACAATAAAGGTTTGGGAGGAGAGACAACAGTTACCCGGCCACCAGCCTGCCTGGGATCACTACAGATGGTGGAGAACCCTTCTGAAAAGACTTGGAGAACATAGCACTTGATTGGTGGTTAGAGATGGTTAAGATTGTAAGCTTCAGTGCCAGGGGCCTCATTAGCCTAGCGAAACAACTGGCGGTCCTCAGCATGTAGCGGAGCATGGTGGAAGATATATGCCTACTGCAAGAGGCACACCTCCTTAAGAAGGACTGGAGGAAATTGGACTCCAAATAGTTCCCTGAGCAACACCTTTTGTCCAACACAGCAAGAAAGTAGGTTGGCAGATTTATTTGCAGCTGGGTGCCACTGTAAAGTCATTATGTTTGCCCAAGGTTGGTCACTATTCTCAATCTTGGAAACTGGGGGAAGTAGGCTTACTCTACCAACACAATATGCTCCTAATGCAGGTCAAGAAGCCGCCATTTCCAAGACCTTGAAAGTAGCAGAGGGGGGATTGGTTTTGGAGGTTACTTAAAACTAGATTTGAATGGTTTTAGGGACAGGACAAAGGCTCGAATAGGACGTTGACTCCATTTGTAATGCTGGGACACATTGGCCAAAAGAGGTGGACTTACCTGATATTTGATGAACAAGCACAAGGGAGACAGAGATTTGACATACTTCTTACATGCTTATAAAGTATATGCACGCCTATAATGTTTCTTAAATACAGATTCTCTAATTACTTTTGTCAATTCTTCCTTGATAGGGTATATTGCTCGCTACAGTCATAGCTACATTGGCCTAGTATTTAGCCTACTGGTTTCCACCTACACAGAGGATGTGGTGGTTAAATGGCAACTTAATGGCGCACAAGATGGTCCTTTTGGATCTTTGGGATAGAAAAGTTAATTATGATAGAGAGAATCATACAGATATGAGTAAGGACATGCTGTGGGAAGCTCTTAATGCGGTCCTCTGGGTCATCTTATTGCCCCTGTGTGCAGGCCAAGCGGGAAAGAAAGATACAGCATGCTCAGCCTGTTGACAGTTTAATGGCACTGGAGAAGAGCTATAGCAGAAAGTGTGGGGAAAAGTTTTGAAATGTAGGGTGCCACAGAAAGCACTAGACATGGATACAGCTGAGTGCTCTCTTCTTTAAAGCTAAACAAAAGTGCTATAAGAGGGAGATTACTGGCCTCCCAACTAAGGGCCAAAATAGCACATTCCACAGTCACCACCATATGGAGGTGGTATCTAGCAGAGAACCTGAGGGGTTCTCCTTACAGTTTTATATGCAGCTCTGTTTAGCCTCACACCAATTCTTACAGCACTATGTAACTCCGTCCTAGATTCCCACACAGTTCCTTTTCCATACAAGACCCATTCATAACAGTGGTACCCAAGCCTGGTAAGGGCCCATTATTCTGCAGTTGCTGCAGACCCATCTTGCTGCTTAATCTGGAAGTGAAAAGATTTCCCATGCATACTGGCGACTTGTTTTAATCAGCATATGCCACATCTAGTCGAATCAGTTCAGTTTTACTTTATCTGAGGATAGCAAAGCATGGGTGGGGGTGGTGGGACAATACAAAATGCTTCTCTACCTCATGGACAACATGGCCCACAGTTAACAAGTTGCTTTATTCACACTAGATGCCTGACTTAATTGGACTTTTAAGAATAGTGTGCATAGGCTCCTGATTCCACTGGATCATTCATCTGGACCATCTGGATTAGCGCCATCTACCAGTCACCTAAGGCAAGTATTAGGGTCAATAGGGGGAATACCCACCATTTTCCCATCAGGAGTGCAACATGACAACTCTCCTATCTGGCTTTTCCACTGAGCCATTTGTTGACAGATAGCACTGTAATGGAAACACATAGGGAAGAATATCTGGCTGAGGGATCTTTAAACTTCCTGTGTATTGTATATGATATTTTAGTGTCCCTTACAGATCCAATACAATCTCATCCTGCTGTGATGGAAGACCTGGAGGCTTAGGAACAAGAATACAGATTCAAGAATATTTTCTAAATTTCTGATACGGCCTCAACACCAGATGACTCAGTTGCAGTGATGCTTTTCTCATCAGTGGGCCTCCACCCAGTGACATAGGTTCAGGAGGGTGGTTTGGGGTGTGACACCCCCCAAATAACTTCATTCTTTTAAAAAATATATTTTTCTTATATTTTCACTACAGAAACACAGTACTATAACATTTGTGAACAGACAATGTGAGGCCGAAAAATCAGGTGCATGTAGCACTGGGCAATAGTGCATGTTCAAAAGGCAAAGAGGTAGTTATACATTGATCATGCAAATCACCACCGCAAACCAGCATTACCTGATGTCTCCATCCAGGCCCCTATCTGCTCACTCCTCCCGTGGCCATGGCCTCCTCATATCAAGCCCTCGCAGGTTCTTCTGTAGCCTTCCATGGGCTCCATATTTTATCAAACTTACTCGGGCAACCCCACACCGTATACACCACTTGTTTGGCCCTCATGCATCAGATCATGTTGGATTGCCACTCTTGAAGAGTTGGGACCATTCCGCCCCAACAATGTCTTATGATGTCACGTCTTGCCACCCTTAACACTATGTTACAGAAAATTAACATGCATTTGTTCAGGGTCTCCTCCCCCCAGATGCTTAGCTCCACCAAATGAGAAGTGATAACCACTGGCACGTCTAGCATCGCAGGTATCTTGCGGCCAACTCTGCCCCAATATTCCTGCACCCATGAGCAGCCCGTAGTGAGGGAAGTAGTGTGCCCCTCTGGCATAGATCAATGTTGCACCTACCCATGCGGAACAATCCCCCCAGTATGGCCATATCCCTTGGGTATCTACAGGCTGCCCTCCAATCTTCGTCGTCCAGCCTGCCCAGGTCTTGTTCCCACCTGTCTCTCAGATTGTCTAGCTCCTTTGTTAGAAAGTGTATTGTAGATTTGGGAAAATGCATAGTTGATCAATGGGGCCCCCAGCACCCTATATTCCAATGGCATCTACTCCACCACATTGCTCAGCTGGCTTGCATGTTTCCACATGAGATATTTCAAGCATTGGTATCTGAGATATTGGCTCCCGCTATATTGGTTCTGCAACTCTGAGAACGGTACCAACACGCAATCTCACCAGATGTCACCAACCTTGGAGATGCCCAGCGTGTCCCATTTCCTATAAGCTTCAATGCCTTCAAACCCCTTTAATGCCTCCACTTCCCACAGGGGAGTCTCCAGCGTCAGCTTGTCCTTTCACCCCAAGAGCTGTGTGGCCTTTATTCCATATCTTGACCACTATAGCCATGGAACTCTGTCATTTTTTTGCAGCTCCCTCTCTATACAGTCCATGGACATAGCCTTCAGGGTGCATCACCCGCCTGTCCACCAGCAGCAAAGGTTCTTGCTGGGCAGAGAAAGCCAGTCACTAACCACTAGCAAGTTGGTCTCCCAGCAGTAGAGCTGTAAGCTCAGGAGGGCAATGCCTCCCTCCAGGGCCTTCCTAGTTAATGTGACGAGTGCAATTCTGGGCACCCCATTGACCCACAGCAAGAGTCTTGTTGCCTCACTCACCTGTCCAGGACCTCAAATGGGGTTTTCTGCAGGGCATATAGAAACTTGGGCAGGTAGGTCATTTTATAGAGGCCGCCGCCAGTGGCCCACATCAGGCCTGTAGACCTTGAGTATCCTATTAATATTTTTATTGAAGAATAGCAATGATCTATGGTTACATATATCACAAGGTTCATAAAGCCAATCTCTTCCCACGCCCAGTCTTCCCAGTGTCTCCAGTCGGTCAATTGGAACGCTACTGACTTGCTCCAATTGATTTGCAGTCCGGTATTGGAGTCGAAGACCCTCATGATCTGCAGGACCCTCAGGATAGAGTGCTCCCTGTCTGTCAAATATAGCAGAATGTCACCTACATATAGCAATATCACATCCTCCCAATCAAGGTCCCAGCGAAGACTACGGATCTGTGCATCTTCCTGCATCCATACCACCAGGGGCTTGATGGCCACGGCAAATGGTAAAAGGCACAACAATCTGAATTCATCTGAGAGCGCGCATGACTCTCTCATGTGCCAGGGGATCCCTATAGAGCAGGCTCACCCATGTCAGAAATGTGGGGCCAAAACCCATCTTGAGCATGATTGCCATAATGTAGAGCCACTCCAGAGAATCAAATGCTTTTTCAGCATCTTTGGACAGCACTACGGCTGGCTCGCCAAGGCAGTCCCTCCACGCTAAACACCCAAACAGTCTCCTGAGGTTGTGTCTTGCTGCCCTATAAGGCAAGAAGCCAAATTGTTCTGGGGCAAATACTGCATCCACAACTTGGATCTGCCAATTGGCTAGGACCTTTGCCGCACTTTGGTCTCTACATTGAGAAGTGATATCGGTCTGTAGGACGCACACTCATCTCGTCCCCTTCTTGTGAATTAGGATGATGGTGACTTGTCTCAGATCCGGTGGGAGGGTGCCCATCGCTCCTGGCATCATAGAACATAGTTCGGAGTAGCCTCATGACCCGGGATTCTACACACCTGAGAAATATTGGTGGCAGACTGTTAGGGCCGGGAGCCTTAGTGTGTTTCAGCTGGGCCAATGCCTCAGTCGTGACCACAGGCGAGTGGTCTGATATTCCCAGAGGCAGCTGCTGTGTGTCCCCAAACCTCCCTAGCTGATGATGAGGCACCAGGAGGTAATCAAACTGTGACACAGGGCACATCAAGCTGTAAACATAGGTGTTTTGTGACACCCCGAGTGCTTCACCCACATCTGCAGGCCAGGTGGGAAATACCAGCATGCCACCACGGGGGCTTTCCCATTCCATGTTCCACATATCGCCGCCGGACACCCTACTGCATCTGTCCAGGACTGTGTGACCAGCAGTGGGAGGGCATTACAAACATGTATCTCCACTACCCTTGAGCCTTAAGAATAATGCACATGAATCAACAGCTATTACCTGCCTTGGTCTAGGAACATTTGTTGCCCACCAGGTGTGTTTCCTGAGCAGGAATATATCTGGGTTTTGCCTAGTCAATTATTTACCCACTTTTCAGCTTCTTTTATTTTTGGTATTTTTTTTGTTTGATGCTTTTTAGTGGTTTTACATGAGACATTTGTTTCCATACAATGAATGTTGTTATTATACAAGGGTATGACATTCACATACTAAGAGTACATTACGTATCATCTTCATCAACTGCACAAACTTTTGCAGTAGGGGGTAGTCAGAGTCCCTGCTTTCCGGATACAGGCTTACAGTTCTGTCAAAGAGAAGGGGAGGGGTAGGACCCCCATGTATATGTCAAGTAGCTGTGAACACCAGATACATTTCTATGCATAATACCACCATAACCATCCCATGCATGTGTCTCGTGAACCATGTTGAACTTTGTATGAGATCTGCGCATCATGTAATTATGGATTAAACAGGACAACTCAAACTGAAACATGGGGGGTAGGAAGGAGTTCAACTAACTAAATGTGCTCTTAAACGTTACCCGCTGTGCCTCACTATCTTTGAATAAACGCCTATGTTACCTTGAGACACATTAATTGCCTTGTCATACGTATTCCAGAGTGTGCGTACGGTAGAGCATTATTACTTTTAAGGAAAACATTTTTGTGTGTGCCTGTTTGTGCTTGTGCAAATTACGACTCTCTGTGGGTGTCAGTGGCACCCTCACTAACTTTTCAGCTTGTTGCCAAGAACGTTGACATTCCATGAGCGCACCTTCAGGCCCTGGGCCCATGATTCATGGCATGATATGGTGTGTGTCATGTTTGTATCAGTTTTGTGTCTCTGGACCCCCTTTATCTCGTGTAGTTACTCCATATTCTTAAAAGCAAGCCTCAAACATTGACCCATCCCTCCAAAACCCCCTCCCCACTAATTTGAGTGGCAGATCCAAAACTGCCTGCCTCCCCAATGCTCGAGGTGTCTGTCACCCCAGCATATCACAGTAAAACAACAACAAACAAGAAGGCTCTATGTATCATTGTGGGGGCCCTGATTCAACGGACCACCATTAAGTCACCTGCAAGGGACATGGTGCTGTGCAGCTCCCCAGGGTTGTTCACCTTGGTACAGAAGACCTGATGCCCAAATGTCCATCCATTCTCGTACCAGGCAATGGTATCTGATGACATCTGGGTGACTACTGTTAGGGTCCACCGGTCTCCCTCGGAACCCTCGTTCTCACCCTCAATTGCTTCTGCTTCTCATTCGAGCACTGCCCACCAGTTAGCGTTGGCCAGTGACTGCCAGTGCTTTATGTCAGGCACAACCCTAGCCCACTCCGATTCTGTCTGGTCTTTTGCAGTAGCTGCTTTCAGGTGGCAATTAGGCATGCACCGTGTTCTCTGCCGCTGCCAATCTGCGGGCCTGTCAGTCCCCCCTTTGTCCAGGAGTAAGTCACCATAGGCCTCTAGAAATCCTGTGCCTCAGGTACCAAAGCCAATAAATGTGTGCCGTCTTGATCTACGATCTGCAGTTTTGCAGGAAGAACAAAGCATACTTTAAATTCAGCAGCCTCAGCTGATGGTTGACAGCAATAAAGGTTTCCCGCTAACTCTGCAGTGCCGTCATGTAGTCCAGGTAGATGTTCACGGTCCCTCCCATCTATTTGCTGGGGGCCATGAGCACAGGCCACTGGCAGGACATTATCACTGTCCCGAAATTTAAAAGTCATCCCGGAACTCTTGAGCCCGTTCAACCGTCAATAAATTGGAGGCCTTTCTCCCAAGACCGTCGACAGCAAAAACTCTTCATAGAACAATGCCACACTTGGGACCTCAGCTTTTTCAGGGAACCCCACCAGTCGTATGTTATTACGCCGGGATCTGCCTTCAGTGTCATACAGCTATTTTTTTTAGAACTTCTATTTCTTTCTGCATTGTTTGCATCTTGCTGGTATCGTCCCACATTGCCAGAGGAGTCAACTGGGCTATGGTAGACTCCGTCTCCACCATCCTGTCTGCTAGTTTGCTGCCGTCGGCCCTCAACACACCCATATCCAGCACCAACGCATCAATTTTTTGTTCCAGGCTGTTTTAGTATCCTGTATTGCCCCTAGGATTTCCATCGAGTGGACCTCCAGGCCACCCTCTGAGGCAGCCGGACGATCAATTCCCCAGTTGAGCTGGGAGGGGCGGTGTTCTGGATCGGTTTCACCGTCTTGGGCAGCACTATTTTGAATCCTCCAACTTGCTGGACCAGGTCTCAAAGCTTGTCAGCAGACGTCCTGCCTTACAGCCCACAATGACCAGGCGCACCTACCTCGGATCTCTTCGGAGCCTCCGCTGTCAGCCCCATGGTTCTGAGTTGTGCACCTATGAGGGGGAAATCTAGTAGCACCAGGGCCATCTCTCATGGAGTCCACTACAGCTTCCCACCGGGGGCCCACAGTCCTCATCCGCCAAGCACCCGACCCCCAAGAAGCTGGCTACCCAGGATCCTGTGAGTCCGGGCTCAGGCAGATGGTTGAACCGGCCCCAGACATTTTGCCATGGCCCCTATGCAGGCATGAGCACCCCAGACCTTCCGCTGTATGTTATGTGGGGTCTTAATGGGCTCACTAGTTGATGGCTACCTACTGGTCTCTCCTGTTGTGCCTCCAGTCAGAGTCCACCGGCCCCAACCCAATCCTCCAGCCGCTCCAGCTTCTGATCGCCTTTCCCACTGCATCCACTACCCTTGCTCTGAAAACACGTTTGGTACAGGGCCATGAAATGGTGAGGGAGGAAGGAGTCTGTTGCCAGCCCAAAACCGTGCTTTCAGGGCACCTCACATTTTCAGCATGGGGCAGCAGGCTCTGCATCACCAACCCACTGAGCACAGGGCCTGGCGGCTGAGACCTTTTCGGCAGCTGACATCTTGAGTGCTGGGAGCAGGGTGCAGGTCCTTCCCTAGGAGCCGCACTGCTTTCCCCCGCCGAGCTGCAGTGTGTCCAGTATGCTTGGGGTGTCTTCTGCCTCCCTTCGTTGCTGTTTTGTGCCACTGGGGAGAAAAGAGAAATTGCGGTCATGGGGCCTTGGGCATTGGAGCTCAGGCTCACATATCAAACGCCATGTGTCCCAAGCCACACCTCCTCCCAAATAAATTAATTCTTAAATTGCGGCCATGGGCCCTTGGGCATTGGAGCTCAGGCTCACATATCAAACGCCATGTGTCCCAAGCCACACCTCCTCCCAAATAATGTAATTCTTGGCTTCGGAGATGAATCTGGGAGTCCTGAGTAGGGTCTGCTATGTCTTTGTTGGTTTTTCTTGTCGTCCTCTTTTCACAAAGAGATTTTAACTTGTTAATAATTTTTTTCACTTTAATATATATAGTGACTGGTTTACCAAAATAGTAGTAAATCTGCACCCATAGAAGTACTTCTTGAATAGGTGCAAATTTACAACTTTTTGGAATTCACAAACATTGGCCATAGTAGGCATGGAAAGCTGAGCTGTTTCAGGGTTGCTGGCATACTACTGGCAATTGAACACTCAAGAGGCGATGGGCGAATGCTAGCAAATAGTCTAACCACTGGCAATCGCTCGTGGTAGCATTCCAACCAATCGTTTTTTGGCCACTCTGCCAATCTAGACAGAGGCTCACCTAATGCAAATCAGTATTGATCCTGTCCTCATGGCAACAGTCCATCCCGAACCTTGGTCATCTTACCCCTAAACCCAGCGGCTCGCCACTTTTTTATTTGAGAAATTTTAAATTCACACCCCACGAATCTCACTGACTAAGCTACTTCCCTGCATCCACCTTAGTCTTATATCTGTGCATACAGGATCCATTCTCTGCGGCCTAGATGATAAGACTTAATTACTCATGCTTAACTAAAGAATTCAATTTTAAGGTATAGAAATTGCACAGGGGCACCATGTAATGTTCTGGGCACATCCTGAGGTTAAAATGGCGACCCTACCTAAAATATTTTAATGTTCCAGACCATAAAGGTGGGCGCTCTGATTGCAACCTGCAGGACCTTACAGAGGCTCACCGACAAGATCATTTGGGGCAAGAAAACCCCACTGTTAGTTAGGAAACACCTGACACAGTGCTGAGTCAGTTGGTTCGCTAATAGTCATGGTGTGAGTTCTGAGACAATGGGGTCCGCAGGATTGCTCCATTTGATGTTAACAACACTGCAGAAAATTGTGTTGGTAGAAGTGAGTAGATTTGCAGTGTGAGTTCAGTAAATTATTTTATACACGAGGCTTTATTACCAGGAGGGTAAAAAATCTCAGTTGTGAAATGGATGACATGAAAACCTTGACTTATAGAGTTTCAAGTGATATTTTGAAGGCATGAGCAGGAATGAAGGAACATGGGAATTTGGTTTTATAGACGATGGCTATCCCATATTCACGTTTTTCTACACTGTCCTTTCTAAGGATTCAGTAGCACAATCGCAGAAGTATGTCAATGAGCAGTTGAGAGACCTGGTTCAGCCATGCCTCAGTAAAAGACTGAAAGTCTAGGTTAAGATCAAGTATGGTGGCTTCAATTTTGGTGAAGTTTGCTGCTGCAGATGTGCAATTTAGGAGGCACGCTTTATTGGTTTCTGTGTTTTGTTTTGTGGGGAATGGTATATTGATCAAAGGTACTTTAATATGGCTATTGTGCCAGTCATCACTGAGGCACTTTGGTCGGTCTAGGACTCTGAATGGCTGGAATATGCATCATCTCAGTGGGATGGCAAGTTGAGCTATGCAAGTTATTTTTGGTGCTGGTGATTAGTAATTTATAGAAAGGCATATGAGGGTCAATTGAAGAGAATTCAACTGAATTCACTGCTAAGAATTCTCGGGTCATGCATTGTAGTTTTGGAGTTGTGGTATATGTAGTGGCTAGGTCTGGTTTCTGTTCGGATATGGGGATTGTAAGATGGAGTTGCGGGTATTGTAGTGGAAAGAGGCTCAGTGGACATCATGGCTTCTTTAGAGATGGATTTAGTGCAAGAAGAATCTTGATTTTTTCACTGATTACCATGTGGAAGGATGTATCTTGAGGTGGGATTTTCATAATGGAAGGATGTAGTGAGAAGGGATTTTACATGAAAGATATGGTGTCATGATTGTGTGATTCAGTTATCACTGTCATTTGTGAGGAAGCTACTGGTGTCTTGCTGAGGTGCATATGGATGAGAATTTGTCGTAGGTGTGAGTATAATACTTTCAATGTTGGTTTGGGCCTTCTGCCCAGTTCTTAATATGTGCCAGTGTTTGCCTGTGCTCAGCACCGACACTTAATTATTATTATGACAGTCCATCACATGGTGGTGTACAATTTTTTTTCGGGTTTATAGTTTGTGCATCAATAATGATGATTAATTTGTCTCTTTACCTACGACTTTACATATATAAACCGAATTAACATAATTGTAACTGAAACTTATTTCTCATGATGTGTAGAAGTGTGTTTATTAATGTGTTTTATTTATGCCACTATAAAAAAAACCTTTCAGAGGGCCAGAGGGTACACGGGGGCTACTGGGCTCAACCGTGGTGGTTGAGGCCTTTTACTCCTGATGTCCTGGGGCCCGACTTACTATAGATCCTTAGCAACTAGGCCAACTACCCCTTCTGCGCTTAACTCTCAGTGGTAGCTGTGGATGAGCAGTCAAAGGCTCCCTCGGGGGGTGAAGGAGAGTGTAGATACAGGTTAGTGAACATGACTAACAGCTCAAGGACCACTCAGCAATGTCAGTAAATCAATGTCCAGTTCAACACTTGTTTTAATATTAAAAAAGAAGTATTTTATTTCTAACTCTACACATTCTATACAAGGAATGTTAACTAATAGGCCTTACTCAAGATTCCACTCTGACTCTTAGGAAATAGTCAAAATTGCCTATGGTGCTGCAGCACCTTTAGCAGCAAGTCTTCCAGTGCCCGACAGGCCCTTATCAAGTCTTACTGACTCAGCAGCAAGGAAGTGTTCAACGTTTCAGTGGGTGCCCCGACCACGAGAACTTGCAATGCTCCAATTATGCTAGGTCGAGTCAATCTGCACGCGGGACTCGTGGCAGCACTTGGCAAGCGCAGGCACGACCTGCTTCAACAGTGATCGGAGGTGCTCCTGGCATTGGTTGGCGCGGTAAATTAAGCTTTTCCCCACACGGGGGAGGAGATTGATCCTTGTGCTCCCTTCCAGGTCCCAGCGATTGGAGCAAAGTCCTCTCAACGTCCTCCGGAGTCCACAGGACAGGTCGGGGGCAGGTCTGGGTGCTTATTTCTAACCCACAGATTGCAGTTTCAGTTTTCCCTGGCGACGGCCCGAACTTTGCAGTACTCTGTAACGACAGCCTCTCCTGGCATGTGGGGTTGCCGTGGTAACCACTGGCAAGGCATTGGTCTTTACTGCACAGCCACCTATACCACGGTGACCCCTCCTAGCATACGGGCCTGCACAGGTCTTTGCGCTTTGTTGGCAACAATTACTTCCACGGAGGGCCTTCCTAGCATGCTGGATCAGTGCAACAAGATGGTACGGGCTTCACGCTCCCCGCACTGCACTCGAATAACAGCTAAGTTCACAGCGGTCCTCTCCTGGCATATGGGGGTCGCCAATTCAATCCTGCACATGGGCAACCACCCGTACAGTGCACAGCCAGCTCCTCACACCTTGCACCGGAAGTCCTCTCGGCAGGCCTCCCCACTGGACCTCGCTCCCTCCAATGCTCTCCTCTTCCTCGCAGGGCACACTGGTCTTGGCAAGCAGGCAGGCACTGGTGCTCCAGGCTTCAGAGCAAGTGGCCTTGGTTTCCCTGACTGATGTCCCCTCACTCAGCAAAGAGACAAGCAGGCCTTGGTCCCCAGTCCTGGTCACAGGCAGAAATCTTGCAGAGCTTCCCCTCCTCACATAACCTTTCTGGCTGCTTGGCAGTTGACAAAGTTTCGGGTCTCAACCTTCCCTTCTTATTGTCCATTTCCAAACACCAGATGTGTTTTAGGGTCTGGATCTTTGAAGTTTTATGTTGGTTATCTGCTTCTTTTGAAGTACACTTTTCTCTCTCTTCTTTCTCTTTAAAGACTGTCTTTCACAGCAGGAGAGACTCCCAAGCTGATAGTCCCTCAACACAGGTCATGGAAGTGACTAGAGCTCACACCTGGCCACAGTGATATGTGCATCAAATGGTTAACCCTGGGCTCCCAGCCCTACTCTTTATTATTCTCTTATCTGCCCCATCTCCTTCTTCAGAAGTGTCCTGACCCTTTTCTTGTGATCTATCACTGAATCAAAGATTACCTTTTGAAGTGTAATGGGGGAGTCTCTCTCCCTTCTCCTGTGTGTCCCACCTAGCTCACAGGAATGCAACAGTACTCAAATCTGTCTGTGTGTTTCCTCCACTTCTCATGTCGTCACCAGGCAGGCCTGGACTTCCCAAAATGGAACCCAGGGTCCTCCATGTAATGTACCAATGCAGGCACACTTGCTCTCAGTGTATGGACCTAGCACACACACTATTCAGTACTGTTACCTTCATCAATGTGGCTTCTCAGACACAAATACATTAAGTACACACATTTGCTCTGTGCACTATACAGTACTGTTGACTTTCTGTGTTGTGCCATGGAGTGCTACTTGCAAACACACACACTGCCAGTACACACATTAACTGTGGGTGCACTGCAAAACACTTAACCTTTCATGTATTGTATTTTTCGCAAGCACACATACACACAGCACATGCTGCCACTGCGCATGCACTGCACAGTACTACATCTCTCTTGTAATGTATTCCTCGCAGGTTTGCATGCACTCAGTACTTGCACAAGCCATGTATGCACTGCACAGAACTTCTTTATCCCTGTACCGTACCCTTCTCAGGCACACAAACAACCAGTGGAGAGTTACCACTATTGCGCTGAGCATCACTTTACAGCTAACTGATGTATGCCAAGGGGACTTAAGCACACATCAGCTGAACTTTTTAAAGAGCCTGTAGACCTCACTCCAGTGACACAGGGTAAAAAGGACCTGTTCACTCCTAGTGATCACAACACGGTATGCTGCCACAACCGCACGCGTGCTGCTTAACTCCTGGTGAAGGCAATAGCCTTCCACCACTGTGAGGGTAGTGCTTTGGGTACCCCTCCCAGTCCAACATGACCGCAATCCATGGGACGGACCTATGTCATCATGCACATGCATGATCAGTATTTGCTTATGACAACAAAAATCAGCATTAGAGATCCAGACTCGAGTACAGTTGAGCAATGAGCGTAGGGGTAGACGTTCTTTACCATGCAGAGGACTTTTCTGTCCCAGCAGCCACATATCTGTGTAAAACGCAATTATAAACAAGATGGATGCCATCTCAGTCACTCACTCCTTCTTCCCCCCCACTGCTCGCATCCTCTCCCCACAGGCTCTGGAGCACGCAGTCAAACTATGGTCATCTTCATTTATTTTCATTGCTGTATTGTTTTTCTCACTATGGATTTTCTATGGTGTGGATGTAAGATTGCAACAAGTATCTATCTCATTTATTCCTTCACTGGATCTAATTACTGAGAGGATGTCTTATTGTTAAATGTTTCATATTTGCTTGAAAATGCCTGGATGACATTAGAATAGAGGCTGTTGAATATTTTTTTTAAAAGCATCGGGATGATGCTTATGTGTTAAAGTAATGACTCGTATTATTCCTGTGTTCTGATTTGCTAAAGAAATGATACTTTTGCGCACACCACAATGAGTTTGTAGAATTGCGAATTTCCAGTGCAAGAATTGTGTATAAAACCCCTTGATTCTGGGAGTAATCAGATTTTATGGTTTAAATCTTTTATTGAAATTTTCCAACATTCAATATGTTCGGCAGTACCAGAGCTGCATCTGTGCTGTAGCGACATATTTGACATATGGCTCATTTAAGTGATCGGGCCTATTGAGAACATATCAAAGTAACATAAAAACATAACAAACCATGAAAAGAAGCCTATCAAGACCCCCCCCCCTTCCACCCTCCACCCCGTTCCTTGTCCACCAAATAAACTGTCTACGTGGTGCCTGGGTCTCGCCAGTTGAGCAGGTGTCCTACTTTCCTGTCGGCTGTGTGTCGGAGAGCCGCAGCAAGCGGATATACCTGGGGCAGGTGGTTTCCCTAAATTCAGAGGAAAGAAGGGACAAAAATGGTTGCCAAAGCTCACTAAACAAGGACCCCCTCCCTGCTATTGTCAAGGTCAATTTCTCCATTCCTAGGACATGCCACAGACGGTATAGCCAACCTGTGAAGGTAGGTACTTGAGAGGAGCGCCAATGCGTAAGTATGTTTTGCACTGCAGAGCCCAGCGCTATTGCTATTAACCGGCCTCTGCGGGAGCGGAGTGGGTAGGTCAAAGGGTTCGGGAGGCCCAGAAGGACATACGCTGGGAAGCGCGGTATTTCTGTGTCTTGGTGCTTGTCCACTTCCTCCAGAACCTGATTCCAATATGTCTGAAGGTGTGTGCATTCCCACAGCAGGTGTACCAGAGTGCCCACACTCCCGCATCCCCGCCAGCAATTCACCCCCTGGGTGGGATCTATTGTATGAAGACGCTCCGGAGTATAATACCAGTATGTAACCAGTTTGGTGAAGGTCTCAGTGAGCCCCATATGATATGCTGAGTGGCGAGCCCTATAGTACACCCCTTCCCACTCCTTATGACTTAGTGTTCTGCCTAGTTCCCTTTCCCATCTCGTGCATCCGGCATTATACGTATGTGCGTTTCTGGCTAGTAGCATTTTATACAAATCTGAAATAAGTTTTTTATCCGATGTGCGAGTGATAAGCCATTTCTCGTAGGTGGAAAGGTGTCTACAAGCAGCTGGTTTAACCTGGGTGTGTAGCGCCCAGTGCCTAATCTGGAGGTATCGGAGCCTTTCAATTTCAGGTAGCCCATAATCTAGCTTGAGCTGTTGGAATGGTATTATCCCGTCTACATCAAATAGATGGCCTAGAGAGCGGCACCCTGATGATCTCCATCGCATGAAGGCAGCCGCGTCCATGCCAGGTTGGAAATCAGGGTTATCCAGCAGTGGAGTGAGGGGTGAGGGGAAAGTAGTGAGATTGTGTTTGATGTTGGTGTGATCCACGATTCAAGGATAGCTCGTGTGATATGGGACGCGTATAAATTGGGTGGTCTGTGTCCCTTTCGAAGGAAAGGGATTTCCTGTAAAGGTCTGGCCGCAACTGCCTGATCCTGGAACAGCCAGTGTTTCTCCGACTCCAACCGGCTCCACTCAACTAGGTGGCGCAATTGGGCTGCTTGGAAATAGAGGTGGAGATCGGGGATACCAAGGCCTCCCCCCTCCGGTGGAAGCATCGCAAGTGTCTGCTTCATCCGTGGCTTACGGCCATTCCATATAAATTGTGCCAGGTCTGATTGGGTCTGTTGTATCCACCCCTTTGGAGGTCGGAGAGGTAAGGTCCGAAACAAGTATAAGATCTGGGGTAAGATGGTCATTTTGACCGCAGCTATTTTACCGAGCCAGGAGAGAGGGTAGTGCTTCCATTGGCTCAACTCTTTGCGAACCGTCTGCCTTAGTCGTGTGTAGTTAGCGGTTACTGTGTCCGGTAAGGAGGGAGCTAATTGAATCCCTAAGTCTGGGATCGTGTCTACTGCCCATTGAAGGGGATGCAGGCCCTGTAGGTGTGTGCGGGTATGGGGCGTTAGGGAGAGGTCAAGCGCTATTGACTTATCCATATTCACCTTAAACCCCAAGGCTCGCGCGAAAGTCTCTAATTCTGCAAGGCACGCTGGCAATGCGAGAATGGGGTTCGACAACGAAATTAGGACGTCGTCAGCATACAGACTGATCGTATGGGTGTAGCCTCCGAATTTAACCCCGGTAATCGCTGGGGTGTGTCGGATACGGTGGGCCAGAGGCTCCATATAAAACGCGAAAAGAAAGGGAGATAAGGGGCACCCCTGCCTCGTTCCTCTCTCTATGGGGAATCGGGAAGACGTGTGGCCATTAACTCGAACTGTGGCTGTTGGGAACTTATAGCAGTTCAAGATATATGTGCGAAAGTTCTCCCCCATCCCGCTCGCTCTAGAACCTGTTCCAAGTATGGCCAATGGACCCGGTCGAATGCCTTCTCGGCGTCGATAGTGAGCATCATATATTCCCCCTGTGTTCGCGAGGCTTTCTCAATGAGTTGAAGGGCCCGGTGGGTATTATCGCTGGTTTGGCGCTGGGGGATAAAGCCTGCTTGGTCAGGATCAATTAGACCAGGCATATGAGGCGCAAGGCGCGCTGCCAGTATCCTAGTATACAGTTTGAGGTCTATGTTGAGAAGGGATATGGGGCGATAGGCTCCGCACTTGGTCTTATCCTTTCCCGGTTTTGGGATAACCACTATGGAGGCTTCGAGCATATCCCCTGGGATCGCTCCGGGATCGGCGAATGAGTTAAAAAGTTTAGTGAGAATCGGGGCCACTAGAGTACAAAATGTCTTATAAAATATGGCAGAAAAGCCGTCCGGCCCAGGGGCCTTGGCAGGTTTAAGGCGTGAGATGGCCGCAATAACTTCTTCTAATCTAATGTCCCTGTCTAAATGGTCAGCCTGGGCCTTAGTCAATGCTGGTAGGTCAACGGATTCGAGAAAGGCAGCGCAGTCTGTGATGGACAGTGGCGAGTTGGCATAGAGACGGGCATAAAAATCTCGAAACGTTTCAGCAATCTCCGAGTCCTCAAAGACTCGCCCACCATCCCCCCGCTGAATCTCCCAGACCCCCTGCTTCTGCCGAGTCTCGCGCAGTTTATGGGCGAGGAGGCGGCCGCATCTGTCCCCTCCAGTGTAGTAGGTGTGTCGCAGCCGGAGGGCTGCAAACTCTGCCCTGTCTTGAGCTAACGCCGCGATTTGTTGCTGCATGGCTTTCAGCTGGCGCCAGACCCGCGGTGCCCCTGTCCGTTGATGCATCTGTTCTAACTCTTTAATTTTTTGGGTGAAGTCATCCCTTTTGCGTCTACGCTCTGCATTTTCCACCGCCGAAATGGCTATCAGCTCCCCTCGTATCACTGCCTTTAGCGCTGCCCACTGTGTGGCAAGAGTGGTGTCATCGTTGGCGTTATGGGAGAGGTAGTCTTTGATGGAGCGCTGTCCCTGTTCTACTACGCAGCGCATTGCAGGAGGGTGTCTCGGAGGTGCCACAGTCGGGAGGGCCGTTGCGTGGGAGGAAGAGTGAGGGTTACAGTGACAGGTGCGTGATCGGAAAGGGAGGCTACCCCTATCTCCACCTCCGTAGTTAAAGCGTGTATAGGTGCAGTTGCCAACAGATAGTCCAGTCTAGCGTATGTTTTGTGCGCATTGGAGTAATAAGAGTATTCACGACTATGGGGATGAAAGCATCGCCACAGGTCCGTGAGGCCTAGATCGTGCAGTCGCGCCAAACCTTCCGTTGATAATGCGCCCGTCTGGGCAGTGCGCTGACAAGACCTATCCGCGTTGTTATCAAAGACTAAGTTCAGATCACCCCCCAGGAGGATCCCGCGGTCTGTTGTGGCCGTTGCTTCAGTGAGTACTGTGTGTAAAAACTTTTCCTGTCCCTCGTTGGGGGCGTAGACTGAACCTATAGTGAGTGTTAAGCCTCCCAGTGCAAAACGGTAGATCAGAAGCCTGCCCTTAATTTCAGCTTCCTTGTGAAGGACCTCCCCCTTGAACCTCTGGGCAACTAATATGGCCACCCCGGCTGATTTGGTGGGGCCTGAGGAGAACAGCTGGGTCGGGAACCTGCGGGATTTGAGGCGATGGCAGTCTCTGGCTAACAGGTGCGTTTCCTGGAGTAGGCATATGTCTGCTTCGGTGTGCTCTAAGCATGACAGGACTGCTTTGCGCTTCACGGGATTGTTGAGGCCCCTCACATTCAAGGTGAGTATTTTAAGCGTGGTGGGAATCATTCCAATAGGCAAAAAAGATTGGGAGCTTGAATGAAATCTGGGGACTGAAGCCGTGGGAGCAGTGAGCAGATGAGGGCCCTAGAGCGTCCTGCCTGCGTGAACCCCTGCTGCTAAGTAAAAAAGGTGGACAAGGAACCCCAAACCCCCAAAAAAATAACCCCAAACATATGTCCTTTTACAAAAGGCAAAAATAAAAAAGAGAGAGAACAAGAGGTGTAACGTAGTCCATCATCCATGGATGATCAAAGAGAAATTTCCATGGGGAGCGTGTCGTGGCCAAGAGCGTCCCCCCGCCAACCGCACCCATATTAAGGGGACACATCAAAGAGATTGATAGGCGACGTATGAATCAATCAGGCTGTGTTTTTGCTAGTTCTGCTGGCAGAGTCTCGAGGGCTGCCTTCTGACCCTCGAAGATTTCAGTGGGGTTTGGTCATTTAGGCTGACGCCGTCGGCCCTGTTGCCTCCATCTTGGTTTGCTGTCATCTGCGCTGGGTGCCGGGCCTTCATCACTGTTCTCCTCCGTCCGGGGATCAATTCCCAGCAGGCGGCAGGCCTCAGAGAGGGAGCGGAGCTGGAAAAGTTTACCATCCTTGCGGAAAACCAGACAGAACGGGTGGCCCCAGCTATATGAAATGTCGCGTTGGCGGAGGTACGAGGTAATGGATCTGAAGGTTCTCCTCTTTTGTAAAGTTAGCGCCGCCAAGTCTTGATACAGGACTGGATTCTGTCCGCGGAATGTCAGGGGGTGCATCTGTCGGGCCTTCTGTAGGATTTCTTCTTTGGTTCGGAAGTCTTGCACACAGACCAGTATATCAGACGGCGGAGCCGTGGCCGGGCGGGGGGGGCCAACTCTTTGCGCCCTGTCTAATTTGAGGTCAGAGTCCAAGGGCTTGCCAAGGACATGGTTAAAGAGGTCCCTGGCGTATTTAAAGATGTCACCCGCTTCTTCGTCGATCCTCACCCCCCGGATCCTGATGTTATGGCGGCGGGAGCGGTTCTCCAAATCCTCGAGAAGTGACTGAAGGTCTACCTGCTGGTCGTGTATTCGGATGACTTCCTGTTGAAGCATCGATAGCTCTGTATCCCTCCCGTCACATTTCTCCTCTAGCTCAGCTACCCTCTCACCTATGCTGTCCATGTCTCTGTGGACATCTTTGATTTCAGCTCTGAGGTCTCGTTTAAGTGTTTGCAGGTCTTCTCGTAGGGCTACGAACAGGGATTCGAGGAAGGCTTTCGTGATCGGCTCTCCACCTTCACCACCCATCGGGCTAGCCAGATCGGTGCTTGCTGGGGTATCACCCATTTGTTGACCACCTTGGGCCTTTGCGAAAAGGTCTTTAAGGGTTTTTTCCTTCCGCCCACGGGAGGAGGACATACTGTGCTTTGACGGATGACGGAAGTAGATACCGGCAAGCTTCGTGTGGTTATAGTGTGGGTCACAGTTGCCAGTGCTGCCCCCGAGTCTCTTCAAAAGGACGATCCGCTGTGGGCCGTTCCGCGTGTTAACAATGTGCTACGACCGGGGAGTCAGGCCCTGAGGGTCGCCCTCACCATTTCCAGTGGAGCCCGCCGGCCCCGCTCCTAGACTGTGTGTTACTGCCGCTAATACCGTCCTGGCTTCAAATCTTCCCCCCGGCGATGGATCTATGCCTCCTGGGGGGGTTGGATGGGCTCAGTACCTCCGGTCCTGCGTGGGGACCCACGAGCCTGCTCCCCCCGTCCAACGTCTGGTAGGCCCCGGGCAGCGCCACAAGCCCTATGAATGGCGGGCCCTGAACTCGTGCTGTGGAGAATAATTGTCCCCGGCTGCGCCTCACTGACTGCGCCATATCCCGAATCCCAGTCGGGTCGCTGGAGCGCTACAGCGGCCTACCCAGGCGAGTTGTTGTGTCCCCGGGCTGCCGCTCGCACTCCACAAGAAGCCTCTCACATCGCAGCTAAGTCCCGACTGGATCCCAAGACCTCCCGCATCACCCGCCGTCCCGCTCCGCACTCCCCCAGTGTCGACTTTACACTGCGACTTTCCCCTGCTCTGCGATCACTTGCCTGCCGTTCTATGGAGGGGTGACGGCCAACAGGCCCGCTGCAGCTCCGTCCGGCCCCGGAGGCGCTCCCTCGTTGCCGGGCCTCCGCTTAAGATGGCGGGCCCACCACAGCTCTGCGACGTGGTCCTCTGTCACGGGGCATGCCAGTCCCCTCCGTTGAATCGGGCGCTCGCTGGTCTCACAGGTCGCCGGCTGTTATTCGGCGGCAGCCCAGTCTGCTGCTTTGTCCCAGTCTCTCGGTCCCTGCGGGGACTCAGCCTCTCCGGATCTCGCTACGTGGCAGCCGCCGCTCCAGTGCCGGGTCTCCTCGGGGCAAGGCCGTGCCCCCTCAGCGCCGCGCTCCACGTCTCGATCACTGTAGGCCCCGCAGTGATGAAATATCGCAAATCCACACCATCGCTGCGTCCGCTGTACCTGCCGCAATGATCGGCCACTGATTTACGGGTGTCCAGCTGCTAGTGGCGGCAAAACGCTGGTGCTTTGTCGGGCGGCCAGCGGGAGAGCTCGAGCGGCACGTCCTATCGAGCCGCCATCTTGGCCACGCCCCGAGTAATCAGATTTTAGAGAACTTTCCAGTTCTACTCAGAATGCTGCCCAAATTCATCCTGATTTTGCTGCTTATTTGGGACTTGGAATAATTTCTGATTTTACATACCCTGCATAACTTTGCATCTCAAGGCCTTTATGGCACTGACTGTACCACTTATTGTGAATTTTTGTAATAAAACCCTTTAACTTTTCATTGATCTAGAACTCAGTTATTGAGTGGACTCCATTAATTAGTGAGCTGTTTTACTCTGCTAATTTGATGTTTGGGGAGGTGCCTTGATGCAGGGACACATTACGTTTTGAATTTGAGGTTTAACACCATCTCTGATCCAGTAAACTGAATGAGGTAAATTTTGGGGTTGCAAATTGTGGGGCATACTTTTGGTCCCACGGTGGCACTGTCTGACTTTTTTAAGACCAGCAAAGTTTTTCACAGTTCCATATACTAAAAAACGTACTGGTGCTTCTAGTCCAGTCAAGGTGGCTTGAAATATTGCAAAAATGTCACACTTGTATCAGTGGAATGTGTAGTAGTAAGCCCTGGAACAGGCATTTTGTAGAACTAGCAGGGGCAATGGATGGTGTGAAAATAAGTTGGGCTCTAGCACTTGATTTTTTTTTTACAAATTAACCACTGGGTCTGCCACATGGTCAGGTGGGTTGACTTTTCAGGAGGGAGATGGTGGAGATAACTGACAATGTTAATAGTGTCCGGAGAATATTGTTCATTGTTATCCATGGTTGTTGAAAAATCAGGGTGGAGATCAGTGACAATGTTGGTTGTGTCAGGAGAATATTTCGCACTGTTTTTCATGGCTGTTAAGACATAAGGGCAGAGATCAGTGACAATTTTGTTGATGTCAGAAAATGATTTTTTGTTGGAGTTCATGGCTGTTGAGACATTTGGGGTTGGTTCAGAGCTATGGTATGCATTGACTCAAGACTTTAGGATGTCGAAGTTGATGAAGATATAAAGGTTTATATGTGATGACTTAACTGTAACCTTTATACCACAAACATATCCTCAGACTGATTGTGAAAGTGAGATAAAGTGTTAAGAGTATAACCACTTATGTTTTGAAAAAAACTCTCACCCACTCTGTTGGTCTCATGCATCATCATCGGGGCTCATCCTGACGCCCTAGAAAGCAGGATGAGTTCAGCCTCAGTGGAGGGAGCACTGATATTTGTTGTGGTAATTGAGAGAGTAAAAATACCTAGGCTATCTTTGCATCCCTTCATTTTGGGTGCACCTTGCAAGGTTAAAAAAGGAAAATAATGGGTACCTATAGATATGATTTTCCAAGCATCCTTTGTGTCAACATGTATCAGCCGTTTCCTGATAAGCCACTATGTGTCCAAGGTTTTCATCAGGACTTATGGATAACACCTATTCATGTTTTGTTATTCGTCCTATCCCTACCAGTCTGGTGTGTGCTGTAATGTAGGAAAGATCACAACATGCAGTTTCTTAGCTGGTACAAAGCAAACACCTATTAGTGCCTCTAAGATACAAAGGCACACAAAACTTGTATAAATGTAAACACTCCACAAAGTTTGTTTGCTTACTTCTTCCCATTCTGAAAAAGAAAACGTAATTTGGTTTGTAAACAATAACAGAGACTCCATACACTGCAATCAATTTGCAAGTGTGGCACACATCACTGCAAACATAAGTGATAGAAATTGTGATAGTCTAGGGTTGGTGAACTCACTCTAAAGCCTAATAATTAGAGGCTTCCTTGGAGTGCGGAGATGACATGCCTCTGTAGTCAAACACTAAAAGTCAGAGCTATGAGTATCCAATCAGCAGCAAACCCGATGTTTTGAGCCAGCAGAGTAAATGCCCAAAAATCAATATCCAGTGTTCACTCATTCAATTATGCAAACTTTGGTCCTTAAAGGTGCATGTCAGTAAAATGTATGTGCTCTCCCTGTCTCCTGTATGGATGCTGAGGGATCGAGCCCAGCTTTCTAATGTGCTTTTAGCGTCTGATGCATTAGACCCCTTGTATCTAGGCCTAGGATGAGAGTCGACAAATAAAAGACTATCATCACTTTTGGGTGCAGTGATGTGAGCCCCACTTACAATTTGCATACCGAGTGTTGTGTCTCTATGTATTATTGTTTAGAAATATAATTGCGTGCAATGAAAATATCAGCAAAGTGGTGCCTTTTGAAGGTTTGGGATGAAACAGACCACAGTCGTCTCTGGGTGATGTTTGGCTTTGTGGTGGCAAAACATATTATAGCCAAGAAGTGGAGGGCATTGTTCACTCCGATACTGCAGGAATGGACAATGGTAATGAATTGGTGTATGCAAGCCGAGAGGGTCGTCTACGAGGGCAGAGGCTGCCCAAATAAATGGACCAAAATCTGGGAAATTGGAATGAGTACAGGGGGATGTTGTATACACCCGCTGATCGAGTTAATCCCTTTGAAATGTCTTGAACGTATATCTGTCGTGTGGCTACATTGTATCGATATCTCGGGGAGGCGAGGAGCTGTGAAAGATTTGGAAGCTAATGGAAGTGGCTTGATGTTTACACTGTGTCATAATAATAGATGGGAAACAGCCATTACATTGCAGGCGTAACAACGCATGCGATTACAACGCGGTTGTTACAACGACCGCGTTGTTACATCGCTGTACCATTACAACACAAGTCGTTACAACAACTTGCTGTAGGGGGCGCTCTAAGATAAGGAATAGTATAATTTACTATTCCAACACCTTCCCTACTGTTGCACACACTGGAGTTGCAATAGTAAATTATACTATTCCAACATCCAGCGCCCCCTACAGCAAGTCATTGTAACAACTTGCGTTGTAATGGTACTGCGATGTAACAATGCGGTCGTTGTAACGACCGCGTTGTAAACGCATGCGATGTACAGGTATAAATTCTAATAAATAGCAGAATTTTTGTTGTCACAGAAATGTCATGTTTGATCTTTACAATAAAAAGAATTACAAAAATAAAGAAATATAATTGTGTTTCTTTTTTCAGAATTGGCAGTAGTAAGGGAACGAACTGTGTGGAATGTTTACCTTAATACATGCTTTCTGTGTCTTTCTATCTTGCAGGCCCTAGCAGGTGTTTGTTTTGTTTCAGATTAGTATGTGTCAGGACTGCTGCGCGGCTCCTGACGGGCGAACGGGTCCACAGCTGATGTGCTATGCCTCGTCAGTTTCTTCCTGACATCCAAACACTAAACTGCGTGCTCACAAGAGTTTTCAAACTCTTGCGAGAAAGGTGGCTGTCGTGTCCTGGCCGTCGCAATCAAGCATAAACAACTCGGGACACAGGTGCAGATAGCAACACCAACTTTATTCAGCTTGCGTCTTCTCTGTAACTAACTTCCACTGTCCCCTGACCTCCCGACGTCAGTTCCCTTTCTTACAGGTGGCTACAACCATTCTAATTCTGCTGTTGTGGGTGGAGGGGGGAGAGCCAATCCCACAGGGTCCTGGTGCTCAAACACTACACCTTCCCCACCTTAGCAATAAACCTGCAACTTTCACAATTTTTTTTATATTTCTTCCATTGTATTTGAGGTGGACACACTTGCTTTCCGGATTTGGTGGTGACCACTGGGAGGGATGCGTCTTCATGCTGTCTGTCTGTAGACAGCTCAGTTTCAGGAGGCACAGATGAATGGGATGAGCCTCGCTTGTCTGAGTCGCCAGCTCCGAAGCTATCGCGTCAACAATTTTCAGTTCTATTAAGGACACGGAGATGAGGATTATGCTTCTCTTTTTTTACTTCAGAAACATACCAGCCAATCAAAACTTTAAACTACATAACCCATTAGCCCCCACAGCCCCTTCTCCCCACCAATCACAGGGATCATGCCTGACTATATTTGTCCATAGAACGTTAGTCCTTCCTCTTTCTTTGTGAAAAAACAACATAAGTACTCAAAACCTGGAACCATCAGGAATGGAAATTAAACAACAGGCAAAGATGAACATACTTCGCAAGGAACGGATATAGCGTCAGCCGCACATCAGGCCCCTTCAAAACGCCTTGGCATCCGTGCCTGAAAAGAAACAAGAGCCATAATATCGAACCTTCATGAGCTCATCACAAAACACGAGGGAAATCACATCATATCATCAGCAAAACGTACTGTTATAACATCATAGATACATATGAAATCGAACTGCAGCATCATACTCAACAGTTAATCACAAGGTAACAGTTTGTCAATATACAAACATTCTAGGGCGGGATAATCCTCGCATCCTTGTCCTTAATAGAACTGAAAATTCTTGATGCGGTACCTAGAAAATGTTTTGTTCCATGTCAGGACCAGAGGCTTTGGATTATGCTAGTTTAAAGTTGAGCCACCCCATTAGATGCAACATCTACAATTGGCTTGTGATGAAATAATTTAAAAGTAGAATTAGAAGACCAATCTGCCGCAGCCATAATGCCCTCAAAACGAGAACCAGTGGAAAAAGCTTTAGAGACCATTCCCCCCCGCACCGAATGAGCCCTGGACAGGGAGACATCAATTCAAACTTCGAACAACAACCACTCAACCCAACGGGCCAAGGTAGCCGAAGAGACTGGGTGGAAAGGTTTCTGCAAAGAAATCAACATTTGTCCTGTAAAATCATTCCGTAATTCACATGTACAGTCTTCATAACACTTTAGACACTTAACAACACACAACTTCTGATGATGTGGAAAAGCAGGATAACCAACAAATCTAGAATCTATTTTGGTATGCCTAGAAATAGTAATAGACCCAACTGAAGGAGTAGATACTCTACCAGCCAAATCCAAGGCTCTCTCATCTGAGACCCGTCGACAGGAAATGAGACATAAAAGGAGAGTGAGTGTCACTGACAACTGCACGAAAGACCCTCATTCGCAGGCCAATTTCTGATAAAATGTAACACTACGGCAGCATGCCACACTGTGGAATATTTCCGTTGAGGGGGACGAACCATCCTGATACCCCTCAACAGTTTGCAGACCAGCGGATGTTCACCTATCGGTTTATCATCCAGATGAGGATGACCCGAAAACGGAAACTGTTCACTGTCCTATAAGCCAGACCCTGATTAGCACAATACCTGACAGGAAATTCACAATCATATGGATTGTGAATCCCTCAGGATCCACACTCCGCTCACTACACCCACAACCCCATCTACGCTCGTCCGCCTCATAGTGTTTGTGGGTAGAGGGAGCCCAATATTGTGACAGGAAGAAAAAAATATCCTGCGAAACTCCTGGCACTTGCCAGCGTCCCCTGAAAGTCTCCAAGCCATGAGGAACAAGAGCCCCTGAGTCACTAACAGATGTGAAAGGAGCATCGGAACCGAGAGAAGATCCGGAAAAGAGGGAAGGCACACCAGAGGTGCACAAGACAGACACATGGCCACTGGAAACCATTACTGTGCTTTCCAACAAGGGGTTATCAGAACCAATTCTGCCCGTTAGCTCTGCTGCTACAGCAGCAAAGAAAGAGGAAGGACTAAGGTTCTATGGACATATATAGTCAGGCATGATCCCTGTGATTGGTGGAAAGAAGGCACTGTGGGGGCTCATGGGTTATGTAGTTTAAAGTTTTGATTGACTACTGTGTTTCTGAAGTAAAGAAAGAGAAGCATAATCCGAAGCCGCTGGTCCTGACATAGAAATTTCCAGTTCGGGGTGCCAGGACCATATGTCCTTTTCTCTCTACTACTTTTTTTTCTTTGTCTTTGGCTAATGCGTACCCGGTCTCCTCTTCAAAAGGCACTCTCTCGAGCTTGTCGCTGTTTGTCTGCATAGGTCTTCATCTTCTCTTTTCGGTGTGCATCAGTGGTTTGGAGTTTTCGAATGTTTACGTGCCTTTCAGCAGGCCACTGAGGAAGCTTAGTCTGTATTGCTTGACCAAACATGATTGTAGCTGAACTCTCCATTCATGGAGTAAGGCGTTGAGCGATAGACTCTCAGAACCTGGCACAAAGCCTGATTCAAATGGATTTTTTCTGCAGACCCTCTCTGAATGGTTCTCTTGAAAGTGCCTATGAACCTTTCACCTGCACCACTGGCTTGAGGCCAGAGTGGTATGATTCGTTGGTGTATTACACCCATCTGGGTCAGGAACTTTTGAAATTCCTTGCTGGTTAATGGATGGCCATTGTCTGACTTGGGTGTTTGAGGAATGCCCCATATGGTGAGTATGTCGTGCAGTATTGTTATGACCTTTTCATGGCGTGTGGATGAGATGGTTCTAACCAGTGGAAAACTAGGGTACTCTTCAAAGGGGACAAGGAGATACTGGCCATCAGCTAGCAGTCCAAAGAAGTCGATCGCAACTCTTTCCCAGACTTGAACAGGGAGATCTGACATTATTATTGGATGATGTGTGGTTTTTGATGAGAGCAATTGACGTAGGTGGCACTTTTTTAGCTCCTCCTCAACTCTCTCATCTAGCTTGGGAAACCACACTCTCTCTCGTAAGGCTCTCTAGGTGGCCACTGCAACACAATGTCCTTTGTGGGCAAGTTCAATGACAGTGTGTCACAGGCTTTCAGGAAAAACAATTCTTGATCCTTGGAGAATGATTTCTTTTAGAGTGACTGCCAATTGCTCTTGGACATTGTGGAACTTTTGAAGCTCTTCTGACGCCCCTCCTTTCTTGTTCCTTACTTTCCAGGTTCGAGCGATAATCAGTTGTTTGACCACAGTCATGGTGTCATCAGCTTGGGTGGTGGCCACCACATGGTCTACAGATAGCGCTGAAAGAGTGCTTGATTGCAATATGAAGTTAAGATATTCCTCCGCTGTAGAGGGCCTTGAGCCAACTAAGTGCAGTGGGGTGTGTGAGAAGTAGTCTACAGGTTTCAGTTCCTTACCTGGCTTGTGAATGATGTTGTAGTCGTACTCAGTGATGATTGTAAAATGCTTGCCATATAAGAAAACTTGAAAATGTTTGCAGGCCCAGACAACCGCCAGGCTCTCCTTCTCCAATTGAGAGTATGCACGTTCAGTATCAGCGGCTGGCATTGGCAACTATATGTCTCTGGGCATCTAGCAGACCATTGTGTTGCACTAGGATGACTCCCAACCCCACTGGGCTTGTGTCAACTGTGATTTCAGTGTGAAGTTTTGGGTCAAAGTAGGCCATGACTTTTGCATTTTCAATGACCTCTTTTATATTTCTGAAGCTTCTTTCACAGTCATGTGACCATTGAAACGGGACGTCTTTCTTCGTTAGCTCATGCAGCGGGGGCACTGACAGTGGCATAGTCATGAATGTACTTAGTGCAATAGCTGGAAATCCCAAGGAAGGAACATATCAGGCTCATGTCTTGAGGCAGCCTGGTCTCTGAGTGGACTATTACTTTCTCTGGGTCAGGTGTCATGCCATTTTCGGAGAATATGTCTCCAAAGAACTTGAGTTGTGTCTTATGAAATTCACATTTGTCAATATTCACAGTGAGGCCAGCATCATTGAGTAGTTGACATACTTTTAGAAGTGCCTTATCATACTCTCTCCTTGAGCTGCTGAAAATCAAGATGTCATCACTGTAATTGAAGGCGTTTCATACAGGATGGATGACACTACAAATTACATCTTGAAAAATTTCAGCCGATGAAGAGACACCAAAACTGTGTCTATTGTATCTGAATAGTCCCACATTCTTCCAATTCTAGTTGGTGTTATCCTTTGTTGAGATCCAGCTTGGTGAATACTTTGGCACCATTGAATTGGGTGATCATGTCTGCTATGTGGGGTCCTGGATGTCTTTCACGTTGTATTGCACAATTTGGTTGACGCATGTCAACACAGATGCGTACCTCAGTCTTGTTGTCTCTTTTGGGTACTACCACTATGGGTGAAACCCATGGGGTGGGTCCAGTGGAGTGCTCTATAATGCAAAGTTTTAGAAGGGTTGTTATTTACTTTTGTACAGCATTTTGGAGATGGAATGAAATTCAACAATGCCTTTGAGCTACTGGGCAAATGTCTTCATTCCTATGTGGTTGCTCTTTGACACCCTTCAATTTTCCAAATCCATGAAACGATGGGAATTGATGACTTACGTCAGGCTCTGTGCTCAGATGATGGTTGACAGAGCTAAGTCCCATGTCAGCTGCTGTTGTGATACTGAGAAGGCATGCACTGGACATTGTTCCCTTTAGAATGTGTATTGTCGCTTGAGCTGATTTTTCTTTGTGTTTCACCGTTGTCATGAAAGATCCTTGACTATGCAGGGGCTGAGAGGTGGTCCACCTTAACGTCTGATGGGGTAAGAGTCGGTATTGGTGTCAGTTCATGCGTAATGTTGATGGACGGTCCACTGTCAATGATGAATGGTATTTATTTTTAGTTGAATGGCAGGGCACTTGGGCTTGGTGTTCTTTCGTTTCACCTGACTTGCACTTTTGTGCTGATGGCTGATGGTGGATGTTCAGAGTTGATTTGCTGAGTCACGGTCGAATATTGGGGTTGCGTCTGTCGTCATCATTAGTAGATATACTTCCCTCTCTTTCTCACTTGACATCGAGGCAGAGGACCCACTGTTGGAACTTGAGGAGGATCTTGTGCTAACACTGGATTTGATCTGTCTCCGCCTTCCTTTTATACTACTCTTGTATTGTTTCAGCTTGCCCCTAGTGTGCTTGTCTTTTCTCGTGTCTAGCTGGTTCTAGCTGTTCAGCGCATGCTACACTACCTGCTGGCCGGGGCTGCAATTGTTTGCCGCTTTGCCGACTTCGAGGAGACCCTTGCTGTGCCCACAGTCCTGGAGTGAGTCTGCTGCTTAATCCACTTCAGGTTTTGCTGCCAACCAACCTAATAGCGGACCTCTGAGCCCAGGGTGCCCAGCGCCATCAACAGCTGCCGCTGACGAGGGGGAGGCATTCAGTCCATCTTGCGCATAAAGCGCTGCCTCTCCCCCCGCGGCGTGGGACGCGCTGTTCAGTGCATGTTGCACTACCTGCTGGCCGGGGCTGTAATTGTTTGCCGCTTTGCCGACTTCGAGGAGACCCTTGCTGTGCCCACAGTCCCGGAGTGAGTCTGCTGCTTAATCCACTTCAGGTTTTGCTGCCAACCAACCTAATAGTGGACCTCTGAGCCCAGGGTGCACAGCGCCATCAACAGCTGCCGCTGATGAGGGGGAGGCGTTCAGTTCTTCTCGTGCATAAAGCGCTGCCTCTCCCCCCGCGGCGCGGGACGCACTATTCAGAGCATGCTACACTACCTGCTGGCCGGGGCTGTAATTGTTTGCCGCTTTGCCGACTTCGAGGAGACCCTTGCTGTGCCCACAGTCCCGGAGTGAGTCTGCTGCTTAATCCACTTCAGGTTTTGCTGCCAACCAACCTAATAGCGGACCTCTGAGCCCAGGGTGCAGAGCGCCATCAACAGCTGCCGCTGACGAGGGGGAGGCGTTCAGTCCATCTTGCGCATAAAGCGCTGCCTCTCCCCCCGCGGCGTGGGACGCGCTGTTCAGCGCATGCTACACTACCTGCTGGCCGGGGCTGAAATTGTTTGCCGCTTTGCCGACTTCGAGGAGACCCTTGCTGTGCCCACAGTCCCGGAGTGAGTCTGCTGCTTAATCCACTTCAGGTTTTGCTGCCAACCAACCTAATAGCGGACCTCTGAGCCCAGGGTGCACAGCGCCATCAACAGCTGCCTCTGACGAGGGGGAGGCGTTCAGTCCATCTTGGGCATAAAGCGCTGCCTCCCCCCCCGCGGCGCGGGACGCGCTGTTCAGCGCATGCTACACTACCTGCTGGCCGGGGCTGTAATTGTTTGCCGCTTTGCCGACTTCGAGGAGACCCTTGCTGTGCCCACAGTCCCGGAGTGAGTCTGCTGCTTAATCCACTTCAGGTTTTGCTGCCAACCAACCTAATAGCGGACCTCTGAGCCCAGGGTGCACAGCGCCATCAACAGCTGCCGCTGACAAGGGGGATGCGCTCGGTCCATCTTGCGCACAAAGCGCTGCCTCTCCCCCCGCGGCGCGGGACGCGCGCGGGCCGCGCCCGGGCGAAGCCCGGGCCAAGGGTGGGCCCATCCTTGCCCGTCATCGCCAGGAAGAGGCAGGGCAGGGCTACCCCCCTTTCGTTTGTCACTGGGAGCTGGATTGTCATGAACGATTAACTGTGGATCCAGAGGTACTGCTTGTGTGCTATCTTTCACCTGTGCGCTGTGAAGAAATCAAGTATTGTTTGCAGTGGGACCTGCACTAGGTTGTATGAGGGAGACGCCGCCACATAAATATGTGAAGTAAGAGAGGTGCTTCTTCCCCCTTTTTGGACCAGATAAGAACGTCTACATAAGAATTAATGTATTCTACATTTTAAAAAAGGACCTACACATCGCCAGTCCTTGCCACATATATAGCACTCCTTAGCGTGAGTGTTAAAAATGCAGTTCATGTGGTTATTTTTTATCACACTTTTTCACATCACTCACATTTATTTATTTTGAGAGGTACTGAAGAAAGCCCGTATATATTTTTGTTAAGGGCTGAAACATGTCGACCTAAGGATAATAAAACAACTACGCAGAATATTTGTAGTTTCTTATCCACTCTCATGTCTCTTTTAACTATACCCCAGACTACCACGAATAAAAGTAACGGGTAGTATTCTGGAGGTATTTTTATATTTCACTCACTTCATCACATTCACATTCACCTTGAAACCCGCTCCACTGTAAACAGGTGTTGTAGCACAGCCGGGTAGCATTCGGCTACCCAGCTGGGACCCGATGATGAAGCATGACACCAACCAGGTTGGTGTGTGAGGGTTTTCTTAACAAACCTTCGAGGTGCCAGACATTTTATGTCAGACAGTCATTTTTTTCATATTTCTTGGCCGTCTTCTTTGGTTATATCATAAATTTGCAGGGACAAGGACGGCCGTCCTAGAGTCCTAGCTCTTTATTTTGGTTTTGAATATCATGGAACATCACAAGGTTGAGTTCAAAATTAACGTCCCCTGATTGGTTAGCCTTTATTAACTGCTATGACATCTGCTTATTTCAAGAAACATGGCTCCTGATACCACAACATTGTGTAGGCTTCTTAAACTATCACATTTCAGCAGTGAAAGGAGCAAAAGGCCGGCCATCAGGAGGCTTGACTATATGGGTTCGTCAAGATTTAGATATTGGTGTTAAGGAACTCTCAACAAAGTGTAATGACATACAGGCACTAAGAATAAAAATGGGCCAGCAAGAGAATATTGATATCTATAACATCTACGTGAGGGGTACAAGAGGGTGTAAGTCTGAAGTATTAGCGGCCCTAGACGATCTCCTTGAGGTACACTCCTCAAACAACAACATTATCATTGCGGGCGATTTTAATTCAACCTTTGAGCCCTTGGCTACCCAAGATTGGTACCTCACTGAAGAAGACGCCCAGTGGGGAATCCCGAAACTAGAGCTTGCTCCCATAAAAAAATGGTCGGAGGTGGCCATCCAGATTAATTCTATCTGCCTAGAAAAGGGGCTCAGGGCAGTAAATGGAAGGACTTCACAGGATAGGCTGGGGGCAAACACGTTTAATAATGGGCATAGTAAGAGCAGGATAGACTACATACTTATGAGCTTGAAGTATTGGCATGCTCTTGAGGACAGATTATAAGGGATCGCCTGGAAAGTGATCACAATCCTTTGTGTGTGACCTTGGGACGCTGGGGCCAAGAGCCACTGTCTCGTAGGGAGTTCGAACTCCATTCTTATGATGTAGTCCCTACTAACGATATGAGGCACCTCAAGTGGTCAAGTATAGTTGAAAACCTGGAGTCCCTGGAAGGTATTTCCAAGGTTGTCGATAGTGCCCTTTACGAGTTGGAGAACAGACTGTCTAATAATGTGGAATTGGAGTCTATTATCCAGCTCCATGATATTTTCTTCGCACAATTGAGAACTCACTTTGTTAAGCCTTGTAAGGCAAAGAAACGAATGGATAGCAAGAGCTGTCGGTGGTACAATAAAGACTGCAGGCAAGCAAGAGTTTCCCTTGGGAATGCAATTAAAGTCGGTGAGCCTGTTGCAGTTCGTACAGCTAGGCATGAGTACAAGAGTGTCATGAATAAAGCTAAACACTCCTGGGATGAGAAGAGATGGCAGGAACTTAAAGAAGCTAGCACTCTTAAAAATAGTAAACTATTTTGGAGCATCATAAAGTGGGACCGAGGAGGGCAACCCGAACAGCCTCAAAATCATGTCTCGCAGGATAACTGGGTTAAGCATTTTAAACCTCAATATGCCCAAAGTCCAACTGAGTCAAATATGGATGTACCCAGCCATGTGTTTTATGTGGAAGAGGCATTTAACAGCAATGATGTTATGCTAGCTCTTGAGTCAGTGGTGGGTGGCAGAGCACCGGGCCCAGATGGCGTCCCTGCTGATATGTTTTTACACGATAAAACTAAATGGGGCAGATATATATTGCTACTGGTCAACGCAGTTGCTAAAGGTGCCCCAATACCAGAGTCCTGGAAAGGAGCCGAAATAATCCCCGTATACAAAAAAGGAGACAAATCATTGCTGGGGAACTATCGACCAATTAGCTTGATAGATTCCCTACAAAAGATTTTGGGGAGGCTGATCCTTAATAAGATCCAGGAGTGGATAGAAGAGTATAGTATATTATCCTCCCTCCAGGCTGGTTTCCGGGCATACAACAGCACCATCGACCAGGTGTTTCGTATTATTCTAATACACTGGAAGAAGGTGGTTCTGGGTAAAGGCAGCTTATATGCTGCCTTTGTTGACTTAAAGTCATCATTTGATCTTGTTCCCCGTTCCAGCCTGTGGGTGATATTGCAGGGTTTGGGGTTGCCTATAGAACTCCTAACACTTATTACGAGACTGCACAAGGATAATTACGCCAAAATTCGGTGGGGCTCCCAGGGCAAGGTTACTGGTAAATTTCCACTAGAGAGAGGGGTGTGCCAGGGTTGCGTAATGGCACCTACTCTATTTTCACTGATTTATTAATGGCATAGTTGACTGTATGACAGCTGCGAATATCGATACCCCGATTTTAGCTGGTGAAAAGATTCCCTTTTTAATGTTCGCGGACAACACATTGATTATCTCAAAGACTCCGAGTGGGCTACAGCGAGCCCTGGTAATTTATGAAGAGTTTTGCTCTGCACGCGGCCTAGAAGTCAATGTGTTGAAAACTAAATTTATGACTTTTAATCAACATAGAGCTTTTAAAGGTAATATTTTAATGAACAATCGTCCATTGGAACAAGTTAAATCGTTTATTTACTTGGGAGTAAATATATAGAGTGACCTAAAATGGAACCAACAAATTGATTTGGCTACACTCAAGCACCTGCAACTGTCGGGAGCACTCCTGCGGGAGCACAAAAAGTCTCTTACTAAACCAATTAGCCCAGTGCTCCAAGTTTATGACATGAAGGTAGTTAGCTCTGCCCTCTACGGTGTTGAACTGTGGGGATTCGAGAATACGTCCAAACTCATCGTATAAGAAAATAGGTTCCTACGTAGTATCACTAATCTCCCTCAAAGTACGCCATTGTGTCCTTTATTATATGACCTTGGTAGAAAATCTTTAACTGATGTTGTAAAGTTACGTCCAGTGTTATACTGGAGAAGGCTGTGGACAACACCAGAACTGATGACATATGCCGCAGGCCTTCTGGATGTAATAAAATCTGATATTTTCCACAAGATTGGCTGGCTCTGTGGAATTAGAGATGTTCTGGGTAAAATTGGTATGCAAGTGCTTTGGGAGGATCCAGCCACTGCTTGTTTTCCCTCAAAAAAGATCCTTAAAGAGAAATATTGGGAGATGGTCTCTTATAATACCTTGAGATCTAGTGAATCATCTTCACTCACAGGGATCCTTCTGGAATTTAAACACATCCCCAGTCTAGAAGTATATTGGGACACAAAATCTAAACCATTTGATAGGAAATTTTATTTCCAGTTGAGGGCGGGTTCTTTGCCTATTAGATCCTTTACATCCAAGTGGTCCAAAACATGTGACAAAAAGTGTCCTAACTGTTTGGCCCACACAGAATCTATTGCGCACATGTTATTCGTTTGCCTAGCCTATGTGGATCCCCGCCGGGTATGGTTGAGGCCCATATGTAAGCTGTTGGGCACTAGAAAGAGCGCGGAAGCGGAAAGAATCATACGCACCAGTGCGTTATTTCCTATTCCCTTAGCAGTAGCAAAATATTTAGGGTGGTCGTGGGCCATTAGATCGAAAGCCATACCCTCATGAAATGTGCACTAATTGTATTCAGTTAGTTATTGCTCTAGTGATATAGACATAGAGATCCACACAAATATTTTCAGGTTTTTTTCAACTTTAGGTTGAATTATCCATGGCATAACTCTCCTTGTGTTCCTTTGCTCGAGAACTTAAAAGAATTATTGTCATTTTAGATATTGAGCTTTTTGTATGTACACAGACTTACCAAACAGGTTTATTTCTAATTATGTTTTATTGGATGTTTTATGTATAGTGCTTTTATGACGACTTGTCGAATAAAGCTTGTTTGGATTGGATTGGATTGGTTCTTCCTCTGACGAGCTCGACACACAGCTTTGAAATGGGTCTCCTTGCTTTATCCTTTGCAGGTTTGTCCGAGGGCCGGGCATTGACCCTCATGTGGGAAGAGAATCCGCACTGGTGGCATAGTTTATCCATCGTCTCACCCTCTTGTTGACATGCTCTATATTAGATGTACCATTCATAATCAACATTTGGTAAAGGATCACATTTTTTCCAACGCTTCCTTCATTTTGTGATAATAGGTAGCATCTTCACCTGCTAGTTTCTTTTATTTTTTATTTGCCTATTTCAGAATTGGCAAGAAACACATCAACATAGCTCCCAATAGTGCTGCATGCATTGAAACAGATCAGATTATCTGTGCAATATCCCAACCACAAGTAAAGACATCAATATACAATTAGTGAGAGCCATCACCAGTTATACACAACCCTCTATTACTTTTCTGGGACTGTCAGCCGATATGCAGTCAGGAGACCCCAATGACTTTTGGCCTTGAGGGCCTCAGTAACTCTTCCGCATATAGTTCCTTGCAGTAGGCTAGATCCTGAAGCCACTGCCATTTGGTTGGTGCTGCATGTTTGCCCCAGTGCAGAGCAACTCTCCATTTTCCCAGCAACAGGGCTACGGCCTCAAATCTGAGATTTGCCGGTTGTAAGCTTTTAACCAGTCCCAGCAGACCCATTCTAGGGTTACACATCACCGGCTCGAGCACTATATCTACCAGAGCTTCTGTGCTTTGAACCCAAAATCCCCTAATGGAAGTGCACAACCAGGTCAGAGGTATAAAATCTGCATCTGGTGTTCCGCAGCGCACACATTTTGCATCCCCCTCAGACCATATCTGCATAGTTTGACAGGTGTACAGTACATTTGGTGTAGATACTTAAAGCGTATAATGAGCAAGTTACAGTTGGGTGTAAGTATGCTCATCTGTGTGCAGCAGAAGACCCTACCCACCAGGTCCAGTGGCTGGTGAAGCACTACATTCCATTTCTCGGTTGTCAGATCTGGGGCTGCTGGTCTATCTGTTTGAGCTGCCACTAATAATTTAGTAATCAAGCTCCTATGTGTAGTACTAGTAAGTAAGGTTTGTAGTGCACAGAGTGTAGAGAGTTCTTCAGGAAATTAGGGCTTCAGCTCCCACAGGGCAGCTCTGAGGCGATAGTATGTGAATGTCAACATTGGGGTATGCCGCAGTGTATGTGAGATGTCAGTGAGAGCTACAAAATTGCCACTGGGGTAGGCATTACCCAGAGGTTTCAACCCAGCCCTACCAAGCATTCCCACCGCTCTATCCTCTTGCATAAACAATATGGCTAGATGGAACTGCAGCGAGAGTGCCGGGGCATATAAAGATTCCTTATGGACCCTCGCTCCGAGCACCCGCCAAACACTCGTAGTGGAGTGGATCGTGTTCATTTCATTCATGTCACTCTCTCACGTTTATGCAGCAGTATAGCTTTAAACGGGATGGGGTAAGCATCATCATGTTCCACTGCAAGATGTGGCACATATTTATGGGCGACGTACCAGTAGTGGGCAAAGTGGGCCTGAGCACACAATTAGGATAATTGTAAGTCTGGTGCATTAAAGCCCCCTGGGCATACAAAAATGTGAGTATGTCCCATCGAATCCTAAGTTGTTTCCCCGTCCCTGCCAGCTTAATCTTCTGCACCCGCAGTGTTTTAAAAAAGTGCTGTGGTAGTACTATAGTAACATTAATAAAAGATGTCGAAATGTGGGTAGCATCCCAATCTTCATGATGGCTATCCTGCCTGCTAAAGACAGCGGTAGCCTGGACCACTGTTGTACCTGATCCTCCAATTGCGAAATGGCCCTGGCATAGTTGTAGCAAGTGACCAGTTCTGGATCGCTATGGATACAGATTCCCAAGTATTCAACAGGGTCCGTGATCCACACCAATGGAATATCGAGTGGGTATGCTCGAGTACTCGACTTCAGGGGAAATATGACCGACTTCGACCAGCTGATGCTCAGGCCTGAATATCGTTCAAATCTTATATACTCACAGATTACAGGTGCCAAATGGGTGGGGGGTTCTCTGACGTATAATACCATATTGTCCGCATATAAGGGAACGTTAAGGGGGCGCAGACGGAAATGCAGTGTGGAAGTGGTATGCCATTGCTGGATCACACATGCTAATGGCTCCATTGCAATAGTAAATAATATCGGTGACGAAGGGCACACCTGTCTCATAACTCTATGGATGGGGAACCCCTCAAGACATGATAAAATTAATGCGCACCTGGGCCATCGTCTTAGTGTATAGTATGTGAATCTATCGCAGGAATGCCACAGGGATCCCCATAATGGCCTTTAATGTGAACATATATTCCCATTCGATGGAATCGAAAGCTTTGGTGGTGTCCAGCAGGACTGCCACTGCCTGCAGCAAGAGATTCAACTGGTGTAATAATGCAAAGAGGGTGCGCAGATTACGCGTGGTGGTGTCAGCTGGTATGAAACTCGACTGGTCTGGCAACACTAGATAAGGGAGTAGGGGTTGCATCTGGGTCGCCAGTATCTTGGCTGAGATCTTTGCATCAGTGTTAATTAAGGACAGGGGTCTGTAAGACTCGCAACACTCCGGCGCTTTGTTGGGTTTCAACAATGCAACAATTAAGGCTTCCTGTAGAGAAGGGGGTAATGTCTGCTTAGTGTATGCCTTGTCATATAAGGAATATAGGTGTGGTGCCAGGTGGTCAATGAATTCTTTATAAAATTCACCCGCCAAACCATCTATGTCCGGAGCTTTACCGCTGGGAAGCGAGCGTATAATGTCTTTGAACCGATCAACTGTAATAGGTTGTACCAGATACTCTCGCTGGCCAAGAGACAGCCATGCCAGTGCCACTTCCTCTAGGTATCCCTTTATTTCGGCCTCTGAAGCTGAATGTCGGGTATTTGTATAGGCAGGCATAGAAGTCATTGAAATCAGTCAGTATAGAGGGTGTGTTGTAATGATTTATATTCTCAGGGGTGGTGGTCCTCACTATGTGTGCTTGCCCCCATGGCGACTTCAACTTAGCAGCTAAACTGCGGTCAGGGCATCCACCCTCCCCATACGTTCTAGCTGTGTGACATTTGGGTAGAAATCATAGTTCCTGGAAAGCCATATATTTAAAATTTGTGATTTGCTCCCCGAATGGAAGCAAGGATGGTGGGGCGGGGATCAATTTCATAATCACGTTCTAAGGACCTCAATGTGTTCTCAATATATCAATATTTTGCAATTGTGTGCATATTGTACACAAGACGCCTGTGTGCTAATACAGACCCCTGATTGTAAGCTTAAATGCTTGCCACAGCGTGTCTTTACCTTTCACAGAGCCCACAGTCTTGTCAAAGTATTCAAAAATAGCTGAGTGTCTTCTGGGCCTGCCATCTGAGCTGGGGGGACCGCGCTGCGCCTTGGGATCGGCAGCAACGGAGCTGGTGAGTCCCTGTCCCTCCACCGCCCCGACGACGCATTGCCAGTGCGGGCGCACGCACCCGGGGCTGGCGGCCGTCCGTAGCTACATAGGCAGGGCCGGACTCGGCCTTGGGCCTGCGGAGGCCGACTGAATGGGCCCGAAGAGCCCCACTGAACTGGTGTGCTGCCTGGCCCCTTTCCTCCTCCCCCCCCCATGCTACCTATAATCACAGGCCCACTTACCAAACTGCCACAATAAGGCCGGAGATAGTGCCAGGGCCCGCAATATAGACCTCCAGACACAGCGGCGGAAACAACACCTACTGCGCCACGCTGATACTGTCCCGAGTCGCCGTGTGGGGCTCGGATTGACGAAGGGGCCGCCGGGCTGCCGCAAGCCGCAACGGCGTAATTGGAGGTATACATCCTTGTGGAGCTTGTAACGACCTGAAGCCCTACAGAGGGGGGGCGCCTGAGAGGTATCATACACTTGGCCCGACTGGCGGTGGGGGACAGAACCCCGTCTTTAACTGGCCTAGCTTCTACGCAGTAAGAACATTGGTGGAGGTGACGCCTAGCACCTGCAAAGAGGGGGAGACACCATAGTGTGTCCTATCAGACCCAGGCCAAGATCCTATCCATAGCCCAGGCTTGGGGCCCGTGACGAACGTTGATTAGTACGAACCACGGCCTGTACCACTTCAGTGACTCTCAAACCGTGGTGTACTCCCCAGCAGAGACTATATCACTGGGGGGTTGGGCCCAACTGCCGAAACCCGACAGGCCGGTGAGGGCTCTATCCCTCGCGCAGGCGGCGGTGAGTAGCCGGTGCGGCCAGTCCCTCCAATATTTCACACCACCTCACAGCCTCGCTATGGCGAGCGGCCGTGGCGGCCGAGCGACGCTTCAATACAAACTGGAGAAATGCGCATGGCAGAAGGGTCAAGATGAGCCACAAACCAACCCCAAATCCAGTGGGGATCAACCAGACCCCACATTGCAGGATGTCTTAGCTGCTATAATGACTGTACGCACCTCCCTAGAAGGCCGAATAGACACTGTAGCCTCCGAGGTCGCCCTGATCAGAGCAGATATGCGGAAAATGGCCGACTGCATCACCGAAGTTGAAACTACGACCCAAGACCTAAAAACCGACACGGACCTCCTCAAACGCCAGGTGTCCGACCTCCAGACTACCCAGGTGGGGCTTGAACGGCAACTGGATGACTACGAAGGCCGAATGCGCCGCAACAACGTTCGCATTGTGGGATTGCCGGAGCGCGCCGAAGGGCAGGCGGCGGACATCTTTGTAGAGGAGTTGATACTTAAACATCTCCAGCCCAGGGGGTTATCTAACTACTTCTCCATCGAGCGGGCGCACCGGGTACCGGGCGGTAGGCCTAAGCCTGGGGCGCCGCCTCGACCGTTGCTAGCAAGAGTCTTCAACTTCCGAGACAGAGACAAAATACTGCAAACAGCGAGATCGGCCCCACCACTTGTTATAGACAACAGCAAAATCTCTTTCTTTCCGGGCTTCACACTACGTGCGCAGAAACAACGGCGCAGCTTTCTGAAGGTGAAACGTGCATTGCATGATCAAGAATTCAAGTACGCTATGCTCTTCCCCGCAAAGCTGCAGGTCGAATCCGAGGGGAAAGTATGGTTCTTTACCAGACCCGAGGAAGCCTGAGACTTGCTTGACGGCTGGCGAACAGTCGGTAAGCGACATCGCAACGCCGGTAGAGGTAATGGCAGTAGCAAGGGGTCAAGTCCAAGGCCAGGTTCACCACCGAGGGGCGAGAAGTTGACACAGACCTTGACTGAGTAGAGACTGGCCGATAGTAGACGCAAGCCGAAGCTTTTTGGTCTTCATGGCGCAGGCCATCTTATTCCCACAACCAAAAGGAGGTCAGGGGGGAACTGCCTTCTACTGATCTGAACTTAATTTGAAATGATTGCATACAGCGTAGAGATCATTCTTATTTCCAGTGATGGGGTATCACCGGGGATTGTACTTGTAGTTACTCGTAATGGTTCCAGGACTTATCCAGAGGGTAAATGTTAGGGGGGCATTGCTATTAAACATAGTCTGCCATAGGGAGTGGGGCTGGATCACGTTCCTCAGAGTTTCAAGGGTGGGCGATAGGCACTCTGCAAAGTTGGGGAGGCGGGAGGTTTGGTGCCCGTCGTGCAGGGAGGCAGGGTGGGGGGAGGGTGTTGGGAGTGGGGGGGGTGTTGTTTAAGTTGTTTTGATTGTTATATTATTGTGATGGAAGTGATGCAATGCATAGCTCGAACTATGGTGTACCCAAAGCATACAGCCTTTGAGCGTTGGCCTGGTCATGTAGATTTGCTACAGAGGCAGGCAGGATTCCACTTCATACGTACACCCTATGTCTGCTGGCACTGTGAATAGAACCCTCCGCATTCTTACCTGGAATGTCAACGGGTTGGGGGATAAGCTAAAGAGAGGAATTGTACCCCAATACCTTAAGAGACAGGCCTTAGATATTATCCTGCTACAAGAGACTCACCTCATTGGTAACACCTGCAAAGCACTTGATCGCTGGGGCTATAAACTAGTGGCACATGCCGGCTTTACATCTGGTTCCAGAGGGACTGGCATCCTCATGCGCAAACAATGTCCATTTATAATACACAGCACATGGACCGATAACCTAGGTAGATATGCTGCCATAGCGGGGACATGGGAGGGGACGCATTTCAATGTTCTCTCGCTTTATGTTCCTCCTGCACTGAAGGCATCCACACTAGCCGCCCTTGGTAAATTGCTATTAGACCTCCCGACTGGCACACTGATACTGGGGGGTGACTTTTATCTAGCAGTAGATGGTATTGTGGACCGCCGACCCCCTCGGCCAGACCCACAGAACACTTCCCCACTGAGGGACTTTCTCCTGGCCTTCGGCCTAGTAGTCCTTTGGCGACATTTTAACCCCATGGTGCAGAACTTTACCTTCCACTCAGGGATACATGGCAGTCAATCCAGAATTGACTATTTATTCACGCATAATGATGGCCTCTCATACTTTACTGAAGCTAAACTTTTAGCGTGAGGTATCTCGGATCACTCCCCGGTTCTGATCCAGGTAGCCATACCACAGAGACAACGCCGCCTTACCTTATCTATAACTCCGTGGATCTTGAAGATCCTACAGGTTAGAAAGGCCCTGGTGGAGGGGGTGGAGCATTATTTTGCCGAGAACACGCATTCAGTTCGGTCCTCATGTACGCTGTGGGGAGCCTTTGGGGGCAGTAATTATGGGCCAGGCCCTCTCATTGATGGTGGGGTATAAAAAGGAACAGAAGGCCAGATTAGAAACCCTAGAGGGGGAAATCAGGGGATTGGAAGACGAAGTGGCAACGCACGACGATGCACAGCATGCCCACACCCTGAGAGTCAAACGTTTAGACTATCGTCTACTTGCGGCAGATTCAGCCAAGGCTAAGCGTAAAGCAACCCAGCATAGAATATATGAGTTGGGCGATGCCACTGGTAAAATGCTTGCATGGCTAGAACGGCGGAAGTCGGCTCAGCGGTGGGTGCCCCTCATTGATACTGACGCTGGCGAATCAGTGACGGACCCAGTGCAAATTGCTGAGACCTTCACCTCTTACTTTACCACTATATACTCCTCCACTACACGCACTACCCCGCAGGACTCACGTGACCTCCTATCCACTATCCTGGTAGCTGCGCTCACTTCGGAAGATCGGGATGCCCTAGAGAGTGATCTTACTGAGGAGGAACTAACGACGGCCATAGGGGGCATTAGGTCTGGCAAGGCTATGGGCCCCACAGGGCTTCCAATAGAACTGTTTAAACTAGTGTCCTCTAAGATAACGCCCGCCCTGCGAGCCATGTATTTAGAGAGCTATCAAGTTGGGTCTCTGCCCCCGAACTGATGCTAGCTTCCATTGTTGTAGTACACAAACCGGGCAAGGCGACGACGCGTTGCGACTCCTACCGTCCTATTTCATTGTTGTCAGCCCAAGGCCAAAATCCTGGCCAAGGTACTGGCCAATCGTCTTTTACCAGTTATAACCCAACTTGTCCACCCTGACCAATCAGGCTTTATGCCTGGTCGGAATACGGCTCTTAATCTTCGTCGACTTCATGGGGTGATGGGGAGAACTCATACCATCTTAGAGGACGCTGCACTGCTGTTGTTGGATGCTAAAATGGCATTCAACACCATCGAATGGCCTTACTTATTTGCACTTCTCGAACGTTTGGGGTTTGGGCCCCGCTTTATAAGGTGGGTCAAACTACTATACACCGGTCCAACGGCGCAGGTGGTAGTCAATCAGCATACCTCCCGTAGCTTCCGTTTAGGGAGGGGAACTAGGCAGGGTTGCCCCCTGTCGCCCCTCATATGTGCTCTGGTGCTGGAGCCGCTGACGACCTGGGTTAGAGGTGACCCCATGATTTGAGGATTGAAGTGGACAGACCAACACGAGGACAGAATTTTGCTTTATGCGGACGACGTCCTGCTTTACGTGGCGGCTCCTTCTGCCTCGATCCACAGAATCTTGCATATCTTCGCGATATTTAGCTTGCATTCTGGTTACACTATTAATTGGACGAAGTCTGTTTTGTTCATGCTGAGGGGCCAAGTTCCGAGGCTGCATAAAAACACTAATCTCACAGTCGCCACTGAGGGTTTTCGCTACTTGGGAATCTATATTACCCCACACCCTGACCAATTCTATGCCGCTAATCTCCAACCCCCGCTGGCCAGGTTCCAGAAAGATGTTCTCCACTGGAGAACCTTGCCTCTTACCTTGCTGGGTAGAGCTGCGCTCTATAAGATGCTGGCTCTCCCGCGTTTATATACGCTCTGCAAAACACCCCTCACAGAGTCCCGGAGACCTACTTCGCCAGCGTGGAACGCGAGGTCAGAACTCTTCTATGGGAGGGGAAAGGTCCACGTATAGCAGCGCACAAACTGACCAGAGGATGGTATGATGGGGGGATTGCGTTACCAGACCTGAAACTATACTATTGGGCCTCCCAGTTGGCAGTGGTTAACCAATGGGTGTTCGCCCCACCATCGGAGCCGGCAGTCCGCATGGATAGATGGGTAATGGCTAGGGGGGGATACCGGCGTGCACTATATTCTAACCCCAAAACACAATCCCTTACCGGTCCTACTGCACACTCAGTGGCACTGTGGCACTATGCAACAAAATAACTGGGGTGGCACAAGAAACTAACAGCGCTCACACCCCTGTGGGAATCTGAGCAACTCGGGACCTTGAGCAGGTGCCCGGGCTTTGATAAATGGGACCTGATCGGTATTTCCTCAGTGGGGGACCTATGGAAGAGAAAGGCGATGGTCTCCTTCGCGGACCTCCAAAAGGAATACCAGTTGGCGGAGTCCGAGACGTTCCGCTACCTCCAAATCCGCCATGCCCTAACCGCTGTTGTCACTAGCGGGGAGACAATACCTGAAGCCTCCCCACTGGAGGATAGGCTCCTGATAGATCCCCTGCCCCGTAAAGCGATCTCGCTCACCTACCGCAAACTGATCAATAACAAACCCGACCCATTGGTACGTCTTCGACAGCAGTGGGAAACAGACCTGGGATACTTAGAGGACGACGACTGGCAGGAAGCCATTTCCTCCCCTAGGGAGGTGGCCATCCCAATGCATCTACGACTTATCCAACTGAAAACTTTACATAGAACATACCTGTCTGCTCACATACTAGTTAGGATGGGTAGCCGCGCAGATCCTCGCTGCCTCAGAGGATGTACGACCGAGGGCACCTTCTTTCACGTAATTTGGGAGTGCCCAAAGCTACAGCCTTTGTGGGGGAAAGTAGTCTCAACAATGGCCGGGATATGTGGGAAGTCCATCGCCCAATCGACTGTGCCTATTAAATGTATGGGAGGCCACGGATCTGACTCACACAGAGCGAACATGGGTATCGCTAGCGTGCACGCTCGCTAAACGAAACATAGCTCAGGGATGGGGATCTGGAGATCTTCCTAGGTATGCAAAGTGGGCCAAGGATATGGATAATGCCATGGTTGCCCAAAAGGACGTATTCAAACACAGAGGATGTCCCTCGAAATGGGACCATAAGTGGGCTAACTGGAATAAGTCCTGTGGGAATATATGTATCTCTCCCTCGATTGAATTGTAAGATAATGTTTTGGATAGAGTTTCTTTGCCTGTCTAACGTCCGATTAGTAAGTGACCTGACCTATGATTTGCTATATGTATCTTGTCTCTCTTACGTCATTGCTGTATTGCTTTACGATTTATTAACGTACCATCACAACTGTTTAATAAAAAGATTAATAAAAAAAATAGCTGAGCGTAGCCCATCACTGAATACGGGATCCAGGAGTGCCGTCGCCTAGAAACTCCACGTGAATTTGGTGGGAGTATGGGTGGGGATTTACAGGTGCATGATAAGATAGAGTCTTGGGCAGATGTGTTACCTCTGTTGCCCAGGCACATACCTCTTGGGTTACCAACCAGTAATCTTGTCAAGACCACGACCCATGCACAGATGAGATGAATGTACTCTCCTTTTGAGAGGGGTTTCGGAGTCTCCGTATGTCCACAATCCCATATTCTTCCATTCCATCAGGAAAACTTTAGCAGATTGCTTGCCAGCCAGTCCGTTGTCAGTGGAAAGGAATGTATGTGGCGCCATAGTGTCATATAAAAATCAGGATTGTCTATATTAGGTCCATATGTATTTACCAGAGTTAGAGGTGTGCCTCACAGGCTACTCTGCGCTATCGCATATCGGCCTTGCTCATCCACCATGGAGTCTGTGACTGTGAAAGGTACTCCTTTTTTTAAATCAAAATCATGACACCTCTGGAGTAGGAGGAGTAGGAAGAGGCCAGCTTATACACTGCCCAACGGGTACCAATAGGGAGATCTGTGTGGCCTGTTAAGTGCGTCTCTTGCAAGAATGCAATCTTTATATGGTGCCTGTCAAGATATGAGAGTACCTGTCGAGTTTTGCAGGGGTTATTATGCCCCCATATATTCCAAGTCAGAAGGGGTACGTGTCTGTGGGTCGGTCCATAGTAACACCATATGGATAGTCCCTGTAGTGCAAGTCAAGGCAGGCAGTGTGTAATGCACAAAAGCAGCATAGTAAGGAGCAGTACCTTGATGGCAACCAAAACAAACCAGAAGCAACCCCCACCCTTCAGCCACTTCAGCTTCCCAATCATACTAAAGACAAACCCACAACCTAAAAACAAGGAAATCATAAGCAAAAACATGACAATATACATCGTATCAATCATCATTCTACCACACATAAAGATCATATGGGGTACACCCTCAGGTGGGCCACCAGGTTCCCAACACTATACCAGGTATCAGGAGGTGGCCGGGAAGAACAGCAATATACTGACCAACTGGGTCAATCTGAAAGTCAAGGGCAGATCATACTATAGGGAGGACAGGGCTCCCATCATACCCACTTAAGCCCCACACATCATAAACAGAAAGGATCCACTGGGTGAAAAATCCAGATCCCATGTTCAAACTCAATTGCCATTGTCCTCAATATCATCTGTAGGCTGGTCTCATCGTTTCTGGGTGATGGTCTTAAGAAATCCCGTTGCTGTCCTGGGGTTCGTGAATATTTTCTGAGTTCCATGATAAGCTAAGCGTAGGCGCGCCGGGTAGAGCATAGCATAAGAGAATTCGGCCTTTTGCAGTTGTTTCTTGACAATCAGAAACTCCCTGTGTGCCCCCTGTACCGTTGCCGTAAAGTCATGGAAGAAGGCTATGTGGTTGCCCTGGTATACAAGAGCTTTCGTCTCACGCACTAGCCACAGCACCACATCATGGTCACAGTAGTTTAACAATTTAGCTATTATTTATTTTTTTATCATCTTTTTATTGAATGTAAAGCAAATAAAATTGTGGTGACAATAGGTAACATAGTTCATAATGCAAAGACACAGACATACAGCAACTAAATCCCAGCTTTTCTTAGGAATACTTCGACACCCAGTCGCTCACCCAACAGTTTATGGATCAGCAGCAAAAACTAGGCGTCCTCGGTAGCAAACATCTTGAGTAGCACCACAATAGGAGCACACAGCTCCCCCTGATACACGTTCCACTTACCCCATATTTTGTCCATTTGTTCTGACAAACCCTACTTTCATATACCACCCTCTCAGCCTGCATACACCAATCTACGTCCCTCTTTCAATCATTCAGGTGTGGTGTTAATACAGCCCACCACATACGTGCTATATTATGTTTAGCCACCATCAACCCCACTGTCTGCCAGAGGCGATCCATACGCGTGAGATCAGTTTCACCCCAAATATTTAGGAGACACCAATTTGCCAACAACATTACACTGCTCCCACAAACACTGTTGAGACAGGCAGCCACATCCTCCCAATACCGCTGGAGTTCCAGGCAGCCCCACACCATGTGAAAGAATGTTCCCTCCTGCCATCACTGCTTGGGACACTGTGCATTCTCTGTTTTACCCATTTTAACCATTGTTGTACATGCATAATAACATCTATGGAGGATTTTTGATTGCACAAGGCAAACTTTTAACCTTATGGCTGACTACCTGGGGAAGCCAACGTCTCAGGCCATTCCTCATCTTCCAGGTCCCCAAGATCACGTTCCCAACTCTCTCGCAAGAGGACAAAGGTGTCAGGGGAGTTATGTAACAGGTAACGGTAAGTAAGCGAAATTGCCTTCTGGGCATGTAGTTGTCTAGCAATCTATCTTCAAGTGGGGAGGATTCAAGAAGGTCCTCACCCCTTGGGAGTACATTTTGGAGTGCATGACATATTTGTAAATATCGGCATGTCTCAGCAGGCTCTAGGTTTTCATATGTCATTGGTTAAACCAGTAATTGAAGGAACTCACTTTTTTACCTTTACCTCCTCCTGTCCAAATCGGAGATCAAGCAGAATATGAAGTAAGAGTTCTCCTTCATTCGAAAAGAATAAGAGGTTGCCTTTATTATCTCATTCACAAGAAGGGGTATGGTCAGGAAAGTAGATCCTGAAGCCTGTGGGTCATGCACATTCCACAAAATTGCAGAACAATTCCATCAGCAACATCCAAGCCTGTGGGGAGAGTCTTGGGAGGAGTGTACTGTCAGGGCTGCAGTCCAGTACCTAGAAGGACAAACGGGACCGCGGCTGGTGCACTATGCTGCATCAATTGCGTCCCGATGTCCAAACACTAGACTAGACTGTTGCAAGAATTTTCAAACTCTTGCGAGAATGAAGGCCATCTTGCAGCCACCGCCAGATTAAAAGCTGTGTCTGCACTCGACAAAAATGCCTTTTTTGTGGTTACCTACCTGATTACCTGAAATATGTTCCTCTTCAGATTCTGCCGATGCCGGAGTCTTCTGCTTAATCACTGCCCGCATTTTCCTGTTGTTTTTCTCAGTGAGTTATTCTGTCCATGATTGCTGCCCAATACTTTTCATCTACCAAAAAATTGTACCTGTAAAAAACAGCACAAAAACAGATCACCAACAGATGGCCCTCAGGAAGTCACAGTAATGCAAATTTGGCTGCGCAATATAATGAAGTTATACTTCCTGTCCTAAAAACTCTTGAACTTGCTGGTATTTCGGATTCTGATGCACCTAAATAGTAAGCCTGGGCGGAGTTCGTGTAGTTCTGCTCTGACGAGGGGTCTTGACCTGCCGCGACCACCCGCATTGAGAAATCTCGCTGGGTGGAGGTCTAGCGCATGATATTTTCTCACGAGCGCTCATCAACGCTTGCCAACTTAACGTTGGTGAGCCGCTTGAGAGAAAAAACTCCGCTCCGCGTCACTTCGCGGAATTTTGTGGAATTTTGCTTTGTTTGCCCTAAGTTGGCAGGGTATGCCCAGACGTGGGTCCCTTGCTCACTTTGCCACTGGATTCAAGCTAGCCTGGCTGAAGAGGGGTGTTACCCCGAAACCGGTCCCAGGATGCTTGTTTCTGGTTCAGGGAAGACCTGGCTTGGCAGTTCAGGCTGGACTGTTCCCATGACGCCCAGGGTCAAGACTGATTTGCATATAGCTGGGTCTGAACTGAGCTGGCGAAGTGAGGTAAAGAACGATGATGGATTCAACCCAGATCTGTGACTGGGGGTGAGTGTCTGAAAAGTTTCAGAGCTCCGTCCATCATCTCCTTGTGTTTGCCAAATATGAAATTACACCCTAATTTTGCTCTGATTTAACCAGTGGCGTTCCAGTATAACAAATGAGACACGCTGTACTGAAGCAGTTTGTACTTTTTGCAATGTGAGTTTAACTGTGGCAAGGCAAGATATTTTAAGGCTTCAGCACAGTCAGATGGTAAGTTGTATGGCTGCCTGAGATTCTAATATGGACTGGTGTATGGCTGTCAATAAATTGGTACGTAATGGGAGGGCATGTCCGTAAACATTTGCTAAAGTGTGAGGTCTGTGCTACAGGTACTATTTTCTTGACTAAAACTAGAAGATAATGTTCCTGGTTACTATAAGTCCCTGGTTTATTTGGGAAATGATGGGGTTCCCATGTTTGGGCCCCATGAATGGTGCTATTTAAGCTCGTAGTATGCTATGCTGTTGCAGGGGTAGGACCAGGGCCGGACTGGGAACTGCAACCAGCCCTGGCAGATTGCTGCTCGAACGGCCGTGGGAGCAGGGGGTGTGGGGGTGCTAGCAAGAAGCACTGCTCCCGCTTTTGTTACAGGGGGGCGATATTGCAGCACTGCTGCAAAACTGGCCCTCAGTGACAAAACCGGCCCCCACTGGCAAAACCGGCTCCCACTGGTACAAAACCGGCCTCCACCCCTCCGGTCCACCGGGGGAGTGCTCGCTACAGCCAGTCCAGGGTAGGACTGGCCTATTGGGCAATGAGGCAATGCCCAATGGGCTTGTCTGACAGATCAGTGTGTGGGGCAGTTTTTTTTTTAGCAGTTGTGGATCAATTTTATGGCCAGGTAGGCCGCCTTTACTGTTAATTTCCCTGATAGTACCACTTTTTTAGGTATCTGCTTCGCTAATGTGGGCCACTTTTGTTTTAGTGTTTGTCCGACCCTGGCTGTTGATACTTTTGGAAACTCACTGATTAATGTTGTTTAGTCTCACTGACTCGCCATTGAACCTGCTGTGGCCTTTTTATTCCTTGCCTTTGCAGAAACCATTATGTAATGTTCAAAACACCAATGCAACATATTTATGGTTGAACTATTTTTATTAACTTTATGGATACAAAGTAACCCACCTATAATCCAACCTCAACTGGAACGTCCTGTACATGACTGAAAATCACCCTTTTGCCATTGCGATACACATGGCCACAAGACAAGTGAGGATTTCCTGCTCCTTCACCTACCTGTTTCATAGCACCCTACCATGACTAATAACCCTAAGTGTCTCAGAGTCATATTTATGGAATTTGTCAGACATCTGAGACATGGCTCCTGCTATAAGTCGCAATGCGTTCAAGTAGTAAGAGCAAGTTAGTTCCGAATGTCAGTTGCTGGGTACGTAAGTACCGAGCTCCTATATACATTAAAGGCCAGGGAGATATATAGGGTCTGATTCACAAAGATAAACATACACTTTGTGTAGGTTTACATTTGTTTTGGAGTTCAAAAAACTGCATCTTAATAGTAAGTTTACAAGTGCGGTGACACCGCACATAAATAGATAGGCAAGTCGTATCTTATTATGTGCGGAGTTCTCTGCCCCAACGGTGGAGTTTTTTCACTCATAAACTTACTATTAAAATGCAGCTTTGTGAATTCCAAAGCATACGTAAATGTACACAAACGTGTAAGTTTACTGCTGTGAATCAGGCCCATAATGTCTCATGGTCTAGTCCTCTTTTCCAGCTATATGACTGACCAGAGTGGTCTGCCTCAGTGCCGTCTTAACGCATGGGCACGCTGGGCAGTTGCCCAGAGTCCCCATGAGCATAGGGGCCCCATGCAGACCAGAATTTGACACTAATCTTCCGCTAAACATTTTTATTCCTGTGAGTGGTTGTGTAGGCAGGGCCCAGTGCACTGCTTTGCCCAGGGGCCTATAATGCTGTTAAGACGGTCCTGATCTGCCTTCTATTGTATGGGCCCTAAATCACTAATGTTAATTAGTTTTCCCACTGCTTCATGTTAGAAAGTGAAGCTACGTCTCTGTCAAAGACCGGATGTTGAGAAGGTCTGCTGAGTACTCCTCTAGATTGCCTGAGGAAAGCGCAACTCCATCCAGTAGCCACAGTGTTACACTGTGCAGCAAAGTATATGTGAAGGTCCGTCGTGTCTTTTTAAGAGGGTCACAATTAGTAGGAACCCCCACCAGGGCCGGACTGGCCGTAGCGGGCACGGGCATTTCCCCAGTGGGCTGGAGAGGTGGAGGCCGGTTTTGAGGCCGTGGGGGCCGGTTTTGTCACTGGGGGCCGGTTTTGCAGCAGTGCTACAATATCAGCCCCCTGTAATAAAATAAAAGCGGCAGGGGTGCTTGCAACTAGAGCTTCTCAGTGCCCACCCCCCCAGCCACCGGGGGCCGGTCGAGTCGAGTTGCCAGGGCTGGTTTCTCTTCCCAGTCTGGCCGTGCCCCCCACAAAGAGGAAACAAAACTTCTTTGACAACCTTATAATTCTTGATTGAAGACGATGGTAGCACTGGAGAATTCAGCCAGGTACCAAACTCTTCCTGACATCACGAGGGGAAAAAAGGCTACACAAAGAGAAGATCCCGTAAGCAAAATAATCCGTGTTTGAAGCATAAATCAGGGACAGAAACAGTAGCAAGGGGAGAAGAGCACAATGACAAATCAGGGAATGGAATGCATTGAAACACATTTCCCTCTGATAAAGGCTTCTTTAAATATGCCTCAAACAGCAAATGACATCACAGGAAAAGACTATGCAACCTCTTGGATTGGGAGACCCAGACATCCTCCAATGGACAGACCACCATCTAGGATAATCCTAGAGTTAGCTAGCTTTTGATTCTAGAAAAACACAATTGTTGCCATTGGGGTTGAGGGTTCTAGTGGATAAGCTGTTTGCCACCCACACCACTGTGATAGTAGGGTATTCTGAGGTCAAACAGGGCAAATACCGTTGACACAGTTTGTGCTTATCATGTTCATGTGCTAGCCAACCCAAGGCCGGAGAGGCGAGAAAGTGGGAAATGTAAAGCACCTAACATTTGCATTTTTTTCACTGAGGGCTTCAAAAGTCAGTTTAGGATTTTATGGTGTTTGGATTTTATTCATGAACCACTGTGTCATGTGGTGTGCTTTATATGTCGTAATGGCTTATTGTAGTTGAATATTAAACGCTTTGATTAGCTTTGAACATATTACTCAAGAGATGCAGAAACATAAAAATCCTCCATATTTTAACAAACAATGTGCTAGTCCTCAGACAGTGTAGGACATAACTTGTCACAGATGCGTTTCTTCAATAAGACCCCGTGCCATTGTGATAGGACTGTGACAGACACAGTCCTTGCATTTATCATTTCATTTTTCAATCTTCTTTTTAAATGCTGATTATCACCTTTTTCATTTAAATAGCACAGTTCCACTTTGACGTAGGTAGTCCCCTGACACCATGACGTTTTGCTTTCATGTAAACTCTTCCTTAGTTAACAAGGCCTTAGTCTTGCTTTGCTGGTGCTAACTATGAAACCCGCAGAACAATTCAAATGGTAAAACAGCATTGTGGCAGATGAGTACACTTGCACTTTACTGTTTTTTCAATCTTCATTTTAGCAGGAAATACGGAACAATTTTGAATGCAGTGATCTCTGTATATTGTAAGTTAAAACGTGAATAAGATGCCATCAAGGAATGAGGCCGGTCCAGAATTCTGTTTGCATTTGCTGGTCACTAGTTCAGACCTTCTAAGACAGTTCATGGGTTAATAATTGACTGCGGAGAACAACATATAGCATGCAGATAGCAGGTTCTAATTCCTTTGAGAAAGCTCAGCAGTCTACTGCTCCTTCTTGAGAGATTTGTGTGTACCCTATTGGTCACACATTACAAACAGAAATGGATAAGTCGGTTAATGAACCTAAGAAGTGGTCTGTGGGAAGCCTGTATTTGACTTTTTCCAGTCCTAGTGAAATAGTTTCCCAGCAGCAGTAATCTGACAATATAAGCTCTATATTACAAGTGATTTATGGGTGCAAAGATGAAACTTAAAAATCATTTAAACATATACTCCTAATTTTCACCAATGTTGCACGCAAGACCACTTCAAACTTGCTGTGCCCCTGGAGATATTTGTCAGAATATCAGATGTGAGCATTTCTTGCAGGAGGTCAAATTCATTACTACAGCTTTTAACCCATCCTAATATGAAGAGTACCCTTTGCTATTCTCAGTAGACCTGGCAAAAGGCACTGTAATACATTTACATTATACGGCAACAGCAGTGCCCAGTTTGCACTCTGTCACTACACGCTACGCCTGCTCGTCTGGAAAAAAACTCTCTGAAGGGCAAGTGTCTTCTGTGCACATCTGCTGTACAAGTAGCAAGTGCAACCAATGAACATGCAAGAGCCACATACCCATGCACTGAACACCTATTCTAGCAGGCACAGTATTGTGCACAGTATGATGTACTGAATACAGCCTAGGTACACTCTGTGGTGGACCATCTCATTTTGTAGGGACAAGGTGGAGCAAGTGGATTTCTCTATTGGACAAGTAGATTTCAGAAGCAATTTGTCCTTTGGGAATATAGATTTATACATATGTTGAGGCTCCCTTAAAGTGCTTGATGATCCTGAAGGGCTTGATGATGCTCATGGACCTCACAAAGCAAACACAAGGAGACGATGGACGGAGCGCTGAAACTTTTCAGACACTCACCCCCAGTCACAGATCTGGGTTGAATCCATCATCGTTCTTTAGCTCACTTCGCCACCCCAGTTCAGACACAGCCATATGCAAATCAGTCTTGACCCTGTGCCTCATGGGAACAGTCCAGCCCGAACTGCCAAGCTATGTCTTCCCTGGACTGGAAACAAGCATCCTGGGACCGGTTTCGGGCTAACAGCCCTCATCAGGCAGGCTAGCTTGAATCCAGTGGCAAAGTGAGCAAGGGACACACGTCTGGGCATACCCTGCCAACTTAGGGCGAACAAAGCAAACACAAGGAGATGATGGACCTCACAAAGCATGGCAAAGCAGTAGACTGCGCAGATCACATAAACAAAAGGGTACCAATGTGTTACCTATAGCACGTGGTCGGCTTTGTATGTTATTAGTAACACATATCGCTAAATCTTTGGTAAAAAGCCTTAAAGTATTTTGTCAGTAAACTTAGGATTGAAATTCCTCTTCAACATTTTCTTTGGCAATGCAAAAGCACAACAGATCAATAAAGTTGATTTTCACTTGCATTAAACTTCTAGATTCTTAGAAGAATTCTTGTTCTGCTTAAGTCTTCACATCAGATACATCTTTGTTATTTTACTATTTGTGAATATTTTGAAAAATATACATTGTATGATCAATATACTTTGCCTCTTTTTTTCTGTTATTTGGACTGCACTATATGTACCTTAGTAGCCCCAACTTATATATGGAGAACCTTGATTTATTCCCCTGCGTAAAAAGTCTTTAGCTATCAGATGGTGTCATTTTAGGTATTGCCTGCCAGCATCATGTTTTTCAAAAAAACATATTAATAAAAAATAAAAATAAAATAAATATATCTCTCAGATTCAGAACATTACCAATGAATATCTAAAAGACGTTGTGACCATACATAAATGCCAATATTTGGACCTCAGGAAATGTGTAACTTCTTCGGACCAGTGCCCATACAGGGCTCAATTGTGGAAGGGGTCTAATAAAGGTACAATTTATTAGGTGTTATAGGATTGAGGTGGATCAAATTTAATCCAAAGCAACAACATCAATGACGATATTCATATGAGGTGAATCAATGGGTGGAATACGTGAATATCTTGAATGAGACTGCGCAATTATTTGTAACATTGCCGATACAGGGCTGAATGTTAGAGAAGGCCTAATAATGGTATTATTTATTGGGTGTAATAGGATTAAAGTAGATTACTTTGAATTGTGATTAATTACACCTAATATGGTATCCATAAAATGTGAATCACTGGGTGAAGACTGTGATTACCTTTTGTGAGATCACACAAGTACACCTCTGATAGACCTGGCAATCGCTTTTGAATAACATATATTTTGATGAATTGATTTTTCTTTATAACTGCATAATTGATACCAATTAATGGATTTTGGATCTTATGGATCTTTTGGATTTATATATTAATTTATTTTATTTTTTTAAATGTGTGGTCACACAAATACCTTATATATCTGTGAAAATATAGGCTTTATTTTGTTGATTGTGATGGAAATGAAATTAAACACCTAGTCACTTTAAGATGGCAGGTACTTGAAAGGTGGGAAACTGGTGGAAACATGTTGTCCTCTGTCTATGTCATGCTAAAATGAAGCAATAGAGAATGCATATAGCAACTGTGATGACCGCTAGCTCACTGAACGTAGAAAAAGGCAACTGCCGAAATGAGTCCGCGTTACTTGTGAAAATAAACGAGTATATTTTGTATTCTTCCCCTGCGAGTGCTTATCTCTTTTCTGGGAGTTTCGAACCTGTATTTTCGTATTTCCACCTACACGAGCGAAAGCACCTGTCCGTGAGTACAGTGGTTTTGGAAATCGCCACTAGGTAGTTATAGTTAGGTCTGCTTTTCCATAGAAAGAGCATTTTTTGGTTTGCTAAAACTTTGGCCCTATTTGACAAATCTTCACAAAACTTTCCCCCAAAAAGTTAATCCACCTCAGCTACGTCCTGAAAAGTTTTGGGATGATCTTTCAAGTGGGGACCGAGAAAAAAGGGGGGTCCCAAAATGCAAAATCCCCAAGCATTTTCCATGATTTGTTTAGACAAGACTACAGCAAAAACTTCTTAATGGAATTACACCAAATTTGGCAGGAAGCTAGATCTTGGTCTGCAGATTGTGCTTTTTATGATTTGGTGTAAATCCGTTCAGTAGTTTTTGAGAAATGAAGGTTTAAAATCTGTATATCTGGACAGTTGGTGTCCAGATATGCTCTGATTGGCCAATTTAGAGAGGACTGGTCAATCCTGATTAGTTAATTTCAACCTGAACAATATGTTTTGGAAGCCATTACAAGACTCAAGGACTTGGTCCCTGTGTCCTATAAATGAATAAAAAAATATGTAAGGGTGCAGACTGAGCACACCCAGAACCCGAAGGGCATGTGGGCGGGGTCCCAGTGGGACCCCTGCTTGATTGGACGGCCAAAAAATGAATAACATGCTGTGGCAGCTATCACAGGACTATGGGGCATGGACTCCATTGAAATGCATTGTAGTGAATGGCAGGTTTTGAGGGTCACAAAAAGGAACATGTATAAAGGGTGATAACAGATTTTAGTTACAATATAAATAATTTGTTGTGCTCCATCAGTACCATCATAATTTTAGGAATTGTGGTGCGTTCCAAGGTGATTTACCCATTGAAAAATGCAGACCTTATTCTGGGATTTCATGAATCGTGTTTGAGAGAAAACTGTTTACTCATGATTTTCTCATAGAGGTTATGGAAGGTGCTTCAGAAGCGAAGCTAAAATGAGAGCATATTTTCTGTAAATTCACACTATCTTTCTCAGCCATGTCAGAATAAAGTCTGATATTCTCAGTAAAACATGAACATGTACTTCCATCAGGAGCAGCCTGTCAGTTGATTTCCCTGTGTTCTACTCAGTGTTGCCAGATTTTGAAAGCTTTCCAAAGCCCAAAGCTGTTGAACTACCGTCCCAAAGTAAGCCCAAAATGAACCAGTCCTAGCCCAAAAGCTAGCCCAAACCTGTATCACTCAAATAATGCAATCAGAGGTTGAAACAAACATTTTGAAGCATTAATCTAGTTTCTATTTTAAGAAAATGTACATAACTCATCGGCACCTGAATTATTCATTGCATTACACACATTAAAAATGTGTGTAATAGACATGGAAAAATGGCCACTCACCTTTCATGATGAGCTGCCAATTGGAGAAAGAAGTTACTCGTCTTGGATCACATGTCCTTTCACACACCTCTTCATACTGAAGCCCTTTGTAGTAGCCAGTTCATTGTCTTTTATTTGTAAAAAGAAAGCAAGGACTTTCAATCAATCAATCAGGGGTTTGTTAAAGCGCAACTACTCACCCGTAAGGGTCTCAAGGCGCTGGGGGGGGGGGGGGTGCAGGTTCCATTCCATCAAGGAGGGGGTCTGTCGAAGAGCCAGGTTTTGAGGTTTCTTGCGAAGATGGGGAGCGATGTTGTCTGTCTGAGGTGGAGCGGAAGGGCGTTCCATGCTTTGGCCGCGAGGAAGGAGAAGGAGCGGCCTCCCGATCTGGTCTTTCTGATGCGGGGGACCACGGCGTAGGAGAGCTGGGCTGATCATAGGGTCCTTTGGGGTGCGTGGAATTTGAGTCGGCTGTTCAGGTATGCTGGTCCGGTGCCGTGGAGGGCCTTGTGTGCGTGGGTGAGCATCTTGAAGGTGATTCTCGCCTCGACGGGGAGCCAGTGGAGTGTGCGCAGGTGCTGGGAGATGTGGCAGTGTTTTGGCAGGTTGAGGACCAGTCTTGCGGCGGCGTTCTGGATGTTCTGTAGCTTGCGGGTGAGGTTTTTGTTTATTCCAGGCGTAGAGTGCGTTGCCGTAGTCGAGTCTGCTGGTGACCAGGGCGTGAGTGACGGTCTTTCGGTGTTCGAGGGGGATCCATTTGAAGGTCTTACGAAGGAGGCGGAGGGTGTGGAAGCAGGAAGACGAGACAGAGTTGATCTGGTGGTCCATTTTGAGCTCGGAGGCCAGGATGATTCCCAGGTTGCGTGCGTGGTCTGTGGGGGTTGGCGGGTTTCCGAGGGCGGGGGGCCACCAGGTGTCGCTCCAGGCGTCGGGGTTTGGGCCCATGATGAGTACTTCTGTTTTGTTGGTGTTTAGTTGTAGGCAGCTGTTTTTCATCCATTTGGCGACAGATTCCATGCCTTCTCGAAAGTTGCGTCTGGCGGTGTTGGGCTCGTTGGATAGGGAGAGGATGAGCTGGGTGTCGTCTGCGTATGACACGATGTTGAGTCCGTAGGTTCTGACGATGGGGGCAAGTGGAGCCATGTAGATGTTGAAGAGCGTCGGGCTGAGGGAGGAGACCTGGGGGACTCCGCAGGTGGTAGGTGTGGGGTCCGAGAGGAAAGGGGGGAGTCTGACCCGCTGCGTCCTGCCGGAGAGGAAGGAGCGGATCCAGTCGAGGGCCTTGTCCTGGATTCCTGCGTCGTAGAGTCTGCGTATTAGGGTGCGGTGGGAGACTGTGTCGAACGCCGCTGATAGGTCGAGGAGGATGAGGGCTACTGTTTCTCCTTTGTCCAGTAGGGTGTGGATGTCGTCTGTTGCGGCGAGGAGGGCGGTTTCCGTACTGTGGTTTTTTTCTGAAGCCTGATTGGGAGGACTCAAGGATGTTGTGTTCTTCAATGAATGTGGCGAGTTGGCTGTTGATGGCTTTCTCGATGACTTTTGCTGGGAACGGGAGCAGGGAGATGGGTCTGTAGTTTTTGAGGTCGGTGGGGTCCGCTGAGGGTTTCTTTAGGAGGGGGTTGACCTCGGCGTGTTTCCAGTCGTCGGGGAACGAGGCGGTCGCCAGGGAGCGGTTGATGATGTGGCGGAGCATGGGTGCGATGGTGTCGGCGGGTCTCTGTTGAAGATGTGGTGGGGGCAGGGGTTCGTGGGGGCCTCTGAGTGGATTGACTTCCTTGTCTTCAGTGTGTCTTCGGTGTTGAGGGCTGTCCAGTCGTCAATCGCTGGTTTCCGGGTGTTGGGGGTGGTTGGTGAGGGTTCAGTGTGTTGGTTGTCTTCGTCGAAGTTGTTGTAGATGCTCTTGATTTTGTGGTGGAAAAAGGTGCTGAGTTTGTCGCAGAGGTCTTGTGTGAGGGAGGGATGTCGGTAGACTCGCTGGTGGGTTGGGCGAACTCCTTGATGATGCTGAAGAGTTCCTTGCTGTTGTGCGCGTGGGTGGAGATTCTGTCTTCAATCGCTTTTTTCCTCGTTTCTCTGATGAGTTGATGGTGGGCGTTGGTGGCGGCTCTGAAGTTGTTGTGGGCTTCTGTGGATTTGGTGTGCCTCCAGGCCTTTTCGAGGCGGCGGCATGTGCGTCTGGACTCTCAAAGTTCGGTGGTAAACCATCTGGCTTTCTTGGCGCGGGTATTGTTGTTTTTCTTGAGGGGGGCTATGGTGTTGGAGCTGTCCGAGATCCATCTATGCAGGGTTCGGGCTGCGGTGTTGGGGTCGTCGTTTTCTGTGATGGTTGGGGTGGAGTTGTTGAGTGAGGAGGTGAGCTGGTCGTCGGTGATTTTGGTCCAGTTTCTTCGTGGAAGCAGGTGCTGGTGTCTGTGGATGGTGGGTGTTCTGAAGGTGAAGTGGACGCAACGATGGTCGGTCCATGGGAGTTCGGTGGTGTGGCTGAAGGTGATGGAGTTTCCTGTAGTGAAGAGGGGGTCAAGGGTGTGTCCTGCTGAGTGCGTGGGCTCGGTCACGATCTGGCGGAGTCCAATGTTGTGGAGGTTGTCCAGGAGGGATGTGGTGTTGGGGTCCAGTTGGTTGTCGAGGTGGAAGTTGAGGTCTCCCAGCAGGGTGTATTTGGTGGATGCGATGGCCTGCGGGGAGATAATGTCCGTGATGGAGTTGGCAAAGGGTCCGCAGGGTCCAGGGGGTCGGTAGATGAGGGTTCCTCGGAGGGTGGCGGTGGGGCTGGCCAGTATCTTGAAGTGAAGGTGTTCCATCAGTTCTGTGGGCTCGCCGGGGAGTGTGCTCAGGCGGAGGCTGGATTTGTGGACGATGGCGATTCCTCCTCCTGGGCGGGTGGGGCGGTCCTTCCTGGAGATCTTGTATCCTTGGGGGATGGCGATGGCGATGTCCGGTCCCGAGGTGGTGTTGGTCCAGGTTTCGGTGAAGAACGCTACGTCCGGGGTGGTGCTGTCGAGGAGGTCCCAGATTTCTGTTACGTGTTTGTGGAGGGATCGGACGTTGAGGAGGATGCATTGCAGGGTCTTCGGTTTGGTTGTGTTCTTGTGGGCGGGTTGTGCTGGATCCGTGTTCTTGGCGGTGGTGCAGGTGTGCCGGCAGCGGTGACAGCTGAAGGGTCCGTGGGTGTCGGCTGGTGATGCTAGCTTGCAGTTGTTGTTGCGGCCTGGGTTGAGTGCGTGGAGTGCTGCTGGGTCGTAGCGTTGGCGGGGCGGAGGTCCAGGGTTTCACACACCTTTTCACATTGGAGCCCTTTGTAGCAGCCAGTTTATTCTTATTTGTAGATAGAAAGCAAGCCCAATATCCACATCTTCCTCAGCCTGGATAAACTTGTGTCAAAGAATGAGACACGAACCTGTAAGTAAATATGGTTAGTAAAGTAAAACTGCGAATGGTTTATTCAATCACTTATGGTTTGTTCCTTATATGCTTGACAGATTTTTACTGAACATCTTATTGATCACGTGTTCAGCAGTTCTGTCACACACCTTTTCGCATTGGAGCCCTTTGTATCAGCCAGTTTACTGTATTTTATTTGTAGACAGAAAGCAAGTCCAATTTCCACAGCCTATGCCTGGATATACTTGTTTCAAAGATTGAGGCATGCACCTGTAAGTAAACATGGCTGGTAAAGTGAAACTGTGAATGACTCATTGCATCAGTCAAGGGTTTGTGACTTGCAAGATGCAAGAAAGTTATGTTCCACATCTGCTGAATTTTCTGTACAGGACTTGTGAGACTTGATACTCTTCAGGTAGCGTTTCCCTAAACCGTTTGCTTTTTCCTCCTGGGTTTTACTGATTCTCTTGTGGTAGCCTTAGGCCTCTGGGTACTTTCCCACTGTAAATTCAGTGTGAATGTGTGCGCGCCCTTCCTACACACATTAGGAAGTGGTGCTTACCTGAAGTTTCTAAACATAGGTCAGGTCTGCCATTGCAGGCCTTTGTGTGCGCATGTGAACCTATGATGTTGGTAAACCGGTGTCAAGCCTGCCATTGCAGGCCAGTGTGTGCATGTGCACCTATGGTAGGTCTAAAACATGGGTCCAGCCTGCCATTGCAGGTCTGTGTGCGCGCCATGGCGCTCCTACTCAGGCTGGCCTTTCTGCATCATTAGCCATACTAAGAGGACCTTTCACTACCACAAGAGCACCCTGAGGGTATGTCTTAAGGGGTGAAGCGAGTGGTAGGTGAAAGACAGGGTGGGTAGACATGTGTCCCCTGCCCAGGTAGTGAGGAATACCCATGTGCGTTTTCACTACCTATGAGGTTTGCTCTTCCCATAGGCTAACATGGGGACATTGTTGAAATTCCTTCAGGCTGCAATAATGGATTGCGGTGGAGCAGCATCATAATGTTTCCTATCATTGGATTCGCCATGAAAAACCCTTTCCAGTGATAAAGGTGGTTTTGTGATTAGTAACTTAGAAATGTCACTTCTAAAAAGTGGTCATTTCTCTGCTCTGAAAACTCTTTGTGTACTTTTTTGCTTGGCTCCAGTCCACACTGGAGGCGGGGGGAGCACATCTGGGTATTCCCCAGCGACAGCTATAAGACATTAGGCATGCAACTGGAACAACAGGCCTCTGCCATTTGAGGACCTGGCTGGATAGATTGGAGAAAGAGGTTTTGACACTTGGCCTCTGGAGCCAGATCATGGCCCCACTAAAGATTAAGATCTGTATTCCACGGCCTCATGGCAGACAGGACTGAAATTTAAGGGAGACATCTGTGGTTCAAAGGGAGACCCTTTGAACCACCTCCACCTCAAAGGCACACTACAGTATAACTACTGGTGCCATATTTCAGCAGGGGAGAGATACACTTGTGGAGACATGGGACCGGAGAACCTGGAACTGCGTGGTGCACACGGCCAGAGGAATCTGTGGTGCACAAGGAGGATTACTGCCATTGAAAGGGACCGTGCACCCTTCCTTAATATTGGCTGGCCTGAGATGACTACCTGCTACTGTGTGGCATCCTGAAGTGTGCTCTCTAAGGGCTTGTTGGCTTGCCCCCTGTTCTTTCGGAGGTCTCAGGGACATCAAAGATCTCCTACCAGGGACTCACACTATCTACTTGTGACACCTGGAAAGCGGTGCCCTCTTAAGCGCCCACATCATCTGCTGGGTCTCAACTGGTACCGCGGCGTGAGCGTGGAACTAAGAATTGTGCCTGGAGACCGGATTGCCTTGTGCGGAGCCCCACAAGGTTTGTCTACATCTAAGGCATGTGGCCCCTGCATCATGGGGAACTCGGCACGCATAAGTGTCTTGTTGGTGGTGAGTGGATTCACCGGTTGCAGGATCCAGCATGGCCCACTTTGTCTCTCGTGATGCATCTCTCTTGTGTGACAAGCCGACTGCATGCTCATTGTGTGCGGTGTCCAATTCACAGGTTGCAACCCTTGGAGGTGGGGGTGTAACTGTAGTAGTGCCTCATTCTACCTCGTGAGGCATTGCTAAACTTTCACCTGGTGTGTGACTGGTATTGTCTGGTATGACCCATATCAATGCGCACCATATGTTGTGCCTCACTTCCAGGGAGGTATGGAATTTGCAGCTTTTCCTTGTGTATGACCAGAACGGTCTGGTGTGACCCGTATCAGCGTGCACCAGACGTTGTGCCCGGATTGCCTGGGTGCGACTCTGATCGGCGTGTACCTGACGGGGTGCCTCCTTCTTCCAAGGGGCTCCCCTGCTTTAGTCTCCATTCATCGATTGTTCTCTTTTAGCCCTCAGTGCAGCGGACCAACTGCCCTCTCCACTACCGGTCCTCGACAACATTGTGTTGTCAGGTAGTATTGCCTGGCTCAGCCTGGGTGGTGAGAGTGATTGACTGCTCTGGTGGGACTCTTCCGAGAACGATGGGAAGCGGGTCAAGATACTGCGTGATCCCCCTGTGCTTCGCAGAACTGGGATGGTTTCGGAAAGGCCGGTGGAACCCATTTTATTGACTGACTATTGCCCTCAGCCCGCTTCTGCTCCGCATCCTGTGGGTGAACTTCCCGAGTGGTGGCCAAACCTCCATTTGATGACTACCTCCTAATTAGTCCTTCTACCTACCCCCCACCTGTTACCCTGGGACCCTGACTAAGAGTGACTTCGGCCGCGTGCGGCCTAGTGTCCGGGGGGGGGGACGGTTTATCTCCAATCTGTGAGTGTAGGATAGTCAGGGTGAGTTGGAGGGTGGAGGGAGGCTTGGGCCACGGGGTCTGCAGTGTGCTATCAATTGACCTGCTGGGTATCAGTTGCACTGCATTAGGGTGCTGAGTGTGTATGTGTGCAAGCACGTTCCATACAGACCTGCTTGATATGCATTGCACCGCGTCTCAGTACGGTGTGAGTATGTGTATGGGAGTCACAGTCTGTGTACTGCCTGTGATTCACAACATAAGCCAGCGGTGTTGCCTTACACGTTGATTTCTTGCCAGTAGAGGATTATGGTTGACATTAGTTTTACCTGTGCGTCCTCGGCCTGCGGTTTCTAAAAAGTGGTATAATTCTTTGTATATACATATTTCTGATATTGTTGTGACCCAGGGCGCACCCTATAACTGTGTGGTGTGGAATTATACGAATTGCTGGGGTGGGCCTGGGGGTGGACAACGTGTTGCACCGCATAAAGGTGCTGTGGGGGTGTAGAATAGGATCTTACCAAGTGTGCATATTACTGATGCCATTTTAACACGGTTGGGCCTAGTACTGCTATTAATAATTCCAGGTGTGATTTATGCCTAGAAATACATGATGTTCATGTTGTGTTGATTATTGTGTGTGTTGAATACAAACGTTATTTACATACATCACACGTGAAGACTCTTTTTTGATGCTCAGTGTATTTACCGTGAGTGAGTGCTGTGCCAATGCTTTACACATTGGCTCTGTGATTAGCCTGACTGTTCAGTGCCAAGCTACCCAAAGGTGAGTGCAGGTTATACATTGTGTATAATCACCTGCCCCTGATGGGTGTGGTAGGTTCTGCCTGGCCAGGGCATCGTCTCAGCCAACCAAAAGGTGCCAGTTCCAACAGGTCTGTTTTAATTCCATCAAGCCAAGGTAGCCGCTAAGAAGTGTATTATGCTTTTGGCTGTGGAACTTTAGGCAGATACACAGGAGTTCTCACCTCCACATCCACTGGCTCATTAATCAATAATGAGTATCCAGGTATTCCCAAATCTTGTTGCAGACTTTCCTCAAAATGTGGGTTTCAATCTCTACATCTGTTACTGGCATGACTGTGGTTATCGTAGAGCTAATACATGACAGTGGCACATGATCCATTAAAGTAAGCTCATGAAAACAATGCTGCCTGCAGCATCAGTGTGGTTATACACTTCCATCCAGAAGGATACCAGGTTTGATGTCTCAGCAAATGAGCATGAAGCCTTTTTGGGACTCCAATCTTATAATATTTTTAGCATGCTTGGTGAATCTGGAAAGCAAGATGGATATTCACAGACCAATACTTTCATGAACTACAGGCACCTTTTCACAATGCCATTCTTAGAAACTGAGGTGAGTTTACTTTCTTCCAGCTTCTTACATAAAGTTAGTCCAAGATCCACACCTTCCTGTGAAGGATAAATCACAGAACTTTGTAAATCTCGGCTCTGCAACTTCTCTTGATGATTACAGGTGAAAACACTTGGTTGAAGTATCCTTTTCAGTCTGGACAAGTACAGAGTATAAAGTCGCGGACGATGTAGAGTGCATCTCCAGATTCTAGCTGAAACATTTGATTGATTACCTTTATTTTTTGAAGAACAGGCTTTAAGAAAGTAAGGCAAAGTTGTCAGGCTAATTTATCTTGATACATTTCTTAGAGCATCCTTGCCACATAGCAGTGTTCCACATAAGATGCTGTGCAAAAGTCTAATTTTAAGGCATAATATTGTTCTAATAAACACACTACACAATCTGCCATCACTAGCCACCATGTTTCACAAGGTGGAATTAATTTCAGGGGCATGCCTTTATTTATTTTATTTATTTATTTATTTTAAAGGTTTTATATAGCGCTGGCTAGACCCAGAGGTATCAGAGCGCTTTACAGAAGCAAGAGCAAGTCAAAATCAAAGGAACAGTAGTTACATGCAAAATACAATCAAGTATATGAGAATCTCACCATCAAAACAAGAAAAAGGCAAAAATCTTGGGATTCGAGGGTTATATACAGTTAAAATAAAATAAGGGAGGTATAACCTAGGAGCAAACAGTAAAATATAACAAAGGAACATTTGTAGGGGAAGAGGGATGAGGTAACTGAAGAGAGGTCAAGACAAATTAACAAAATCAGGGAGAACGCAAATAAACTTACAGAAATGACGTTAGAGTCCACAAAATAAATGAGAACCAAGGAGAGCCTAGGCAGGTGTACACAATATGGAGAACACAGGGAAAACGAAAGGTCCGCTGGTTAACAGAGAGATGACCTGTACAGGAGATCAGAGAATAACAGGATCTGAAAGAATTATGGACTCCAATATTTATTGAGGAGATGTCGTTTTAGGTCTCTTTTGAAGCCGAGATAGGAGGGGTTGCAGCGAAGGTCCCTCGGAAGGCCATTCCAGATGCTTGGCGCATTTCCTGAGAAGGAGCGAGTCTGGGTGGATTTCTTTTTTAGTAATGGGGGCACGAGGAGAAGAGCATTAGAGCTTCTCATCGGTCTGGCGCTTCCCGCTCTTGTGAGTTTATTAGTTAAGTAAACCGGAGATAGAGAGTGAAGAGCTTTGTGGGTGTTGCAGGCAGTCTTGTAGATGCATCTTCCTTCGATGGGGAGCCATTTAAGGGATTTGAGGGCAGGCATGATGTGATCAAACCGTTTGCAGTCGGTAATAAGCCTGGCAGCCATGTTGAGCATGGCTCTGAGGGGGGCGAGGTGAGCTTTAGGGGCTCCAGTGAGAATAGCGTTGCTGTAATCAAGTTTGGAGAGGACTAGTGATTGAATAACCCATTTAAAGTCGTCTTGAGGGATGAAGGGTTTGATTCTTTTGAGGTGTTTAAGAGTGAAAAGTGCTCCTTTGGCTGCGTTGTTGATATGGTCCTTCAGTGCCAAATTTTTATCCAGGATGAAACCTAGGGATTTTGCTGAGTTGGATAGAGTGAGCGGACAGTTAAGGGCGTTGAGGTCAGAGATCCAGCCTTGGATAGGGAGACGGTTGCTTTTGGGGGAGAATAGAATGATTTCCCTTTGGTTAGGGTTCAATTTTAGATGGTTGGAGTAAAACCAGGATTGAATCTTGCTCAGAGTGTTGTTTAGATGAAGGACATAGTTGTGTGATTTGATATTGTGGTTGAGTTGCGTGTCACCAGCGTAAAGGTGATAATTGATCCCAGCTTGTTTCAGAATGATAGTCAGGGGTTCCATGAAGAGGTTGAAGAGAGAGGGGAGAGAATTGAGCCCTGGGGGACACCCAGAGAGACAGGAGTAGGATTGGAGAGGCATGAGTTTATTTTAATTTGTTGTGTTCGGTGTTGAAGGTAGGAAGTGAACCATTTAAGGACGGTGCCATTGAGGCCAGAGCGAGACTTGAGAGATTCAAGTAAGGAAGAATGATTGACTGTATCGAAAGCAGCTGAAAGGTCCAGGAGGATAAGAAGGCAAGCCTCTCCATTCTCTAGAGAACAATGAATGTCGTTGGCAATGTTCAGCATGGCGGTTTCGGTACTACAGCCTTTCCTGAAACCGGATTGAAAGGAGTCAAGTAAGTTGTATTTGCCTATGTGGCTGTCGAGTTGTAGTAAGACACATTTCTCCATGGTTTTGGCTAGAAGTGGGAGGTTAGAGATGGGACGGAGGTTATTGGGATCATTAGGGTCAGCCTTTAGATTTTTAAGAATGGGAGTGATTTGCCAAGTTAAAGTGAGTCAGGGACACATCCAGAGGCAAAGGAGGTGTTAAAATATTTTGTCCAACATGGGGCATTGATGTGGTTAAGGTTTTGTACTAGCTTAGCCGGGAGAGGGTCTTTGGTATGAGAGGTCGGCTTTAATTTCGCAATGATATTAAAGACTTCGAGCTCAGTCATGAGTTTGAAATTTGTCCTGGTGGCGTCATTTTTTAGTTGTGTGTTGGAAATGATATCTCCAGAACCAATTGGAGTAGATTGGTGAAGAAAAGGATTAGGAGGGTGGGTGGATGTGAGTAGAAAGGGGGGATGTTAAGAGATGTTTGAGGATTGGGAAAGGCCAAGGTTTGCAAGAAGGATTGATCAATTTTTGAAATTTTGTCTGTGAATAAGTTGGCAATTTCCTCACATCTTTTGTTAGAGGCCATCGGTTCTGGAGGGGCAGATGAAGTTTGTCTTCTGACAATGTTAAAGAGTTCTCTGGGCCTATTTTTAGCATGATCCAGTTGGGAATGAAAGAAAGATGCTTTGTCTATGAAAATGTGCTTTTTGTATGTTGATCTTGCAGATCTGAGGAGAGCTAAATGAGAAGGCGAGGGGTGATGTCTCTAAGTTCTTTCTGCTAGTCTAAGTTGTCTTCTTTCATTATTAAGTTCAGGATTGAACCAAGATTTAGGGGTCGATTACGATGGCGGTCGGAAAAACATACCGACCGCCATGGTAGCGGCAAAAAACCGCCCGCATGGCCACCGGGAAAAACGCCGCACACATTACGATGAACCGCCACAATAATCCGTCCGCGGCGGCGGGAGACAACGAAAAACCGCCCGCACACGCCGGACCAGCTCAAAATCCGACCGCAACGGCCGGATACCCAGCGGAAAAGCCAAGAACCGCCGCCATGCACACGGAGTAACCGCCCGTGACATTATGACATCCCCGCTACCACCATGGTACCCACCTATGAATCCGACCGCATCGTGCGCGAACAGTGACGAATCCGATAGGCGGCGGAAGGGCCGCAGCATAGCCACCGCTGCCGAGGAACCGCTGCGGAGGAACCGCAAAAAAAATGGCGGACGTTGAAAAAAACCGAAAAAAAAAAACCAATGCACACACTGAAGTAGACCTGTCCCAACACAAACCAAAAGTGCCCAATGACAACAGCCCCAGAAATTCAAAATAACCAATCACAGGACAACACACACAACACACCTGACAGCAACATACCAGCTTGCCACACCCCCCATAGCCGAGCATAAAACCAGCCCCTCCCTGACCACAATCCTTTGCTACACTCCACAACTGAAGGTCCCAACCCCAGAGAACAAAGGAGAGGCAAACCTGCACACAGCACCACCACAACACACACACCACCTACACCACCCACAACACCCACAACACCCACACAACTGCACCACAGAACATCTGCACAGCACACACCATGGCACCACACAAAATGCCAAAATTCACTGATGCAGAGCTTGCAGTCATGGTAGATGAGATAATAAGAGTTGAACCACAACTCTATGGCAACATGGTCCAACACACCCCATTAGCCACAAGAACCCAAATGTGGGTGAGGATAGTCAATAAGGTCAATGCAGTAGGGACCACCCCCGCAACAAGCAGGAAATACAGAAGCGGTGGCATGACCTGAAGACCGTGGTGAAGAGGAAGAGGGCCAAGAACCGTCAGCTGGCTGACGGGACTGGTGGAGGCACTCCCATCCCACCCAAACCATACAGTCCGTGGGAGGAGAAGGTCCTTGGAATCCTACATCCAGAGAGTCTTGAAGGAATCCGCGGGGGACTGGAAGCTGGTAAGTACAAACCAATGTATAACATCACATTGCCATGTACCGTCTTGCACAAATTCAAACCTACAACCCCTAGGCCAAAGGACATTCGTCTGACCCACAATACCCAAAACAGGTCACACAGATGTAAGCACCACTCAACCTGAAAAAGCACAAAGCTAAACAAAACCAACTGGGATGCATGTGTACAGACAAAAAGCACTACAACACACACCAGGCCCCCATCTCCCACCCCTCAGCAGGATGGAGCACCACACCCAGAAGCATGTGTCAGCCATTGAACGCTCCCCCACCACCTAACAGGTAGGTAGCCATCTTCACAGGGTTGGGGAATGTGTATCTGGAGGCAGCACTACAACTCCCAACAGGCCCCCCTCTCCCACCCCTCAGCAGGATGGAGCACCCCACCCAGAAGCATGTGTCAGCCATTGAACGCTCCCCCACCACCTAACAGGTAGGTAGCCATCTTCACAGGGTTGGGGAATGTGTATCTGGAGGCAGCACTACAACTCCCAACAGGCCCCCCTCTCCCACCCCTCAGCAGGTTGGGGCACCCCACCCAGAAGCATGTGTCAGCCATTGAACGCTCCCCCACCACCTAACAGGTAGGTAGCCATCTTCACAGGTTTGGGGAATGTGTATCTGGAGGCAGCACTACAACTCCCAACAGGCCCCCTCTCCCACCCCTCAGCAGGATGGAGCACCCCACCCAGAAGCATGTGTCAGCCATTGAACGCTCCCCCACCACCTAACAGGTAGGTAGCCATCTTCACAGGGTTGGGGAATGTGTATCTGGAGGCAGCACTACAACTCCCAACAGGCCCCCTCTCCCACCCCTCAGCAGGATGGAGCACCCCACCCAGAAGCATGTGTCAGCCATTGAACGCTCCCCCACCACCTAACAGGTAGGTAGCCATCTTCACAGGGTTGGGGAATGTGTATCTGGAGGCAGCACTACAACTCCCAACAGGCCCCCTCTCCCACCCCTCAGCAGGATGGAGCACCCCACCCAGAAGCATGTGTCAGCCATTGAACGCTCCCCCACCACCTAACAGGTAGGTAGCCATCTTCACAGGGTTGGGGAATGTGTATCTGGAGGCAGCACTACAACTCCCAACAGGCCCCCTCTCCCACCCCTCAGCAGGATGGAGCACCCCACCCAGAAGCATGTGTCAGCCATTGAACGCTCCCCCACCACCTAACAGGTAGGTAGCCATCTTCACAGGGTTGGGGAATGTGTATCTGGAGGCAGCACTACAACTCCCAACAGGCCCCCTCTCCCACCCCTCAGCAGGTTGGGGCACCCCACCCAGAAGCATGTGTCTGTAAGTAAAAACCAAAGTGACACTGCACAGGTAATCAGACAGTGCATGCACACCACCATCACTCAACAAAAGCATTGGGAGACATGACAACATGAGGCTCTACTTCACCCAAAAATAGAAAAGTAAAGCACAGCCATTGACAGGATGCAGACAGCTCAGCATACGTAACTGTGACAGAAACAGAACTGTGACTCTCAACAAATATGTCCAAGAAAACGGGCCTCTGACATGCATCACCCAGACTTCCCTCTGTAGCGTACATGGGTGCTGATCATGAAGGACCATGGGAAAACCAAACTAGCATGGTCTGCTGTATAAAGAAATACAAGCACAGGACATGTCAACGGTATGCATGTGATGACAATGGCTAGTCCATGCACACAGGTAATGTCTGCCAGGCAGAGTGATCAGCAAAGATGCTGAACATCAACTTGTAGTCATGCCAGTTGTCAGATGACAACCTCACATTGAAATCACCAATACTAGACGTGTGGCATGCTAACCAATCACAGGTCACACCATTGTGAAATGATGAATGTAACTCCACTTCATGGCATGAGGCACATCACTGTGCAGACATACAATGTGTGAAAAAGGCAACTGTGTGTAGCATAACATGTAAATAAGAGACATCAAACACAGCAACCCTGAGGTGTGTAAGGCAATTACCATCTACTTCCTGTCCCACAGGTGACCAACAACTGACTGCAGAGGACGACAACCTCAACCAGCACAGCCAGTCACCAGCTCCCGAACATCTCCCCTCGGATGCAGACTCCCTGGATAATGAGGAGGAGGAGGACCAACCCGGATCATCTGGTGTGGTAGGGCGGAATGTGTCCCAGGACCCCACAGCCCCACCACCCTCAGCAACAACATCAACGCAGAGCCCTGCTGCAACGACCTGTGCCACCACCACCACCTCCACCACCACTACCACTACCACTGCTGCCTGCAACACTCGCCCTGCTCCACAGGCCAACCAGATCACAACAACTGCGGAGGCACGGGAGAGTAGGCCGGTGCCCACAGGAGGGAGGCAACAGGGCCGTGATAGCAGGCCAGGTGTGAGGACAAGGCTGACCCAAAGGGAAGAAGACCCTGCCACAGAATCACTGGCACACATTCACAGAGTTGTGGGGGCCTATGAACACGCCCAGGGACAGTTGAGGCAGGCTCAGCAGGATGCCCGTGAGCAACAACAGATGCTGCGCTCAATTGACAACCGCATGGGCCAACTCGTGGCCTGCATGGGCCAAATCAGGGACCTCCTGGGCCAGCTAGTGGAGGTCCTCAGGGACAGGCATGCGGCACCGCCAACACCGACAGCTCCCTCCGTTGTGCCGCAGGATGACAGACCCCCACCTTCCCCTGCGTCCAGCGAGCATGGGGACTCATCAGACACCACTGGCCATGCACCTGTGTCCCCCCCGGCCAAAAGAGCAAGGGGCTGCCCGAAAAAATCATTGGGAGCATCCCGTGGCAAAGCACCTGGCAAAAGCCAGTCAAGTAGCCAGCCATGATGGCACCCCTCTTCACCCTGCTGTGTACCCTGCAGACTGTCCCCACACACAATGGCGTCAGAATGGCAAATGACTGTTGGACTGTGTTGCCATACTGATCTAGTGTATACTCTATTGTCTCATCTACCATCACTGACAAATCTGTTATTCACCATTCACAAATCTGTCAATATCCACATCTACATCACATGTATCCACTGTAAATAAACACTAATAACGCACCAATTTAGTTGTCACTGTTCCATGTTCATCACAGTATGTTAACTCACACCCATGATTACAATGTCACAGGAGCAGGGATACTCCGCAGGCAAGTAGAGGCTGAAGGGACCTAGGAAAACACAACAGAACATCAGTTGCTACTCAGGTGGTGGACTAACAACCATCACACAACACAGCACATCAAGGTACGACAATCTGCACATGTCACAAGGAGCAACTGTACCAACATAGACATCAAGTAGCTGTGTCAAAAGATCCCTTGCCATACACACCTGCAGCCAGCACTGACTCAGCAACATGCTGTAGTCACAAAACTCACATACACATATTCACCAAGCACAACATCATCAGACAACAGCCAGTATTGACATTGCCACTGACCATCAAGTGAAGTAGTTGTTGATGAGCTGCTGACGCTGTCCAACACCTTCCTCCTCTCCACTATCCTCGTCACTTGACGTTTGGGTGTTTGCAGGTGGGGACTGTGGCTGGTCATCATCATCCTGGATTAAGGGGATCCCCTTCCGCACGGCCAGGTTGTGTAGCATGCAGCATGCTACCACTATCTGACACACCTTGACGGGTGAGTACTGCAGAGCCCCTCCGGTCTTGTCGAGGCATCGAAAACGCGATTTCAGGAGTCCAAATGTTCGCTCAATGACCCGACGTGTCCTCCCATGGGCATTGTTGTAGCGCACTTCAGCTGGTGTCCTGGGATTGCGAAGTGGACTCAGCAACCAAGGTCCGTTGGGATATGCAGAGTCACCTAAGTGTGAAAGACACATACAGATTGAGTGTCTGACATGTGTCCGAGGACAGCATGGCACACAAACAGCACACGACTCGACCCTTTGTACTCACCCACAATCCATGCCCGCTCCGGCGCCAGATTGGCCATCAGCTGTGGTAAAATGCTGTTGCGCATTATGTGTGAATCGTGGGCTGAACCTGGAAACTTTGCACAGACGTGTGAGATGACCATATCTGCCTGGCACACCACCTGCACATTGATGGAATGATAATGTTTCCTATTTCGGTAAATATGCTCCCGTGCTTGGGGTGGAATCAGGGAAACATGTGTGCCATCTATTGCACCAACTACATTAGGAACGTGTCCAAGTGCATAAAATTCGCCCTTCACATCCGCCAACTCATGCCGCCTGGGGAAATGTATGAATTGGTCCCTGTGTTGCATCATAGCCAACAGGACATCACGTAGCACCATGCTGAATGTTGGTTGGGACATCCCCCCTGCAATGCCCACAGTTTGCTGGAAGGATCCCGTAGCCACGAAATGTAGGAATGCCATCACCTTTGCCGTTGGCGTGAGTGCTGTTGGGTATGTCCTGCGTGGAAGCAGGTGTGGCTCCAATAGTGCACAAAGTTCCAGGAGGTTTGTCCGATCCAGACGGAATCGCCTTATGATGTCGGTATCCTCCATGTTAGCCAGCAGGGTGAAGGTACGAAACACATTAGGTCGCCTCCTAGGTGAGATGAAAGGGGACACGTCATAGCAACATAAATTAGGATGTGCACAAATTCATAAAGTCTGTCCTGTCACGGCGCTAACATTGACTGTCATCCCTGAAAGCACACAGTGCAATTCAGTGTTGTCCCAACATGAGACAGATTAATTGTACAACTGTCATGGATGTGCACAGTCAGTAGACACAATACGAACACTGTCTATGTGAATGCCAAGAGTCACATATCGAGCTGAGGTGGACTCAGCCTTGGGTGTACATGACACAGGACATGTGTGAAGCAGAGACAATGCTGGCTTCCACGTTGCTGCTGTACCTGCCACACCTCCTTGGCCAATAATTGCAGGGGACACATCAACAACACAATGTGGATAGATCATTGGGATTGTCTTTGTACTCAGTGCCACTTCGAACACACTCAAATTCAATGACATTCACATCCCAAACCCATACATGTGCCAATGTCATCAGTACCCAGGCCATATCTGCTGCTGACTTGAATACAAAGTCGGACAGTGACAGATGATGTCACGCCTGTGCAGAGTATGTGTACCACTGTAACAGGCCACCATTACCCCACTGCCCAATACTCTCTACAAGCACACAGATAGCCAATGTGGCACACATTAACAATAGATGAGGGACGTGATCAGCAGGGCCTGTATGCACCCTTAATCTTCCCCCATTTTGGACATTTACATGCAGCATCAAGGAGGGACTGCCCAAGGACACATGTGCACCACAACACATACCATGGTGATACACATCCAGCTGTTTCAAGACACAACAGTGCCACAACACAAACATACAACACTACATGGACAATGCCAAGCCAGTATGCCAACAAGTCTACGCATGAACAGACTGTATGCATTACATATGGACAACTGGCTCAGACACCTGACAACAGTGGATGTAATTTTACACCACATGTCCCAAGGGACATGCATCCTGACCCTCATTCCACACAGGCTGTCAGGCCCAACACAGCATACAATCAATATCACACATCTAACAAACATGCTGGCTGTGCATGAGTAGTGGGACACTGGTACCTCACATTGACCAAATGTCGGAGTTGGATGAGTGTCACAGGCACAACAGTCAAGGTACATCTCACCTGTCTTGGGTGCCCACACCATCCTGATACACCAGCAGATGTGATCCACCCACACAGTGCTGGAATAGATGGTGAGCAAGGATGGCTAGCACCCCATAGCATGCACATACACTAGTGTTGGTGGCAACACACTGCACACGTGTGCCACTTGTGCTGACCATCCAACATTGCAGACAATTCCCGCTAATCAGTGCACACACATTGCACGGGCAAAACTGGACACCCATAGCCTGTGGACAAATGTCGCATACTATATTCCATACAGTTAGCACAATCCACAACCGTGCATGCAGTCCATCTGCCAACGCAACATTCCTGATGTGAACAATGGACATGCACTGGTGGCAGGTGAGTAGCACCGGAACACAGCACAACACTCAAAAACCATAGTGTAGCTAAGCACCATTGTTGAAATGTACATGTCACTGATTCACATACAACAGTCCAAACAACATGAGCACAGACCTGACACTACCACATAGGTCCCTGTGGTTACAGGTGGCAGACATGTAGCAAAGACATCTGCTCTGGCCGTCTACCCAAGTGACAAACAATAATAATGCAACGGATGCCAGGTGTGGTGCTGAAGTACTCGTCATCCTTTAGCAGGTCGAGCCCCCCCTGTACATGTGGACATACACTGCAGGAGTTGCCAGTGTGTACAAAGACATAACATGCGGCATGTAATTGGTCTTAGCAATAACACAACAGGGTGACATCTGTTTCCAATGATGACAGTCATGCTGAATGAATGAGTTCATCTCGGTTTTCAGTGTAACACATGGGCTCAGGTGTGAGATAGTGGTCAGCATGGGTGGCAGTTACGACATTGTGTGTAAATATTGATCGACATAATGGAGTACAGTGTTCCATTTGGTGTGAGACGTTACACAGTGGCTGACATTTGTGACAGGAGACCATATCAATGTTATCCAGTGCCATGTGCCACTGTAAGTATCCACTGTGTGTAGCACAGTAATGACCATTGATCCACACACAACAAGAACTGTCCGTAGGTGCCTTAAACGTGCCCCATAAACACAATGACGCACAGAGTGTACGATGTGGTGCTGCATATTCCCCATAGCGGACGCACATACTGTCCGTGAATTGGGTGGCGGAGCATGCCAACCACCATTTGTACCTGTGTCGATGCCCACCACTGACGCAAGTGTGTCATGTGCTGCACATGACACATTGGTGTTAGTGATGGCCCTCCACATAGCTGCAGATGGCGTTTGTCATGCTCCACCAGCCACATCCCGGTCACCCATGTCACTCTATGGCAATCAAACAGCGGTAGCGCCGGCCAGGACCCCACGGTGTGTCACCGCCATGAACCATGCCCTTGCAGCCAATGGGGACCGCTATCGCGGTGGCATGATGCAGATTCAAAAATCGCGGTAGGCGTGCTCCGCCCCCAGCGGATGCGGAGATAGGATGCATTTGTAAGATGCACCACCGCGGTAGCGCCGGCCAGGACCCCGCGGTGTGTCACCGCCATGAACCATGCCCTTGCAGCCAATGGGGACCGCTATCGCGGTGGCATGATGCAGATTCAAAAATCGCGGTAGGCGTGCTCCGCCCCAGCGGATGCGGAGATAGGATGCATTTGTAAGATGCACCACCGCAGTAGCGCCGGCCAGGACCCCGTGGTGTGTCACCGCCATGAACCATGCCCTTGCAGCCAATGGGGACCGCTATCGCGGTGGCATGATGCAGATTCAAAAATCACGGTAGGCGTGCTCCGCCCCCAGCGGATGCGGAGATAGGATGCATTTGTAAGATGCACCACCGCGGTAGCGCCGGCCAGGACCCCGTGGTGTGTCACCGCCATGAACCATGCCCTTGCAGCCAATGGGGACCGCTATCGCGGTGGCATGATGCAGATTCAAAAATCGCGGTAGGCGTGCTCCGCCCCCAGCGGATGCGGAGATAGGATGCATTTGTAAGATGCACCACCGCGGTAGCGCCGGCCAGGACCCCGCGGTGTGTCACCGCCATGAACCATGCCCTTGCAGCCAATGGGGACCGCTATCGCGGTGGCATGATGCAGATTCAAAAATCGCGGTAGGCGTGCTCCGCCCCGCGGAGGCGGTCATTGGATGCTTTTGAAGAAGGCTGACCTGGAACACCAATGGCAGAAGACTATGACCACTGAAACGAGTCCAGGGCCCTATATATGTGTGGAAGGGAGCACCACATTTCCACTGCTCACAGAGCCTGCTGCCTGGGACCCCTCACCTGCTGCTGCCTCCAGGGACTGCTGCCTGAGACCCCTCACCTGCTGCTGCCTCCAGGGACTGCTGCCTGAGACCCCTCACCTGCTGCTGCCTCCAGGGACTGCTGCCTGAGACCCCTCACCTGCTGCTGCCTCCAGGGACTGCTGCCTGGGACCCCTCACCTGCTGCTGCCTCCAGGGACTGCTGCCTGGGACCCCTCACCGCCCACTGCCGCCGCTGACGTCTCATGTCCACAGTGATGGCTAGGACGGAGAAGATCCGTGCCAGTCCATTTACAAGCGAGGAGCTGGATGTCCTGGTGGACGAGGTGCTGACACAGTACCCACGGCTATATGGTGGCCCAAATGTTGTGGTAAGTCTCCAACAGTGGGGGTGTGAGTGCAAGGGGGCACACATGTAGTCGATCAGATGGTGTATGTGCCTGAGAGTGTGGGGTTGTGTAATGCACTAGCTGACATGCTGTTTCCTAGTTGTTAAGGGGGTGTATGCAACCCACACATTCAATGCATGGACATGAAGGGTGGATGGACATGTGTTGTGTACACATCCATATGGTGTGACAGCTATCTGGTGATGCATGTTTCTGGACAGTTATTGTTCATGTGACTGTTTGTGTGGGTCCTCGTTGTCCATCTCTGTGTGATTCTACCTGGCATGGACTGTCCACGCCCAATGTGACAAGGACACATCACTGACTGTACAGAGTGTGATACGTGTGTGGTTCGCATGAGTGTACATCAATGACCCATATCTGCCGTGTGGAGATGAGTCCGTGTCATGCCACTGTTCAGAGAGAGAGGTTTTACCATGAGAGTGTGTCACTGATGTTTTCCCCTCTTGTCTCCCACACCTGCAGCTCAAGGTACACCAGCGTAAGGCCGTGTGGAGGTCCATTGCAAGCAAGGTGCGGGCTCTGGGAGTGTCGGACCGCCGGCGCACCCACTGCCACAAGAGGTGGGACGACATATCACGACTGGCAAAGAACGTTGCCGAGATGACACTGGGGATACTCCCTCGCAGTGGCAGGTTGTCACGACGCAGCTTGACACCACTGTTGTGCCGCATCTTGGCTGTGACACAGCCTGAGCTGGACACACGTTTGAAGGAGCATCAACAGCAAGCTAGGGGTGAGTATTCTGTGAAGGTTGATTTTGTCTGTGAGTGGCTGCATGTGTACCATGCCTGTACCTGCGCTGGTGTACGTGATGTGGTTACTGTGATGCAGTGGGTTGTAAGTGGCCCCTGTGCTGGGTGTGGCAGTCACGGATATTACATACATGCACTTACTGATGTTTTTCCAATCCTGGGAATTTCAATGGCATTGTGGGTGGTGTGCTGCAGGCCTGGTCCATTGGTGTTAGTGTTTGTACGCCCCAACATGCATGATGTTGTGCTGTCTGCCCATCACATGGCTCAGCTGTGCCGTGTTTAGATGTTTGTACGCACTGTTTGAGGTAGTGATGTGTGTCTGCATGGTGAGATTGCACGGGGTGGCCTGCAACATGTAGACTTTGTCATCCTCAGTGTTGCTTTGCTTGAATATGTTTGTCCTGTTGCTGTCACTTTCCTGACCCTACATGTCTCTCTGTTATGCAGCATCTCCCGTGGGCACGGAGGGACAGGGGACGGACACCAGTGGTGGTGAAACAAGCACAACAGCTGCACAGGATCCCAGTGACACAGATGTGACCAGCGCCTCGGAGGGGGATAGGAGTATGCTGGAGGAATCACAGCCCGAGACGCAAAGTTCAACATCATCTGATGACGGCGGTGGTGCAGACATCTTGGAGGACACAGGGAACGGAGAGTCTGCTACATCTTCCAGCACACAGCGTGCAGTGCCCACCCTCCCAGCCACTTCCTCTGTTGCTGCCCGTGTTCGCACCACAAAGAGGGGAAGGGTGTCCTTCATTCCAGGCACCGCTGCCCCTGCCCCTGTGCCCCCTGCTGCCATCAGTGCAGAGTGTGTGGACCTTATGCGCCAGCTGTGTGTGGGGCAGACAGGGCTCCTCAATGCATTGTCAGACCACGACCGCAAATTGGCACAGGTGTTAGCTTTCATGGAGGGCATCCATTCAGACGTGGGTGGGCTGCACCGCACTGTCCAGACAATGTCCTCCACAATGGCGGCTGCTCTTCAACTGGCTCAATCTCGTAGTCCAATTCCAGTCCCTTTGTCCACCCCCATGCCAGTGGCGACGTCTGACGACGGTGACCACGCTTCACACACCTCAACCTCACGATACTGCACACGTAGCACACAGCAGCAGCAGCCCAAGCGGTCAAGGTCACAGACACCTTCCCCTACAAAGAGAAAAACAACCCCAGAGCGCAAAGGGAAGAGCCCGTCAGGCGTTGCAAAGGCACATGATTCAAGGAGGAAGTACTCAGGGTCACAAGCCTCAGAGCAATCCCCGGCCACAGACTCTGTGGTCCCAAAAACGTCTCGCAAAGGCATGCAGACACTCTCCATGCCCACTGTGAAGGTGGGGCCTGGCAAGGCTACACATAGTAAGGTATCCAAGGCTGTTTCACCAACTACCTCTACTCCCATTCCAAGTCCAGTGAAGCAGGGACAGGAGGGCACTGTAGGGGGCACACAGGGTAAAGAGGGGATGGAGGGGCAGAGGCAATGCCAGGCTAAGCGTCCTTCTGGATCCAGCACATCCCCAAAGGGAGGTCCAGCGTGTGCACCTGCGGCAGCCTTGGTGCTGAGTGTGCCGTTTGTGTCCACACCACTTCCCATTGATACGAAGACAGGCAAGCCATTTAGAATCCCCAAGAAGTGGAAAGGCACCCCTCCACTGTCTCCCTCCCACACTGTGTCCCACGTCGGCCTGAGTCCACCTCCACGTGCCACTACACCACCTGGTCCAAGCAGCCCTCCAGCGTCCAAGGCCACTGATAGCTCTTCCTCAGCTGGGCGTCTCACTCCCCAGTCAAGTGGTCCAACTGTGCCCGACACACAGTCAGCTCCCAGTCAGACTGACAGCCAGCTCTGAATGTTGATCAATGTCACAGACCTGTCTCTCCCACACCGGTACCTGTGCTGCCCATCGTGTCACACCAGACTGTGTTGCTGACCATGGTGGAGTTTGGTGACACACATTCCCTGTGCAGCTTCTCATTGTCTCTGTCAGCACCTTGGACTGGCCACTGGCCTTGCAGTTTGCACCCTGCCTGTGCAGCTTCTCATTGTCTCTGTCTGCACCTTGGACTGGCCACTGGCCTTGCAGTTTGCCCCCTGCCTGTGCAGCTTCTCATTGACTGTCAGCACCTTGGACTGGCCACTGGCCTTGCAGTTTGCCCCCTGCCTGTGCAGCTTCTCATTGTCTCTGTCTGCACCTTGGACTGGCCACTGGCCTTGCAGTTTGCCCCCTGCCTGTGCAGCTTCTCATTGACTCTGTCAGCACCTTGGACTGGCCACTGGCCTTGCAGTTTGCCCCCTGCCTGTGCAGCTTCTCATGTTCAGGCTCTGCATCTTGTGCCTTGGTCCTGTCTGATATTGTTTCCTATCAGTGCTATTTGTGAATAAAAACAGTTGCTCATGTTGTCAGTTGTGTCATTGTCCTTACTGAATAAGGCTTTTCCTGTATGTCTCACATTTACTGTGCCACATGCTCTGTGTGCCACTTCAACTGTGCCACTGGCTTGTTTGACTTATCATTTATTTTACAGGGGTGACGGGGACTTCAGTTCTTCATGACTCGGATACTTGTGGGCTCATTGATGTTGTTTTCTGTGACATACCAGACTCATGTTCCTTCCTTGTTGCTGTTGGCTATGTTTTACTGCATCCTGGTATGTGGGCACTGCAAACACATAGAGGGGTCATATACACGGGATTGCAGGCAGGCTGACCAGGCTCAACATGTATGTGCTTTCTTGCTTTCATGTATGCCTAGCAGTGTAGATGTGTAGTCATGTTGTGATGGGCAGTCATCCTAGTCACAACGGTTACTTACATGGTGTGCATTTGGGTGGTCAAGGGTTGTACGGTGTGTTGGTTGTGGCTTTGTCGTGTGTGTTGATGTGTGTGTTACTGGCGTGTGACTCATGGCTGTGTGGGACTGTTGTGTGTTTGTGTGCACACACTGCTTGTTGTGCATTCAGTGCTGTGGGTGTATGTTGCCTTGTGCTGTCCTAGTGTACATCCCCTGATGTACTGCTGTGTTTGCTATGTGTTTTGTGGTGTTGTGCATCTGTTGTGTGTTTGATGTGTCTGTGTTGTTCTGTGATTGTGCACTTCTTGTCTGTGTTGTGGTATGTAGCCCATGCATTTTTCCTGACTGATGAGGTGGTGCACTCCTGTTGTGTGTGTGCTCCCATTGCCTTCCCCTAGTTTGGCTGCACAGGAGCTGTGTGTTATTTTTGTGGTTCTGTATGTGTTTCTGTTTTGAATTGTGTTTGCCATTTTTGTTTTGGTGCAGACATTGGTACTGAAATCCCTGTGTGTGTGTGATGTTTGTGGATGCCCCCAGGGGGTTTGATTGTTTGTCTGTATCTTGTCTGGACATTATGTAGGCCCGTCTGTGTGTCTGGCATTGGGATTGTGTGCTGCAGATATGAGGGGGGTATGTTTGGGGACTCCTACTTGTGTTTGGCAGTCATTGAGTGTGCCAATGTGCCCTGTGTGATACTCATGTGTACTTGCTGTTCACTGTTTGACTTGAGGTCCTTCCTTTCATCCCTGTCCCTATACATGGGTTACCTTGCTGTCTCTCTGAGTTGTTGCACTGAGGTGACTGTTGTTTGACTTCACTCACTGTGCCAGCCATGTGCTTGGATGGGGTGTGGATGTTGTTCTGGGTTCCTTGTCCTGCATGTGTCTGTTCACCTGGTTGTTGGTTGTCTCCTTGCCCTCCCATTTGTGTGCACATCATTTTTGCTTTCCTCTATGTTGTGCTCCATTGCTGGTGGCATGTAGTCTGTGTATGTGGCTGTGTGTCGGTGTGGGGTATGTCTGTGTGAGTTGGCAGGGTGTGTGTCCAGTAGTCTGTATGTTCCTTGTGTGTATGTTCATTTTGTGCTTGTATTCTGCTTTCTTGCCATGTATGTGGTGGTGTGGTGTGTGTGTGTGTTGCCCTGGGCCTGTGCCTCTGTGCTGTGTGTTGATCTACACCAAATGCTGCTGTATCTGTCTCCCTAGGTGTTAGTTGTGTGCTACTGGGTGTGGATTTAGCTCGCTTGGTGTTGGACATGGGGGTGCACAGGGGGGGGGGATTGGCATGTTTCTTGCTGTGTGCGGCGGAGCTGTGGGTGGTGGATGGTGGTGGTGGCCTGTGGTCTTTCTGGCCTGTCCGTTGCTGTACATGCATTCTGCTTTGTGCGATGGATTTCCCGCATGCTCACCGCTGCGGTGTCGTCAGCAACACATTACATTATGTTCGCGGTACTTTGGTGGGCTTGATGCAGGGTGTGAATTGGTGCCAGCTGAGACATGTGTGGGTACACTGATGGATGTGTTCCTGTCCACACCAGTGTGTCTGGTGTGGCCAGGTGCCCTGTTTCAGCCCGTGGAATTTGTGTTCTGTTTTGTGTTGTATTGTGTTTTGTTTACGTACCTGCGGCGGCGTCCACGGCGGGCGATATTGGCCTGGTGATGTATCACGTACAGCACCGGGAGGACGTGTAGTGCTGGATCCATGGCGTTCGGCTCCGGGTGGAGGGCTCCGGAAGTCTCGTTTCACGCTCCGCTGTCGAGATTCCGCCGTGTCTGGAAGGGCGGTTTCTCCCCTGCAGTTCGACGGGTTGTTTGGCGCATCGTAATTTGTTGAGCGGACGGGACGTCATTCTGCACGGCGGTGAGTCTCCATTGGCTCCCACCGGCGCGGTGGCGGGCGCAATTTCATGGCGGTCGGCGTTGCACCGCGGAGGTCGCGAAATGGGGCATATTTGCCCTTCATAATATGGCGGCCGTGAGGACCGCTGCTGGCGGGCGGTAAAAGGCATTTTTCCGCACCGCCGGCACCGCGGTACTAACACCGACCGCCATCGTAATCGGCCCCTTAGATTGGATTACTCTTTGTTATTTTAGTTTAAGCGGTGCGACTTAGTCAAGGACATCAGAAATAGCCTTGTTGAAATGTTCAGTGAGCTCGTTAGCGTTTTGGGAGTGCGGGAGAAGTTGCAGTTGAGCTTGAATTTTCGACTCGAGTTCAGTAGGAGGGACTTGTTTGAGGTTTCTGGTCAACGTCTTGGGTTTGTTATTTAATTCTGCCTCCGTCCAATGTGAGATACAAATCCTTATAATCAGACTGGCATTTTGGTGGGTGGGAAAACCAGGTGTAAGTTTCTCTTATAATGAATTCTAAATTGCTTTGAATGCTCCTTATTGCTTTCTTAGCAATGATGTCCTGGGAGTGGCAAATGCAGCGCACAAGTTGCAAGGCAGGTTGCTTATCTCGCAACAAAGTGAATGTTGAGTGGTGCTTTCCGCACATGATGCTTGCCCCACCTGTGCCTATGCCAATTAAATTTCCAATTTCAAGGTTACAAGTTTCAAGCAAGTTTAGGACTGCATTTGTTATATCTTCGGCATTAGTCTGTTCTAATTCTACCATGGAAAGGAAGATGCTTACTAAATTATTAGCTTTTGGCTGAAGTACTTTACGCAAATGCAATGCAGTTTTTTTTACTTCAATGTCTGTTGATTCACCAATGAATAAAGAGTATGGTGATGTTCTGATATCTTTCAGCAATTCCTCTTTGAAATATGGGCTCAACACAAAATTACCTAGTGCTGTACATTTGGTATGGTGCATTTGGAAGGCAGGAAATTCATCCTTCAAATTTTTGCCATTCCCATTTACATTATTAATGGATGTACAGCAAGCAGTTTATATTGCAAACCTGATTTCACTTCTTTTCTGGTTGTCAGATATCGAGGGAGTGGGTTGTACAAAGGATGTCATAGATGTGCTCGCTGCATTACAATGTGAGCAGTGTTTTGTGGTTGCTGCATGTTGCTTCATATCATTATATTGGGCATGCAGGTCTATATGGTAGGGCTTGAATGCTGCTTTGGTGTTATCTGATTTGACAGGGGCGAGCCATCTTTTTAATTCAGGATCCAACTCCCACTCTTTTCTGTTTTTTTTTTTTTATTGTGCCCACTTGCCCATGTGGCAATAATTGAACTGCCTAGTCAGCTGGGAGCTGATCAATGATGAGCTATGTCAGAATGAGAGGCCATAGGACTACCTGAAATTGCAAGAGACAAAATTCAATAATTGTCCCTACTTCACTGACAATCATGTGCTAAGCAATAGCAAAATACTATTTAGAATTTCCGACTGCCAATTGTTACCGTAGCATACCTCTACTTTTTGATTGTCCAAGGGTCATTTACTTACTTTGGGGCATGATACCAGTGAAATCAATGGAGATACAAATATTTTGAAATGGAGGATGAGCCAAAGGGTGGTGACTCCCTCGTATTCAGGGTGAATTAAGAGCTATGCTCCAGCTTTCAAACTGTTTTTATAATAAAGTAAGAACAGCTTACTGATAACAACAAAAATTTATATATCTTCATGGACTACCCCTCATACGTACTCAACTTTTCATGCTGGGCTCAAGTTTGTGGAAAGCAGACCCAATCCTGCTTTTCCCTTTGCATTTTACGCTAGAAGTCTGGTTAATCGCAATATAATGTCAGGGCCAACATGGAAAGTGAATATTTGCTACATTAACTCCATCATTAACCTACAATCATCAAGAGCCCTACCTAATGGATTCAAAGTAAACCTGCCCTTTTTACTGCCTTTCAGATGTACACTGTGCATGCTAGACACAGGTGAAACCAAGTGGCCATTTAGCATTCCCAGTGTATATCTGCAATTTGCCATCTACAAGGAGCTTTTTATCAAAGTTGTTGCGTAGATATAAATTCTCTAAGTGTAAAGCCGCCCTATTTTGTTTACTGCAACTTAATGATTTTGATACATGTTATTCAGTTGCTGGTTTCCTGAAGAGCATTTTAGCACAAAGGAGGAGTATGCTGTTTTAATAATAGTGTATATATTTATTTGTACCATGAATTGCTGGTCTCTTACCATGATGATGAATTTTGATCTACGCACTTTAAATTCCTTAAAGTTGTTGCTGTGGTGTGTGAGTGTATTTGCATAATATGCTGATATCCTCTCTTTAAGCTACTGAATTAAGATCCAAGCACCTCTATACTTTCAAATTAAAGTTATCAAAGATTTTTATTGTAGATGTTTTTAATATTTCAGTTTTTATTGTATGATTTTATTTGTGTATCTTTTATGATCTGCCTTTGGAAGATCGAATAAAGACAAAGAAAGAAAGATAAACATATAGAATGTTGCTAGCGCATTTCATTCGCCCAATGCTTTTCTGTATCAGACAGATTCAAACCCTAATTTCAACATATTTTTATTCAGCGTCACCGTTTATCTTTTTTAGGAAAACAAATTTAATTATCGTATCTGGAGAACAGACTCCAGCGAAGAAGTCCTACAAAGTTATTAAAATGGTAGTACATGAAGGCTTTGATCCAAGAGTTCGTGACAATGACATTGCTCTCCTGCTGACGTCAGAACCCATTCAGTTTAATGAGGATGTCCAGCCCGCCTGCTATCCCGACGACCCCGGAATGCAGATTGGCAAAATGAAAAACTGTTGGGCATCTGGAATAGGAGAGAATGGTAAGTGGAAATAGTTTTATTTTACATTTATTTTTTCAGTGTAGAGCCAAACCAACTACTTCCTACATGAGCATTGGCAGTCATGGAAGGAGACGTAATCTACAAGGCTAATTAATGGTTTGCTTTAATCTACTCACTGTTCCAGTCCGTTTCTGGCCCTGGCCCAGTCTCTTCTTTATGTCTATTTCTATAGCTGCTCTCCGTTATCTGCAGTCTTAATGCATCCCGATTCCCTGCTTACTGACCATGTTTTTTCTAATGTTCAAAACCTATGCTCTCCAAATGGCAACTTTTCCCTTTCTTTCACACATTCTCTCCCTCATATTTCCCTCATTTGCAGGTTTTCGAAACAGAGCTTTGCTGAGATGAAGTCAAATCGAGAGGAGGAGGGGGGAGAGAGAGAAAGAGAGAGAGAGAGAGAGAGTAAAACTAGAAACATTGCTTGTTGTTTAATTTTATGTGTAGGCTTGGCTTACCTATTTCAAAATATCCACTGCATCGGGTGGGATGTCGTTCTGTGCTTCTAGCCTATACACGAGTGGGATCAAATCTTTATTTGCTGTGTAGACCATATTACATGTTTATCAGTCCCCATTTGTAGGTTTCGCCTGCACAGTGCTGTGCTTGGGAAATCTATTGCTTTTAATATAAATCTTAAAAAGGGCTTACATCCCACCCCCTTTCTTTCCTGGCTTTTCATTGGTTCCTCTGCTTGCAAATTACTTTTCCTGTATTTCTATTGGATGTAGCATATTTTCTTGCGTTTACCAATGTTTGTTCCTCCTTTGCTTTTATTATCAGTTTCCCGTAGCCGAAATACTGTTACCATCCGCTTTAGTGGAAGTATTTTTTTTCATAAAGTTGTACCTCTTTCTGCTTGTTTGTCTTGCAGCAGATTTATATAGCTTATCACCCGGAGAGATTAAGTTGATTTGTCAACAATCACGGGATGTTACTCCGCTGAGACTCGAACACCCCAGCTCTCGAGTCAGCAGTCCTGGCCGCGGCACCACATCTGCAGCTTCTGCACTCCCTCCATACTTATTAGTGATTATTGTTGCTATAAAGACAACTGGATTTCATTTCGTAGAGTGCCACTTTAAGAACAGGCTAGGAAGTCTGAAAAAGGATGAGAGCCATCATATTCGCTGTTAAATCGGGAACTTTGCTAGCGGGAAAAAAATGCTGGGTGCAGATTCTTAACCCCTTGACCGCGATCGGAATTCCGCTCGTGTGCTGGACATTCCGATCGCGGGTGGGGTCGTGACGAGCTCAGCTCGTCATGCGCACAGCGCAACCGCGCAGCATGACGAGCTGAGCTCGTCACGAGCACCGAAGGGGTTAATTATAATCTTAAGTGACGTCGTGCCATGCTAACCTCCTGAGGTTTTTTATTGTCCTGGAAATAATCATAGATGACTCCAAATAAAGTCTATCTTCTTTTCGTTTTACACCAGCGGCGGCTCCTCCGCTAAGGCGGAAGAGCGTTGCCCCACTGCTTTGAATCAGTGAAATTGCAGTTAGCTTGCAAATGAAAGGGGCTTGATTTCAATGGTGCAGCAGGTGCAGTGGCACTGGGGCCAAAAGTTGTCATAACTCCACTAAACACCAAATATTGCTATATTTTTCTACTAAACAGGCAGTCACAGGTGCAGTTATCTTGCAGTTAAAAAGGGCTTGATTTGAATGGTGCAACAGGTGCAGTGGCACCGGGACCAAAAGCTCTACGGACCCATTAAACGCAGAATATTGCAAAATGTTACTACTAAACAGGCAGTCACAACTGCAGGTATCTAGCAGGCACTATGGCCATGATTTCAATGGTGCAGCAGGTGCAGTGACACCAGAGCCAAAAGCTCTAGGAACCCCTCTAAACACCAAATATTGGAATATTTTACTACTAAACAGGCAGTCACAAGTGCAGGTATCTAGCAGGCACTATGGCCATGATTTCAATGGTGCAGCAGGTGCAGTGACACCAGAGCCCAAAGCTCTAGGAACCCCTCTAAACACCAAATATTGGAATATTTTACTACTAAACAGGCAGTCACAAATGCAGTTATTTTGCAGGCACTAGGGGCATAAATGTAATGCTGCAGCAGGTGCAGTGGCACTGGGCCCAAAAGTTGTCAGAACTCCTCTAAACACATAATATTGCTATTACATCCATTAATTCTATTATTCCCCTCTTTCGTTTCATTTGTCAAAATTGTGCTATTAGTTACCCGCGCTATACCACTAGTAACAGAACAATATATTGCATTTTTGTACATAAACAAGTCATAACACTTTAGCAGACTTTCTATAACTTATATTGTACAACTACTCAGCAAGCTACAACTTACAACAAAAAACAGCTTATTATTAATCACAGAGGCCAAACCTAATGCATTTATCAATGCTTGTTGTGAATGCATTGTTTACCACGTTTGTGCCTACCCCTGGTTATCAGGGTCCCATACCCTTTCTTCTGTACATGAGTTATCTGCCCCATTAAAAGACCTTACATGTCAGCCGTCTCCATAGCTACAGGGCAAGCTGTTTACAGTTCTAACCACAGCTCATCCTGGAAATCCTGGTAAAAAATCAGTACTTCCATATCATATGGGAAACACATATGTCAATCATAAGTCATAGTTGCCCTTGTACCTCTGTCACCCATTCTTTTTTTAACTTTTTGTTGAGATTTGAACTTTTTTTAACACACCCAGGCTTGATACAATAGTTAGCACAATGAAACTGAGACGTTGGGATAACAATACATTACCACATAATGAGCCCAGCAGACACACTATAGAACAAACTTAAGCATGAAATATGACTTATGAGCAATCCCTCTGGGAAGTCAACTTGATATGGCCTGAGAGGAATGTATCTTGCCATTCATGGACCATGGCCGAGGTGGACATAGCTCAAGCATATTCCTCAGTGCACAGGTCAGTCCTTCCAAATTTTATGTTGTTTCTGTGGGCACTCCCTGGCCTGATATATCGGGCGTTCAAGGCCCATGCAGTGGTCCATGCCTGTCACCCATTTTTCCAGGGAGGGGGTTGCAGCATCCTTCTATGCCTGTACAATGTCTCTTAAGAGACCCTTTATGGATCACGTCTCCCATGGTTGATATGCCTATGGTATCCCAATTGGCAAAACTGCGGAGCGCAGACCCCTGTGGTAGTCTGGTCCCCTTCCACAGCGGGGTTGCCAATGTGAGTCTGTCTGCCGAACCCATAACCCATAGCCCTCGCAGCTGCTATCCGAATGGTGAGCAGCTCTGTAGGATATCAGCAGATCCAGAGTGGCTATGCCGCCCTCAAGGGTAGGCCTGCAACATTTTCAAGGGCAAACCGAGACACTCCCCAAACCCACAGGAGGTCTTGGATAAGGGCATTGGCCCTGGTGAAGAAGCCCAGTCCTACCATGAAGGGGTAATTTTGAAGCTGGTATAGGAGTCACAGGAGGGAGGCCATTTTTAAAATGGCCAAACGGCCTAATAGGATTGCGAGAGGGAGGTCCACTACTTCGCATCTTTAGCTAAACCTACAAGCTGAGATTGAAGGTTGGCCTCATATGCTAGGGCTCTGTCGTTAGTGATAAACATGCCCAGATATTTGAACCCTGTTGGAAGCACCCGTAGCTCCAGGGCCCATGACATATCCGCTGGGCGCGGGTTGATGGGTTAGATGGAGGACTTGGCCTGTTCATGTGGAGACCGGAGTAGGTCCCAAATGTATATAGTATTTGTGGGCTCAAGGGCCAGACGCAGTGGGATTGTCTAGAATAGCAAGACATCGTCTGCGTATAAGAAAATTCTGTCGCTGACCTTTGGGAACCACTGGAAGCCGTGAAAGAGCGCATCCATCCTCACCAAGGCTGCCAGGGGCTCTATTGTGAAGGTGAAGAGCAAGGGCGAGACCAGGCAACCCTGGGGGTACCCCTCTCTATGGTGAAACAATGGGACACAGCACCGCTTGCACGTACCCGTGCTTGGAGGTCAGTGTATAATATTCTGGCATAGCTGATGAATTTGGGCCCATAGTGAAGTTGTATCAGTAAAGCAAGAAGGTAGTCCCAGTTAATTGAGTCGAACACTTTCTGGAAGTCTACCATTAGCAATGCCTGGTGGCCGGAGGGACTAGCACTCATCTCAATGGCATTGTTGACAAGCCTGATATTGTTTTTTAGTGGCCTGATGGGGCATGAACCCAGACTGGTAGGGATAGACGAGATGCACAATCACCCCGACAGCTTATTGGCCAGCACTTTAGCCCACACCTTGACCTCTGTCTTCAGTAATGATATTGGTCTGTACTCCTTGCAGCAGGTTCTGAGCAAGTCCAGCTTCAGGATCACCACTATGTCTGCTGCTCTAAGATACCTGGGCAGCCCACCCATCCGCAGGGCTTCTCAAAAGGTTTGCAACAGAAGCGGGTCCACCTGAGGCCACAGGAGCCTCCAGACTTCCACCAGTAAGCCGTTGGGCCCTGGCGCCATGCTTGACTGAAGCTGGGTAAGGGCCTCCCCCTATTTCTCAAGGGTAACATCTGCCTCTAAAAGGTCCTGATACTCTGGGGTCAGGAAGGTCTGTCACCAATTGTTGTAGGTCAGTGCGTTGTCCCTCCTGGTTAGGGCTGTAGAGCTGTTGGTAATATGCAGCAAGGGCTCCTGCAATATCCTCGCTGCCAGTCAAATGCAAGCCCTCATCTGTTTCAGTGTAGGCTATGGGGTCCCCAGAGGCACAAGGCATGCACAGCCAGTGCAATGTCTTGCTTGTCTTGTCCCTCAATTAATAGATTCGACTACATATTGCCATCCACGCCTCACAGGCCTTCTGCATGTGTGCTTGTCATAAAAGTGTCTGGGCATGGAGGAAATCGCACAGACTCAAATCTTCCGCCATAGCTAGGTAACGCAGCTCGAGTACGTGAGCCTCCAAGTCAGCTAAAGTTTGTTGTGCCAGTCCGCTGCCCTTTGTTGAAGCTAACAATCTCGCCCCTCAAGGTAGCCTTTAAGGCCTCCCAAAGGATGCCTTGGGACTCCACTGACTAGCTATTTTCTTTCAGGAATCGCTGACCCATTTGGCGACAAGCCTTGTGAAACTCCTCAGTCTGACAGTACCAGTGACTTGTCCGTTGCCCCGCAGTTGGCCAACCGGGCCCCCAGGCCAGGTCAAGTAGCATTGGCGAGTGCTTTGACAGCCCCTGCACCAAGATCTGGATGGTTAGCATTCTATACAAAGCCCCTCCTGTTTAGGGAGAAGAAAATATTTGAGGCGGGAAAGAGATCGAAGTGCACTCGAGTAGAAAGTGTAGCAATGTTCCACGGGGTGGTGTGCCTACCATGCATCAATGACGGACATGTTATGCAAGAAAGTGGTAAGCAATGTTGGAACAGCCCTCAACATGGCCAAAGTAGAAACACGATATAAACTATGGTAGCAAACCCCATTGAGATCCCCACCCAGGACCCACGGGGCCAGGGAAGTTCCATGAGAAGATGGCTCAATGTCCCTACAAACTCTGATGTAAGGGGCGGGGGAGCATAGACACAAATTATGGATAGTGGGGACCACTGTAGAGTACCAGATACTGCCACATAACGTCCCTGAATGTCCTGCCACACCCTGGACACCACCGGGAGAAGTGTCAGCGGATCAGAATGACGACACCTCTTGAGCTGCGCTGGAACCCTGAGTAGAACACCCTCGAAAACTCCCCCGCACGGTCAGGAATGGGAGTGGTTGCCCATGAGATGTGTCTCCTGGAGCATAAGTATGTCAGGGTTAGATTTGTGTGCCGCCATCAGAGCCGTCCCTCTTTTAAACTAGTCTAGGAGGCCATTAACGTTCCACGACAGGATGCTAAGCTTCCCTGGGATGGGGCGTGGCTGTGAATCAGTCATTTGTCCAAGGGAGGAAAACCGCGAGTGATAATGTTCATGTTTTGATCGCGTGTTGCCGGTGCGGCAGGGAAGTGAATTAGAGTAGGCGCATCAGCACTGCGTCTAAACAAAGAAACCCCCTTGACCCTCCTCCACCCAAACTCCCACCCCATACTTCACCAACTAGAAGTACCTGTCATGGCGAAACTAGGGACAGTAGCAAACTGGGCTAACTTGAGACGTGTGTCTCCCTTGTTATGCAACCCTCCTCCCAAACCTGCCCCCACCCTTCCCTCTAACAACCCCAACAAACACAAAATCATAGGTTAAAATAGCTCGAGGCTTGGATTACCAGCCAACCCCGTGTCACACTACGCCTTCTCTGGAAAATGGTCATACACCTGATTGTTTGACTGGTCAAGCCTCCGCCTCAGCCACCCCCCCCGCCTCCCCTCACCCCACTCCCCCCACATGAAGTGGGTCACAGCTGCACAGATTGGGCCGCTCCTCCACCCAGTCCCAGGCCGCATCAGGAGTGTCAAAAAACAAAGTCTTGTCCTGGAAGATGACTTTCAAGTGGGCCAGAAAAAGGAGTATATACTGGATGTTCATGGCCCTGTTTGTGTTTAACCTCTTGAAAAGATCTCCTCTGTTGTTGAACTTTCATTGTGTAGTCCGGAAAGATCATCACTGGGGAGGATTGGAACACAAGAAACCCAATTCTACATGCCACCCAAAGGATGGCATCCCAGGTGCCATAATTAAGTACTCGGGCAATGGAGGGCGGGGAGCCCACAGTAGGCCTCGCAATCAGGGCTCTCTGTGCCCTCTCTATTATGAAGCAGGAGGACAACTCCGTAGCCAGTACCCAGCTCTTAAGCCAGTCGGAGATGAAAAAGGCCGGCATGGTCCCCTCCAGGATGCCCATAATGCACATGTTGTAAGGCAGTGACTGTCCCTCGGCATCCTCTACCCGGGCCCCCAGTTGACCAACCACACGTTGCAGAGAGGCGATGTGGGACTCGTGTGATTTGATAGTGTCCTTAATGTCAGAAACTTTGCCCTCAACCTTAATAACCCATCCCACCTTCCACAGTTTCTTTGAAGTCCTGAATCGCCTTCAGGTTGAGGGCCGTTAGGAGCCCCTGTGACCAAGTGTCCCTGCCACCCACAGCGCCAGTCTCGTCTGCCAGTGCTGCTAGTTTCGTGCATTTGTCTATCTTTTGTTGCACCATAGAGCCAGAGGGCTTGTCTCGTGCCATGGTGGGGGTCAGTGGGACGGAAAGGAAGCAATTGTTGGGGTTCCAAAAGTTCAAAAGTGGCAAGCCCCATGTTTTTCCCCAGTAGAGTTCTATGGGGGGCAACTCAAGGGATGGCGGCGCTCCCCTCTCCATGGAGTCCCCACTCTGCGCTGTCTATACAAGGCCCCCTTTCTGCCACAGAGTCCTGCTGCCGGGGGACAACTGAGTTAGCTAGGCGCAGGCTGCACCCCTGTATCATTCTCCACCAACAGTCGTGGAAAGTACCAGCCAGCATGTGCCTTGCGGCTTGATGATGCTACCGAGCAAAGGAGCTTCGGTAGGGGTGATCAGGCCCCAGCGGCGTTGGCAGGTCAGGGATGTCAAATGCGACAGGGGCATTAAGAGAGTGTGCTGTGCAGTCCCTGCATCAGGATAAACGGGCCCGTGGGAAAAGGAGTGTTAGCCTCTCCACACAGTCGGGGTGGGTCTCCCCCCTTCCACAATGACAGCACAGGTGTGTCGGACGAGACCGTCAGGGGGTGCACCATGAGCCCACCAATGTGCCTCTGGCAGCTCAGGGAGTAACGCCACAGTTCAGTGGCTCCTACAAGCCATGGAGGGGGGCCGATGTGCCCCATGACCCAGCCAAAGCAACCCCCATGTCTCATCTCAGAGGAATGGCGGAAGACACGGTCCCAGGGGACGATGCTGCAGACCGATGGGTCCTGGGCCCAGTCGCCTGCCTCGCAGGGGTGGTCCAGTCACTTCTCTGGGGTGAAAAGCTGTGGTCCGGGGCTCACCTGCAGGGGTCCACTTCAGGCCAGATGCCTCTCCCGGCTCGCCGCCACTTGGAGTCTCAGTCTCTTAGAAGCCTCGTCAAGGCCTCAAACTGCACGGGCAATGGGGAGATGGGGGCCACACCTAGTTGAGCATCCTGGGAGCGCGACTAGGCCCACAGCATGAGCTGCGGCTCTCTGTGGGCTGTCGCGGCTCCCAGGCATGGAGCGACGGTGGAAGGATGGCAGTGGCGCTCCCCTTGGCTAGCAGGTCCAGGCCCTTTGGCGCATACCTCCGGGCGACAGTGGCCTGCCGCTCTTACTCGTGGCAGCCGCTCTTACTCGTGGCAGCCGCTCGGTCCTTCCTTCGGCCCCTGGCGAACGGACCTCTCTGCTCCACTGTCCAACGCCGGAGGCGTCCCAAGTGGGTGCGGCAGAGTCGCTGCAACATGGAGATCAACCCAGGCTATTGAGTCCTGGGAATCAGCGGTTAATGTCAGACAATTGGCGTAGTGTGGCGAGCTCTCTTACAGAGCGTCCACCATCGCTGCCTCTCAAGACACCCCCCTTCTGTCACCCATTCTGAAGTCTCTCTTGATCTTACTCTTCAATGTCTACTTACTGGGGAAATCTTTACCCTCCCTTGTGGCAACCCAGGAGTGTCTCCCACCTTTCCTTGGGTTAGTGAATTTTAAACAGTGAGACAAAATTTGAACCAAGTGAAGGTGTTTACTACTAACGAGTATTGCTGAATGTGGTAAAGGGATATCAGGAGTAATACCCACACCAAATTCCAGTAGTTAATGAGTTTTTCCTTATGATGTGGAATAACTGCTCAGGCCTGGTAATACCGGGTCCTTTTCCAGGCAGCCTTCCCCTATTCTGGGGGAAAATCACTCACATTGGTTTGATGTATATGAAATGGTGACCCACAGTTCTGCTGCTAAAAGTCTTTGTACCCAGACTCCCTCAGAAACAGCTATGTCTAATGCATCATTGTGCCTAGTGTACAGTTTTAGCTATTCTTAGATAGTCTTCCCACTTGTGCCTCAACACTAGTTTTATGCTAGGCCAAACAATCCAGAGTGGATTCTCTATGCTCTTGTCCTCCTTCCTTCTTTGGGCCCCCATACCCCAGTGTGCCAGGGCTGGAGTCAAGTAGGGCTGCCCTTCAGGCAGCTCGCCTGCTGTCACCACCTCCTTTTGAAGGCAGCTAACACCTTACTGGAACCATCACCCTTCTTTCACAGGCACTACCCCACAAGCAGACATCCAGTCCCTCCTACATAGAATCTTCCACTCAGTGCATAAGCATTGGCTGTATAGTTTCTTTGTGTCAAACAGGATACAAAGTACACTCGCTTCTTTCTCCCTCAGATCCCTTTTTACTCCGACCCTGGCTGTCAGGCTAAACTGACTTAGACAGCCCAGTGGCAACCATGGAAAGAGCCTGCAGGTGCACTGCAATGCCCTGCAAATTCACTATGCCTTAGACCTAGTCTGCATGCAACCTAGAGGCATAATACAGGGATCAATCTACAACCTGACCCAAAACCATAATTTTGTTTTCCTATTGCCCAAGCGAGCTTACGAACAATGTCATAGACAGCCACTGTTGAATCTTACATAACACTACTGGCTGTATGGGCCTCAAACAACCTACCAGTAACGGCCCGTGGTGGGAGTGCTGCCGGGCGGTGATGCAGGGTGGGGGAGGGGCAGGGTGGGGGGTAGTAAACTACGGATTTCGGCCGCACTGAGGTAAGTAAACAAAAAAATAAATAAAACAAATTTCGTTGCGCGCGCTGCATCGACAAATGCCATGCAGCGCGCGCAACGAAATTCATTTTTTTTTTTGTGTTTACTTACCTCAGTGTGGCCGAAATCCGTAGTTTACTACCCCCCACCTTGCCCCTCCCCCGCCCTGCATCACCGCCCGGCAGCACTCCCACCACGGGCCGCTACTGCAACCTACGTTTTAAACTTGGTACCATATTCCCTCTCTGACCACAAGTTACAACTCTATCCTTAATTTGTACCAGGTTACAAAGACAAATAAGATTTGTCCTTATTCTGATAGTCACGCCCCATCGATCACTCCTTTGATTGGTGCCAGTGGTGTAGCAATAACCCCCGCAGCCTGCATGGTGCGGGGGCCCGAGCTACAGGGGACCCCCTCCGGTACTGTGCAAGGGCAGGCCGGAGAGCTCCTGACTGGGTCCAGAGCATGGGGGGCCCCCTTCATGTACCTTGCAGGTGGGCCCCCTCAAGTTTTGTTATGCCACTTATTGGTGCCTGCCTGGTTTATGACAATGCATTATTTCTCGATCTCTCTAAAGCTGCTTTGGTACAGGATGTGGCCTAACAGCTAGAGCAGTCGACTTCGAAGCTGGGGAACCGGGATCAAGTCTCGGCAGGGACGCTCAACCTTTGCGTCGAGTTTGAGCTATACAGTGGCGTAACACAGGCCCCCGCAGTCCCCGCGCTGCGGGGGGCCTCCAAACTCCAGGGGGCCCCCTCAGGCTTGAGAGCTCCTGATTGAGTCTGGAGGGGGCCCTCCACATACCTTGCAGGGGGGCCTGCTTAAGTTTCGTTACGCCAGTGGCGCTATATAAAATTCCCCCACAAAAAACCCTCTAGGTTATTGAGCTTGCAGCTGCCAGATGTCTTTTCAAGCCCCCCTGATTCTGTGCTGCTGCTTACCAAGCTACACTAACTGCTTCTCATTAGCTGATCAATCTTAAAGGCTATGTGCATTGCCCATGTGGCCATGCATCGAGTGACCTATAGTTGTAAAGCACAAACCTAGAAAGTATTCCCTACAGATTCTGATGTCATTTATATTCACTGTTTCTGCAGGGTAAAGGAGGATGACATTGCTCATTCCTGGATCAAAGAAATGGAAATCTAGAGATGTTGCTATTCAAGAGGCATCTGTAGGCAACTGCCTGTCAGTCATTTCTATTCACTGTTTGAGCATGAGGGTTCCAAGGAGAACAATCCCAATTTGTGTTCGTGATCTCAATAAATGTTAGAAATACATAATGAATAACTGATAATAGTGCTGTTACTTATTCCATCTTTGATAAGTTGTTAAGTCATTGAAGCAGGGCCAATAAATATTTTTGACTTTGCAACCGTACTAGTCACCAAGATCAGTCCTTCTAGCAAAGTCTGATAGTCTATGTTGTAGTCAGCGGAGATGTCCAAAGAAGTTGGAACACCAGTCATCCAAACAGGTTTTCTAGGTCTGATTACAATTGATCAAGGATGGCTTTGTCTAGAATGTTGTATGGAAGTGGGATATTGAGTATTGGCTTGTAATTGGGCATGATTTTAGGGTTCATTGGTGGGTGAATGTGTTCAGTTATCTCACACAAACATGTTTAGGAGTACATCTGCTCACAGGGGTTGGGAGTGGCCGTCCAATTCTGGAATGCACAATGAGTTTGTGCACACTCATAATCTTGCATGTATGTATGGGTATTCAGACAGAATATCGAGTTGGAAATGTCGACTTACACAGATATCGAGTTGGAAATATCATGACAAAGAAATATCGACAGTAAGAATATCGTGGTCAAGAATATCGAATTTAAGGTAAGAAATTTAGCTTTTAAACATATAGAAGTCATTAATATCGTTTGCAAAAATATAGTTGTTTAAAATATTGATTTTTTAATTAGTGTTATCTGTTTTAGTTTATATTCTAAATGTATCTGATGTATGTTATTTTGTATAAGTAATGTTTATGTTTTTTAATATATGTTTTACATTTTTAGTAATTATCAATTTTATTTTAATTGAATTTTGCGTTTTTTAGTTCCGTAGCGGGTTGTGGGTTTATAGGGGAATAGGGTGGGAAGTAATTTAATTATAATAAATTAATGATTAATATTTATTTAATTGAGATTTTATAGTGTTAATTGTGGGAAGTAAGTTATTTGTAATTAATTGTTAATTGGTTGTTAATATTAATTGACAATTAATTATGGTAATTGTGTAATTTTTTTAGGTGCAGTTGTGGGGTTTATAGGGGTAATGGGTGGGAAGTAATTTATTTTTGATGAATTAATAATTCGTTGTTAATTTATATTAATTAATTGATAATTAATTATGGAAATTGTGTAATTAATTTTAGGTGCTGGTTGTGGGGTTTATAGGGGTAAAGGGTGGGAAGTAATTTATGTTTGATTAATTAATAATTAGTTGTTAATTTATATTAATTAATTGATTGTAAATTAATTATGTAATCTTTCTAATTCATTTTAGGTGCGGGTTGTGGGGTTTATAGGGGTAAAGGGTGGGAAGTAATTTATGTTTAATTAATTAATAATTAGTTCTTAATTAATATTGAATAATTAATTGAAAATTAAATATGTAAATTGTGTAATTAATTTTAGGTGTGGGTTGTGGGGTTTATAGGGGTAAAGGGTGGGAAGTAATTCATGTTTAATTAATTAATTAATAATTAGTTGATCATTAATATTAATTAATTAATTGATATTTAATTAGGGTAATTGTTTATATTTTTTGTGTGTGGATTTTACTTTTATAGGGGTAAAGGGTGGTGAGTAAATTAATTTGGCTTACTTTATAATCAGTTGTTAAATACTATTCGTTTTTCAATCGAAAATAAGTTTTAATTGTGTAATTAATTTTTTACAGTTTTATTTTAGCTGTGGTTTGTGGGGATTATAGGGGTACAGTGTGGGAAATTTATTAATTTTTATGAGTTAGAATTTGTTTTTTAATTAATAATATTTCTTTAATTGGTAATTAATTATGCTATTATGTAAGTACATTTTTTTTAAATTTAGATGTGGGTTGTGAATTGTGTAGTGTTACAGGGTAGGAAATAAAAAGTAAATTTATGTAATAATGTTTTGGTTTCTAAATAATTTCTAATTAAAAATATTTATTTGTTTGAAATAATTTTTCTTTTATTCAATATAATATTTAGGTATTTGTCATAGGCATTTAACATTATAATATGTTTTTTTTTAAATGTGTAATATTAAATATATTTGTATTTAAATTTTTAACACATTTATATATTTTTTTCATTTATTTTGTTTTTTAAATATTTTTGTTGTTGTTAATATTCTGTTTGTTTTTAATTTTGAAGTGAGTGGAGTGTGAATATTAATTGTTACCCCTCCGCAATCCAACACTTTCCCTACTGTTGCACTGATTGGAGTGGGAATAGTAAATTTTATCCCGCCACTATCCAACACTTTCCCTACTGTTGCACTGACTGGAGTGGTAAATATAAGTTTAAAGATTTTTAAACAGTTTAATGTTTTAATTTATAATAGAATGTTTTTTTAATAGATTTTATGTTATTGATATATATATATATATATAACCTACTGGTGGTCGCCAGTAGGTAGTTATAGTTAGGACCTCTTGTTTCTATTCAAAAAGTGTTTTTTCTTTTGCCAAAATCTTTGGCGCCGTTTGACGAATCTTCGTGAAATTTTCAAAACCAGTGGGGCGCTCCAGTCAGCTCTTGTCTTGAAAGTTTCAGGGTGATTCGTCAAGCGGGGGCTGAGAAAAAAGGGGGGTTCCAAAACGCGTTTTCCCCATGTTAATTTTTATAGGAATGTTTGGAACAGGCTATAGCCCGAACTGCTGAACAGAATTACACCAAATTTGGCAGAAAGGTAGCTCTTGGTTTAGAAAGCGACCTTTTTTTTAAATGGTGTAAATCCGTTCAGTAGTTGCTGAGAAATTAAAAAAATTGAAATATCGATATCTGAGCACCGAGGCACGAGCTTCACTCTGATTGGCTGCCAACACTCCAAACCAGAAAGTGTTGGCAGCCATCTTGTGACTCGGTAACCGAGTCACAAGAAAACAGTGGAAAAAAGGTTAAAAAACAAGAAAAGGGGGCAGGGTAGAAACACCCTGACCCCCTAGGCCTGCTCAGGGCCCAAAAAAGCATTTCTTTAAAAAACAAATTGGCCGAATTCACGCTGAGTGCGTGAATCCGGCTGAGAAAAAAAAAAAAAAATGAAGCACGGGCTCCCGCGGTTCGTTTTGTATAAGCCCCCGGGTGGGCCAGGTCCCGGGGGCAATGCGTAGTTAATTAGCAAGGGCCTGCGGGGGCCCCTGCAGCCCCGGGGACAGCCACCTCCCCGGGGCTTTATTCATTATGTGCGGGGGCACGCAGCCCCCCAGCAGCCCTGGGGACCGCCACCTCCCTGGGGCTTCTAAAAAATTGCGTGGTGGGGTTCCTGCCCTCCCCACTGCCCCGGGGACCGCCACCTCCCTGGGACATTCATCAATATGGGTGGGGGGGCCTCACGGGCCCCCCAAGCCCCGGGGACCGCCACCTCCATGGGGCTTAAATTAAAATAAAAAAAGTATGGGGGGCCACTCGGCCCCCCTCCCTTAAAGAAATAAAAAGGCATTGGGCATGCCCCGGGGGATGAGGTACCCGGGGCCAAAAATGGCCCGGGAGGGGGGCCACGCGGCCCCCCTCCCTCTAAAAAATAAAATAAAGAATTGGGCATGCCCCAGGGGATGGGGTCCCCGGGGCCAGAACTGGCCCAGGGGAGGGGGGCCCCGCGGCCCCCCTCCAGAATAATTTTTTTTTTAAATTAAAAAAGAGGCAATGCCCTGGGGGATGGGGTCCCCGGGGCAGATAAATGCCTCAGGAGGGGGGGCACATGGCCCCCCTCCATTAAAAAATAAAATACATGTATTTGTGGCCATGCCCCGGGGGATGGGGTCCCCGGGGCCGAAATTGGCCTTGGGAGAGGGGCCCCCTTCCCGTTTTTTTTTAATAATAAAAATGTGGCAGGCCCTGGGGGATGGGGTCCCCAGGGCCCCAAAAAGACTGGATGAAGGGGGGCCACACAGCCCCCCCTTCTAAAAAGATATAAAAATAAAAAGCCGGCATCTCGCTGGAGGCCCTGCCCCCTCCCTGCACCACTCTGCAAATGTGCCCCCTGGCATGTTCTAAGTTGGGGAATTAAGTCCCCTTGAATACTGAGGGTCCCTGGGGGCCAAGTAGCCCACCAGGTACCTCCAGTAAGCGCCACACAGCTGGATTGCAGAGAGGTGGTCCGAGGCCACGCCCCTTTTTATACCACTCTGCAAACGCGCCTCTTGGCGCACTGCTGGTGGGGCGATGAGGTCCTCTTGTGTCCAGAGGACCTCAGGACACAAGTGGACTTCATCCCCCGAGCAGCAGTGCGCCAGGAGCCGCGTTTACAGAGTGGTGTAAAAAGGGTGTGTGGCCTCGGACCACTCTCAGCAATCCTGCTGTGTGGGGTTTATTGGAGGTACCTGGTGGGCTAGTTGGCCCCCAGGGACCCTCAGGAATGAAGGGGGCCTAATACCCCAACTTAGAATGCGCCAGGAGGTGCGTTCGCAAAGTGGTGGAGAAAGGGGGCGTGGCCTCTGTCCACCTCTCAGCAATCCCCCTGTGTGGGGCTTACTGGAGGTAAGAGGTAGGCTAGTTGGCCCCTAAGGACCCCCAGCAGCGAAGGGGACTTCAATCCCCATCCAAGAGCGCGCCAGGGAGCGCGCTTGCAGAGTGGTGGGCAAAAGGGGCGTGGCCTGCTATGAGAACTTAGCAATCCTGCTGTGTGGGACTTACTGGAGGTAATAGGAGGGGTAGTTGGCCCCAAGGTTGTCCTTGGGGGCCAACTACCCCTCCTGTTACCTCCAGTAAGTCCCACACAGTGGGATTGCTAAGACGTCTTTGGAGGCCACGCCCCCCTTTCTCCACCACTCTGCAAATGCATCTCCTAGCATACTACAGGATAGGGGATGAAGTCCACTTTACTCCTGAGGGACTTTGGGGGCCAAGAAGCCCTCCTGGTACCTCCTGTAAGTCCTACGCAGCAGAAATCCTGAGCGCTGGTTGGAGGTCCAGCACCCTTTCTCCACCACTCTGCAAATGCGTCTACTAGTTAAAGAAGTGTTTGCAATGCAATAGGTTTCGCATTTGCGAGAGTTAGAGCTATTGGCGTTGTAAATGTAAAAGTTTTTTACTAATGTTTTTTGGAGTGGAGTGGATGTACGTTGTGTGTAGTGGAATTATGTGGTAAGTTGTGCAGTGAAATTATGTGGATAGAAAGTATGTGGTATTTAGTGTGTAGGAATTATGTAGAGTGGGATTATGTGTTATGGAGAGTAATTATGTGGTATGGTAGTCTTTGTTGTGGAGTGGTAACCGCAGGTTTAATCATCCTCGTTTCCATAGAAGCTCAACTATGAACTCAGTGAGACAAAAAACAAAGGAATCACTGAGGAGCACTTGTGGACCTAGTCAGAGGTATGAGCAGGGCCACTGGAATTATGCGACTGTTTGGCTGCACCGACTTTCGCACAATTATACATTTTCAGCATTAGCCACATAATCCATCATCTGCTCCCTAATCTGCAGATTTAAACAAAAAAAGCCTTGTTTCTAGCTCAAACGTTACCAAAAATGCAGCGACAAATGTTACAGCGTGGTGGATGGTCCTTTGCAAACCTAGAACTTATTGCTAAATGTGGGTGTTAAATTGGTACTAATGGTGTGCAAGCCACTCTTGCTTCCTTCTGCGCCTCTCGCCTCTTTCTGCATTTCTGTTGCTTCTTTCTGCACATTTCTTTCTTTTTCTGCACTTCTCTTGCCTCTTTCTGCAAATCTCTTCTACTTTCTGCACCTCTCTTGACTCTTTCTGTACCTCTGTTGCCTCTTTCTGCACCTCACTTGCTTCTTTCTGTACCCCTCTTGCCTCTTTCTGCACCCTTCTTCCCTCTTTCTGCACCCTTCTTGTCTCTTTCAGCACCTCTGTTGCTTCTTTCTGTACTTTTCTTCCTTCTTTCTGCACCCCTCTTGCCTCTTTCTGTACCCCTCTTGCCTCTTTGTGCACCTCACCTACCTCTTTCTGCACCCCTCTTGCCTCTTTCTGCCCCTCTGACGGTTCTTTCTGCACTGCTCTTGCTTCTTTCTGCATCTCTTTTGCAAATTTCTGTATCCCTCTTGCGTCTTTCTGTACCCCTGTTCCCTCTTTCTGCACCTTTCCTACCTGTTTCTGCACCTCTCTTGCCTCTTTCTGCACCTCTGTTGCTTCTTTCTGCACTTCTCTTGCCTCTTTCTGCACCCCTCTTGCCTCTTTCAGGACCTCTGTTGCTTCTTTCTGTACTTCTCTTGCTTCCTTCTGCACCCCTCTTGCCTCTTTCTGTACCCCCCTTGCCTCTTTGTGCACCTCTACTTCCTCTTTCTGCACCTCTCTTGCCTTTTTCTGCAGTTCTCTTGCCTCTTTCTGCACCTCTTTTGCTTCTTTCTGCACTTCTCTTGCCTCTTTCTGTACCCCTCTTGCCTCTTTCTGCACCTCTGTTGGTTCTTTCTGCAGTGCTCTTGCTTCTTTCTGCACCTCTTTTGCAAATGTCTTTATCCCTCTTGCCTCTTTCTGCACCCCTGTTCCCTCTTTCTGCACCTTTCCTGCCTGTTTCTGCACTTCTCTTGCCTCTTTATGCACCTCTGTTGCTTCTTTCCGCAATTCTCTTGCCTCTTTCTGCACTTCTCTTGCTTGTTTCTGTACCTCTCTTGCGTCTTTCTGCACCTCAAGTGCCTCTTTCTGCACCCCACTTGCCACTTTCTGCTCTTCTCTTGTCTCTTTCTGAACCTCACTCTCTTCTTTCTGCACCTCTCTCGCCTCTTTCTGCACCTCTCTTGCCTCTTTCTGCACCTCACTTGCTTCTTTCTGCATCTCTCTTGCCTCTTTCTGCACCTCTATTGCCTCTTTCTGCAACTCTGTTGCTTCTTTCTGCACTCCTCTGGCCTCTTTCTGCACCCTTCTTCTTTCTTTCAGCACCTGTTGCTTCTTTCTGCACTTCTCTTCCTTCTTTCTGCACCACCTCTTGCCTCTTTCTGTACCCCTCTTGCCTCTTTGTGCACCTTTCCTACCTCTTTCTGCACCCCTCTTGCCTCTTTCTGCACCTCTGTTGGTTCTTTCTGCACTGCTCTTGCTTCTTTCTGCACCTCTTTTGCAAATTTCTGTATCCCTCTTGCCTCATTCTGCACCTTTCCTGCCTGTTTCTGCACCTCTCTTGCCTCTTTCTGCACCTCTGTTGCTTCTTTCTACACCTCTGTTGCTTCTTTCAGCAATTCTTGTGCCTCTTTCTGCACTTCTCTTGCTTGTTTCTGCACCTCTCTTGCGTCTTTCTGTACCTCTGTTGCCTCTTTCTGCACTTCACCTGCTTCTTTCTGTACCTCTCTTGCCTCTTTCCGCACCTCTGTTGCTTTTTTCTGTACTTCTCTTGCCTCTTTCTGCACCTCTGACTTAGAGATAGTTTTAATCCCCCTGCCCTATTATGTACTAGGGCCTTACAGGGGAGGTCATGGCAATAACAGGGGTACCCCAACCCATAATGTACCCTAGTGTATGTAGGTGTTTTCACTGTATTCTAAGTGTTTTTCAGCATAGCACTGACTCTGGGCCTGGTTAGTCAGAGTCAGTTACCACCAGTACCAGTCAGCAAAAAGTTGGGTGCACAGGATGACTTTGCAACAAGGCCTCTTTCTGCACCTCTGTTGGTTCTTTCTGAATATCTCTTGCTTCTTTTTGTACCTTTCTTTGTCTTTCTGGAATTCTGTTGCCTCTTTCTGCATCTCTCTTGCTTCTTTCTGCGCCTTTTTTCCTCTTTCTGCACATGTCCTACCTATGTAGGCATAGTTAGAAATTAGCATTTAAAAAACCTTTGAAATTCACTGAAAAAACCATAGGTTTCAGGGACGTTATAGTTAGAAATTAGCATTTAAAAAACCTTAGAAATTCACTGAAAAAACCACAGGTTTCAGGGACGTTATAGTTAGAAATTAGCATTTAAAAAACCTTTGAAATTCACTGAAAAAACCATAGGTTTCAGGGACGTTATAGTTAGAAATTAGCATTTAAAAAACCTTAGAAATTCACTGAAAAAAACACAGGTTTCAGGGACGTTATAGTTAGTTGGACATTTCACTCATACAAAACCAGAGAAATTCGGCCGTTATAGTTAGTTGAGCTAACTATAACTCACGCCCCCGTAATGCACTGCTGATGACGTCACATATTACATCATTCATGACATGGTCAGTGACATCACTGATGACATCTCAAATGACAATAGACAAGCCAACCCTCATCGGATGTGGCGGAGATTCAACGCGAGTCGGAGGACACATGTGGCATCTTTTCAGCCTATCGGTGAGTGGGGAGGCTATCATTGTTTGGGGCAGGTTGAGGAGGTGCATTTTGTTGGAACGACAGCCAGCACTGACTCACGCTGTCGCTTTTCACTCACGAATATATCCTTAAAGTAAATTACCAAAGATGTCCACTGACGCACTACGTGAGCGCGAGGCAGCCGCTGATGCGCTGTTTGAAACCTTACCTGACATCCATAACCCAGCCGCGACATCTGGTCCTAGCAATGAGACCAGCAACAATGACTACAAAGTATTACTGAAACAACTGGAGAAAAATATGAAATCTGAGCTCACCAAGTGGTGGGAAGGCAAATCATTACAGAAATACCGCGATGTAGGACGAGTACCTCGTGGACTAAGGAATTTGCTTGCACCCAGCTTCGAGAACCCGAACCCGCTCATGCTTAAGGAGTGGGCCGAGAGCAACCTCGATGCCTCAATGAGGCTAATAATCATCTTGATCAAATACGCTGAAATCGACCGACTAGAGATAATGAAGGAGATTGAACGAATCAATGGTGAACTTGATAAATCCAATCAAAAAGACCTTATTGCCAAACGTCGAGATGAGATAACGGCAAGGCTAAAAAAAACAGGAGGAAATAATCAAGACAAGAAAAGTATTCAAGTTCGCAAGGGACAAATGCGACTATGAAACTGGGCAAATATTCACATTTGCGAGAAAATTTGACACAGCAAAACGACAAAGAATGAATAAACCAACCCCGGCGACGCAGGTGACCCACAGTGGCAACCTTGGATCAGATACTACATCTATCTCTGACCTAAGCTCTGCTTTGGGAAGTGGCACTGATTCTGAGGATGGACGTGAAAGACCTACTCACGGAGAGTCTACCACCAATAACTTTTCCCTTGCAGAAGAAATTGATTTTTTAAGGATGGAACGGCGCCAGACGTTACGCCCATGAATACCAAAGAAACAAGACGCAGGCGAAACCAAAGGAGACGCAAAAGAAGGAAACGCCAACAATCAAAGGCCAAACAACAGAAGACAGAACAACTGGCGTCGAAAATGAAGAACAACCCCAACACTGTAATCAATCTAACTGACACTGCCTTACGCAAAGCTGAAACCCAGCTCCTCTCTCTCGGCCTCACCTACTGCGCTGAGAGTAGTTTTAACTACCTCAGAACCGGTGTTGACATTTACAAGTTCATTCGGAAGCTGAAACTGATCAAGTTCTTCAAGATAAAACACTCCAATCTCCCTATTTCCAGCACTTCCTCCACCATTGGTCCATGTGACAGCAACCTTACTGTCTCTGATATCTCTACCATTCGGACCATACAGGAACTACAATCTGAACCTGGCTCTAGTACCACACAACAACTACTGCTCTCAGAAGGTATAAGCACTGCTATCAGGGTTCCCAGTCCATTCAAACCACAATCTACTTTTACACCCATGATGCCAAGGGATGCCATCGACACGTTCAATGATGTGGTGATAGAAGAACTGAAAGATCTCCACTTGAAATGTAAGCACACACGTCCCCGGAAATACAACAAACAGTATCATGCTCTGATCAAAAGACTACATAGCAACAACCAGATTGTCGTAAACAAATCGAACAAAGGGGGAAACATCGTTCTGTGGCCCAGGCTCCAATACTTGGAGGAAGCACAAAGGCATCTTAGAGACACCACATGCTACAAGGAATCAAACATCCAAGAGGTGAATAAAAGCAGGAACACTCTCAAAAAGAAACTGAATGGCTTCAAGATGGAAGGCCTCATCAGCAAAGATGAATTTCTTTTTCTCCATCATGAAACACCTGTTCTTCCAGTACTTTACTTCCTCCCCAAAGTCCATAAGGGTACCCTTCCTATCCCTGGCCGCCCTATCATATCCGCATGTAACAGCCTCTGCGAACATATGTCTAAATATGTGGATTTTTTCCTGCAGGAATTTGTTGTGTCCTTGCCTTCTTACCTTCGTGATACCAGTGATTTTCTCACCAAAATCAATGAAGTCCAATGGTCTGACAACTACACCCTGATGTCCATGGACATAACTTCTTTTTACATCAGCATCAAGCACTGTGATGGACTGAGAGCATGTGAACACTACCTCAAATAACGTCCCATACATTGTTATCGTCATAATGACCTATTGATGTTTATGATTGAGTGGTGTCTCAACCATAATTTTTTCATGTTCGACAGAAACATATATCAACAACTGCGTGGAGTCGCCATGGGTGCCTGTTTCTCTCCCAGCTACGCGTGTTTACATGTTGGCTGGTGGGAGGGACAGGTACTCAGGGTGAACCACAGTGAGGCTTGGAAAAACCACATTGTTACATGGCTCCGTTACATTGACAATGTGTTTGTTGTTTGGAATGGTTCCAATGAAAGTGCCCTTGATTTTGTTTCTTCCATCAACTGTAACGCACTTAATCTTGAGTTTAATGCCCACATCAGCAAAAGTGCCATTGAATTTTTGGATGTTACCATCTACACTGATAAAGGGTCATTACAATCCAAACTCCACCGCAAACACACTGCAGGGAATTCTACACTCCATGCCACTAGCTTTCACCCTAAGCACCTCAGCGCTAGCATACCTTATGGGGAAATGCTCCGTCTGAGGAGAATTTGCAGCTCAGAACCTGACTTGAACAAATGTCAAGATGAGGCACATGATCGCTTTGTAGACAGAGGGTATAGCTCAACCTCCATAGCTAGAGCTAGAGCCATAGCCAACGCCTTACCTAGAGACACCCTCTTGAATCCCTCAGCGTCTAGATTGGTTGATGACACAAGCACCCACTCTATAGTCAACACACAGGGCACAGTTGACACCCGCCTCATTATCATGGCATATTGTCCAATCTGACCCAGTCCTGGGCCCCCTGATTGCCCCCAAACCCACCATCACATATCGGCGGGCTTTCTCTATGAGGGACGCCTTAGTCAAGAGCAGCCCCGAGGTCACCACGAAATCGAACTGGCTCTCCGACATAAAGGACTTCCACAAATGCAGCACATGCAGAGCATGTAGATTTGGTATTAACACCTCTCAAGTCACTGCCAAGTTCCGTAGTGAACCCATACGACTGCAACAAAGGTACACATGCAGAACGGAGTATGCAGTTTACATCTTACAATGCAGCTGTAACCTTAAATATGTGGGCAGTACCAAACTCCAGGTACATATGAGGGTTCTCCAACACCTTAGAGCAATCGTGAACAACGATCCCAGTTATCCCATAGCCAGGCACTTCAAAGAGGTACATAACAATAACCTTGATCACCTCAAGTACTTCGTGTTCGACAGTGTGCCTACATCCAGGCGAGGGGGTAACCATGAGAAAAAGCTTAGACAACTGGAAACACACTACATTCTTGAGCTAGACACTAAGGCGCCTAACGCCCTCAACATGAGTGAGGATTTGTATAACTACCTATGATTAGTATGCCTCTGCCCGCACTCTCTCGTTGCTGTTTTTCACTGCACCTCATGCTGATGTATGTATATATAGCTGGATGTACCTCGCCCGCCACGCACGTTGTACGATGCTCCTGTCCATGTGCTAAATATATTTGTGTATAACTATCTCACTCATGATTTGGTGCACACATGATATGCTCTCCTACCTCCTCTCCATATCTCCCTAATTGTGCTGTTGTTTCTCTAATGTGCTCTCTCTCTCCTCACACTATGGAGGCACTTTTCGCGCATTATGCGGTTATTACCTTACCTGTCCCGACTGGGACGTGAGCTTGGTTCTACTTGAACTTTGTCTCTTTTTCACTTAGTTTTTTGTTAACTCTTTTCATCGCATCCCGCACATTTTCACCGTTTTTGTTGCACCACTCCTCATTGTAATATTTACACACTCACACGGTTACGTGCTACACAGTGCTTCTACCCTTTTATGTTTATTAGCACTTCACTATATAGAACATTAGGATTTATCCTTTACATTGCCGCTGTCACTTTCCTATGAGATGGATCTTTCCACTCACATTATTTCTACGTAATTTTAGCATATGTATTTTGTCCACTTACGTCTTTCTGCCACCTCAGAGCATGCCCCGTCACTGGTAGATCCCTCTTTGTATTATTATTGCGGCTAGACTGTGTGATGATGCCACGCTTTGATCTTTTCACGTCAGCACCTGCGTACTTGTGTTGTGCGATATTCTCTCTCCTACACGGTATTGGCGTTAGTATGCCACAGGCCAGCACTGCGCTGTTAGTTTGCCTCACGCCGTGCATGACGCTGAGATCGCATTTATATGTTATCAACACTCTGTGACTCACGTCTATGCTTCGTCACCTATGAGTCGCATTAGTAGTGCTGCGCGCTCACAGCTACTTAATGGTCTCCACACTGCGCCGCCGCTCTAGTCTTTCTTCATTCACCTTCTTCAGGTACCTACCGACTCGTCATTCTGCACATGTAGTTGACTTGAGGCATTGACATAAACCCTTCGTGACATCATTACAGCAAAATTACAGTAAATTATTTGCACCGTCACTTCATATATAATTGTAACCGTAAAGCACATGCATTTGTGACACTAACGTAATGCAACTCACTTACCTGCCTTTATATGCCGCTACTTGCACGTAGCGCTTCATGTGATCAAGGCCGCAGGTCGGCGCCCGAAACGCGTTATGTGGCCTGGTAATCACTGAATAAACCCACCTTTGGATTTGCATTAGTGGTCTGTGCCCGTGTGTTCTTTGCTGCCTTCAAACCGCTACGGGACTCGTTGCTGATATATATATATATCGACAGGCATGCTGTAAACTGGATCCGCCCGCCGATCCGGCTTTTACCTCATGAAGGTTGCTCTAGTGGATGTCAGAGTGCGTCTCTAACTGGTGGGAACCTTGGAGCTTTGATATATATATATATATATATATATATATATATATATATATATATATATATATATATTTTATCCAACAACTGACCACTTGACTGCCGAACAGTGGAGGGGTAAAAACTACTATTCCCACTCCAATAAGTGTAACAGTAGGGAAAGTGTTGGATAGCGGAGGGGTAAAAATTACTATTCCCACTCCAATGAGTGCAACAGTAGGGAAATTATTGGATTGCGGAGGGATAAAATTTACTATTCCCACTACAATAATTGTAACAGTAGGGAAAGTGTTGAACAGCGTAGGGGTAAAAATGACTATTCCCACTCCAGTGAGTGCAACAGTAGGGAAAGTGTTGGATAGTGGCGGGATAAAATTTACTATTCCCACTCCAGTGAGTGCAACAGTAGGGAAAGTGTTGGATTGCAGAAGGGTAACAATTAATATTCGCACTCCAGTCACTTCAAAATTAAAAACAAACAAAATATTAAAAACAACAAAAAAAATTGAAAAACAAAATAAATACAAATATATAAATATGTTTAAAAATTAAAATACAAATATATTTAATATTATACATTTAAAAAAGCATATTATAATGTTAAATGCATATGACAAATACCTTCAAATATTATATTAAATAAAATAAAAAATAATTTTCAAACAAATAAATATTTTTAAGTAGAAATTATTTAGAAACAAAAACATTAATTATTACATAAATTTACTTTTTATTTCCTTCCCTATAACACCACAACAATTCACGACCCACATCTAAATTTAAAAGAAAATGTACTTACATAATTAATTACCAATTAAAGAAATATTATTAATTAAAAAACAAATTAAAACTCATAAAAATTAATAAACTTCCCACACTTTACCCCTATAATCCCCACAAACCACAGCTAAAATAAAACTGTAAAAAAATTAATTACACAATTAAAACTCATTTTCAATTAAAAAACTAATAGTATTTAAGAACTAATTATAAAGTAAGTAAAATTAATTTACTCCCCACCCTTTACCCCTATAAAAGTAAAACCCACACACACAAAAAATATAAACAACTACCCTAATTAAATATCAATTAATTAATTAATATTAATGATCAACTAACTATTAATTAATTAAACATAAATTACTTCCCACCCTTTACCCCTATAAACCCCACAACCCACACTTAAATTGTTTTACACAATTACCATAATTAATTATCAATTATTTAATATTAATTAACAACCAATTAATAATGAATTACAAATAAATTACTTCCCACAATTAACACTATAAAATCTCAATTAAATAAATATTAATAAATAAAAAATAATTATTAATTTATTATAATTAAATTACTCCCCACCCTATTCCCCTATGAACCCACAACCCGCTACGGAACTAAAAAACACAAAATTTAATTAAAATAAACTTGATAACTACTAAAGATTTAACACATATATTAAAAAACAAAAACATTACTTATACAAAAATACATACATCACATACATTTAGAATATAAACTAGAACACATAATACTAATAAAAAAATCGATATTTTAAAAACTAGCCCAGGTTAGATGTGCAGGACATCTAACCTGGGCTCTATGGAATTCCATAACGCATATTAGCAAGCCCATTATCGCCGTTTTAGCGGCAGTTTCCTGCCGCTAAAGCGGCGATATTCTAACGTGGGTCTTGCTAATATGCCCTATATTTATGCAAACGATATTAATGACTTCTATATTTTTTTAAACTATATTTCTTACCTTAAATTCGATATTCTTGACCACGATATTCTTACTGTCGATATTTCTGTGTCACGATATTTTCAACACGATATCTGTGTAAGTCGACATTTTCAACTCGATATTCTATCTGAATACCGTGTTTAACAACCAGAAGCAGTGTGTTAACTGCATACCTATACCCACTGCCACCAGACAACTTTGTTGAGAATTTAACTGCATTGACAGTACTGCTGCGGGTCAACTACACTACTCACCCACAGAGTCACAGAACAGCACAGAACCAGTGTAGGTTCTTCTCCAGGAACCATATTAAAAAGCTAGATTTAGAATTTGACAGTGTATTCTATCACAAACATAAAGGAGTACATTGTTCATCACACCCTTTGTCCGCCTGCCTCATTGAGAGAAGGGCAGATCTTAAGTTTGCTGTCAATGGACCTCTGTATGGGAGTTTATTTAAGAAATACAAAACCAACACCGGACGTTCACCAAACGTCCTGCCATGGTGGCAGTTCCTTCCAATGTACAGTGATGACCACTGGCTGGGCAGTCATCTCTAAATCTGACGAATGGCAATCCGTCAATATGATGGAGGTAATGTCCTCCGTACCCATACGGATGGAGTACTGTCCATCAAATGCTAAATCTAGCCCTTAATCACAGCTATAACCAAGGCTGTAATTCTATTTGATCTCTCCACCAGGTTCAATACAATGGATCATGTTATTCTTAAGACTGGGGTCAGAGGTGGGAAAGTTTGGGATGGGGGAAGATTTTTTTTTTTTCGAGTGTTGATGTCATTGTGTGCCCTTGACTCCTTTCTGATCTGCTAGCGTTGCTTACAGTGCTTAGTGCTGCATGGGTTCCCATTATTAACAACGCAGATCAATATGTTAAACCTCTAGCAGATCTGACTAGATCCCTTGGATGCTCTTCCCGCCCATAAGCCAATGACCAGAATGTCCCGGCAACTTGCTAATCTTCGGGACTACCCTGGTGCTATAAAGCAATGGATGAGCAGTACCTTCTTTACCCTAAATGGAAATAAAACAGAGCTGATGCCCATTGTGAAAAACCAACAACGCCGGTCGGATTCCATCTGGCCTTCTTCCTTCGCCCCGTCCTTCATGCCTTTGTGAATCGTACTCAAAACGTCTTTAATTCCTTCATAGTAATAACTTAAAGAGGGCAAAGGCCTACATTACATTATTTGTAATAATTGTATATGAATATTTCCTCAATATTCCATGAATAGTCTCATTTTAGACGTTTTGGTGCCAGATCACAAATTAATATAAGATTATGTAAAAGAGTACTACAGGAGTATTACTTTACATACTTCCAAAAAGTCTTTGTGAATGATCTTGAAAAATCCTCAATGGCTGCCAGTGAATCAGCATATGCACTTTAAGGCAGCATGCCAATTCTACAAAGCTTTATTGGCACTGATGAATCACATTTTTAGGGTAGGTTTGTCAACCATTCATCCAGCAGGTTTCTTCGCTCTGATTCTTACCTACCGTTACCTGGGTCAGCTTTGCAAATGCTGAAGGCTTATCCTTTAGCCATGTAGGACCTAAGCCATTGAGTGGCTTTTCCATCTAGTTATGCAAGAATCAGAAATACTTTTCCTCTAGGAAAGCTCTCAAAACCTTCCTGTTTTGTGAATCCGCTTCCCAGCTCTGTTCCCTTTGTTGCTTTCAGCGTTTGATTAACAGAGATATTTTATTAGTACCAACATGCTCAACTGCAGGAGACTTTCCCTCAGTTCCCTTTGTGTGTGGGTAGAGGCAGCGACAGCAAGGCCAGGGGGAGGAGGTAAGTGGATACCTGCTGTTCATCTGCTGTTTTTGCTGTTTCACCAGTTCACTTACCTTTCTACCTCTACTACGCTCTGCTTACCGTCTTCGCAAAATTGTGTTTGCCTCATAGATGTTCGCCAGTAACCTTGCCCCTGTATCATTCCTGTATTGTCTTAGGACCATGGTTGGGCATAAACTAACAGTGGGGAAGGCGAAGAAGGTTATGGAGACAAGCCCGCTCTCTCCTGGACCTGGTCTTGGTCCCGGCCCGGTACATGGACTGGCACCACTTTGGATGCTTTCTTGTCCTGGACTGTTAGCGTAGTCTCAAAGGAGTTTGAGCTGGCTGAGATACGATTGTCCTTGGACATGGGGGAACGCCAGAGTTTCATTACTGACTGCATAAATTCTACACACCAAGATGCTACGCAAGAGGCGTTAGCTCATCAACCTGATCCTGTAGTCTTGGGCCCAATTCTGCAGGAGTTGGGTGTGGCCTAGACCCTGCTTCAGAGGCATCGCCTGAGGATATGTCTAATCTCACCGCTAGTATAACCCTGAGTGAGCCCGTATCTAAGAGGAAAAGGAAGTCTCACTCTGCCCGAGCTAGCCAAAACAACTGGGGTCATAAATCTATCAGGAACTTGGCTAATTCCAGCATCCAGATACCAGCACCCCCTCCCGAACCAGCTGGCTTGACTCTTAAAGACTTTAACCACGCGCTGCACTGGATAATGGACCAAGTTAAAGATGCGCTTACTGTTGCTACTGCGCCTATTTTGGCTAGATTAGTGGCTCTTGAAAAAATGGTGACGGATGCCGTCCTTGTATCAAAACCTTCCACCTTACCATCTCTATCTGCTCTTCCTTCCTTTTTTCCTTCTTTCTCTCCCTTTCCGGCAGTAGACCCTTACCCAGCTAGCAACCAAACCCAAGCCCGAATTCAATCCACTAGCACTATATTGGCAGAGGGAACCCCTTTTTCTTTAGGGGGGTCTTCTGTAAAACCACATGGTTTATTAGGTGGCACCGCTTACTAGAAACACTGCTTTTTCCATTGATGAATATGAAGAAATTCTCATGGTGAGGAGAGGGGGTGGGGAGCCCCCTCCCGCAAACTTATTAAAGGGGATTGTATAGCAGTAAACTGTCGGAACCCTGAGCTGGCTAATCGCCTGATTATCTTGGGTGGCAGAGCTAGCCATAAGGGATACCCTGCTCCTTTATCAATTGTCTCACTTGGTCATTTTTACCACCCCCGAATTCCGGGAAAATATGAGACTAGGTCAGGTCCCCCTTTACACCCACGAGTATTAGCAAGGGGCCCGAATACAACTTCAACTTCCTTTAAACCCCACTCTTCTAGCAATAAGCCCACAAGCTTTCTTGGGGGGGGCATTGCTAATCCTACCCAAGGCAATTCTACCATCCCAACACATAATTTCTTCAAGCCCTTATCAACTCTAGACACGCAAGACTGACGGTGGCACCAGACGCTATCCATGGGTACAGGATCATGCTTACTAACGAGGGCTAAAAAAAGTCAATTACTCCTGCCCACTCCAGTAGCCCCCATCTGTAACTCCTCAAAGAGGGGGCATAACCCCATGCATGGCTCCATCTCTCCAGACAACCTAGTGTTTTGCAGACCTGGCCAATCTTTGTGGCCAGGTGACCTGGATCCTTCCAAAACGCCTCCTTGCCCCCTAGTCACTTTGCAGGTGGATTCTTCTTGTTCTGGCCATTCGACTATGTCTGTTGGCCCATTGAGTATCACCTTTTGGAATATTGCAGGCTCAATATTTCCTAGCAACCAGATAGTGATGGGGGTGACCTCAATATACATTTCGAACCTATACATGGCTATGACAAGATTTTAGAAGAGGAAGATGACTGTTGGGGCATTCCATCCCTAAATACAAAGCAGCTAGTTCCCAGTTCAGTCGCATCATTGCAGGTTGTAAGCTTTACTCTGGCAAATGGGTTGAGAGCCTGCAATGGCAGGTCTAGATCCAATAAACAGGGAGCTTCCACATGTAGTAAGGGCCAGTGTAATTCAAAAATAGATTATATCATGATCAGGGCTTCTATGTGGGACATGCTGGATGATTTCCACATAGACTCCAGGGAGGAAATTGATCATTACCCCATATGTCTTAAATTACGGTGACATGGCCCTAAATCCCTTCCTTTAGTTGCTTCTCTGTCTATAGCCCCAACATTGGCAAACAACTGCAGGTCCGTTAAATGGCCTGCTGTATTAAATAACCAAGGAACCCTCACAGAAATATATAAAGCCTTTGTAGAGTTGTTCACTGAAGACTCCGCCCAAGCCTCTCTATGGGTTCCCACCACAGATGTACATACTAAACTGGCGCTATCCTTGAAATCATTCCTGACCAGGCCCCCTCTAAAGAAAGCAACACTAAAGTCCAACAAAGTTGAAATTCACCCATGGTACACAAAAACGTGCCGTGATGCCAAGAAGGCTTTAATAGATGGTCTAAAAAATAATAATTTGCAAGAGGTGCATGCTCTAAGATGCCTTCATAAGAAGAAAATTAGGGAAGCCCAGTCAGCCTGGGAGGAAGCATGCTGGGGAGACCTAGTGATGGCTGCCAAAATGGGGGATAATTCCCTCTGTTGGAAAATTATTGCCAACGGGAGTAGGACTGCAACCCCAGAGTTAGACATCCACCTGAACCCAGGGGCCTAGTTGGTTCACTTCTCCCATTTATATGAGCAGCCCCTGATGGACACCCAGGCACAACCCACTCTTTTTATTAATCACATTAGCCCTGATCCATATTTTACGCCTGAGGAGACTAGGCTAGCCATTCTCTCAATTAAACTGGGCAAAGCCACAGGTCCAGATAAAATCCCGGCAGATTTGTTCTGTCATGACTTGGCAGTCTGAGTTCGCTATGTCAATTGGTTGACTAATGCTGTAGCAGAAGGAGCCCCTATCCCTGACACTTGGATAGGGGCAGAAATCATACCCATCTTTAAAAAGGGGGAGCGGGGAAACCCAGGAAACAATTCCCACCAATTAGCATATTGGATGCCCAGCAGAAAGTCTCTGCTCAACAATTGGTAAGTAAACTTAATGATTGGATGGAGGGACTTGAGATTGTGTCCCCATACCAAGCAGGGTTTAGGCCGAAAGTTAGCACTATTGACCAAGTCCCAAAGCTGCTGATCATCCTCTGGAAATATGCAAGACTCAGAGAGGGACACATATATATTGCATTTGTTGACCTCAGAGCAGCCTTCGACCTGGTTCCTAAGGGACTGCTCTGGGCATCTTTAAAGGACATAGGTGTCCCGGAGTCCCTCCTCACCCAAATAATCAGACTGCACCAAAGCAACTATGCCCAAATCCGTTGGGGAACAGGAGGGCAATTAACTGACAGAATTCTGATTGCCAGGAGAGTGAGGCAAGGATGCGTCCTGGCCCCTACCATTTTTCCCTACATATTAACAACCTAGTGGAAGCCCTCTCCTTAGGGAATATAGATGCACCTAAACTGGACGGGGTAGGGTGCCCGCACTGTTATTTGCGATGACACCCTTTTAATCTCCCAGACCCCGATGGGTCTCCAGCAGCTCTTGACTAATTTTAACGCTTTTTGTCTGGCTAAGGGCCTTGGGATCAACATCCCGAAAACCAAATGTATGACTGTTAGACCACACAAAACATTTAGGCAAGCTATCTCTCTGGCAAATGAAAACCTGGGACGAGTATCTACACTGGAGTACCTGGGCATAATGCTTGAGAGTAAATTGTCGTGGTCTGCACACATAGAGAAAAGAAAGGTAGTGACTCAACACCAGGCCTCAGCAATATACAGGAGGTTCCAGGGAACAACATTGAGAGCCCTACTCCCGGCTCTTGAACTCTATAAACTAAAGGCCCAATCAGGCAGGTTGTACGGGGCAGAACTCTGAGGATATGCTAATCTAGATGCTCTCAACATAAGTGAAAACAAGTTTGTCCGCTCACTACTCCAGCTTCCATCGAGCACTCCCTTACCACCGATGTTCTATGATGTCAACATAAAAAGAGTGGGAGAAGTAGCCAGACTAAGGCCACTTTTGTATTGGGTGAGGCTCTAGAGCATGGAAGAGTTGAGGCCATACCGGATGGCTGTCGAGGAATTGTTGGTCCTCGACAAAGCCCTGACTTTTCAACTGGTTCAAACACGTCCACCAATGGTTTGAAAAATTGGACCTAGGATCCTTTTGGTCAGATCCCACCTCGTTTGAGGCTTCTTCTAAGCTTCTGCTAAAAACGCTACTGGGAGCACATATACCCTAGTCCCTTTCACAGTTCCTCACTTGGTAAGCTGACAGATCAATTTTTGTCTATCAAGGACCGCCCATTTTATGAAACCTTTCTTAACCTTCCACTCCAGCAACTAGCAAAAACCTGATATCTAAAATTTCGCTATGAAACACTGGAGCTGGGGTCATTACATTGTCTTTGCTCTAAGCAATTTTTTTTATTTATGTCTGTATTAATAAGGAAAGCTAAAGGTCTTAAACTCTAGCTCTGGCCAAAGTGGGCTGCTTATACAGTTTGCCTCTTTTGCGCATGTCTGACTCTGTTCTTTGGTTGGGGTTGCTGGACCTGCTCCACTCTCTATTTCCTTTTAAAGAGAGTCATCTTGTGATTTTATTGTTTTTAAAGAGAGTTATGCTATGCTAGGTCTCAAACTGCTCACATTAGTCTTAACAATTTTTTAACATTGCATTTAAATCATTGTTTTATTGTGTGTAAGTTTCATGGAATGAATTTTCCAAAATAAACTTTATTTACTTACTAGTACCAACATGCTCTTTAGAGTGAATGTGAGCTATGAAAATAAATATATTTTTAACAGGTGTTTAAGTAGTGCAACTCAAGCAGCTAACCCTTGCACAACACAGGCAGAAATATCTCATCTACAGACACAGCCTAATCTTGTCAAACTTTCACCCATCTGCTTTTAGAGAGACTGCGAAAATGCACTCTTTGGGACTGATTAACAAAGGTATTTATTTGAGTTGGTGTAAGCCACTTTTCCAGGATTAGGGGCCTTATGACGAGTTTGGTAGACTGTGTCCCTTGTCAAAAATATGGGGGGTGGCCCGTTCACCGAATTGTCAATGCATTGTATATTGTAATTGCATTTATATACCCCAGACGAGGCGTGGAATCGCGTTTTCGGTGAGTGGATAGTGACACTTGTAATACAGATGACATCGGCTACATTTAGACACAGTAGGCAGTCCACCGGGCTCTAAATAAGACCCTAACTCTTCTCTGCCTCTGTCAGATCCCTTTTTGAATCAGGCCTTGTGTGTATGTATGATTGTTTGTTGTTTACTCATATGTTCTTTGAAGCAAATGAATGGGAATTCTGTTAGAGGTCTCGTATGCTAACTCAAGCAAACCTATCATATTCACTGATTTCCCCTCTTAAACAGAATATTTATTCAATGCTCCTGCTGTACCGAAGATCTGGATGTACCCTGAGAACACCTGCAGGTATCAGACAGCAAGGAACATGCTCTGCAGAGGCAGTGACGTTCAGTCCTTCTGCAAGGTAGGAAGCTGAGCATGACTATTACTGATTGTCGAGAACCTAAACCTAAGGACACAACTTCTCAAGTGATCATCGACTCCTTTTGTTCAAGAAGCAAGATGGGTGACAACATACCAATAATCGTAAAAAAAGGTATTGTAGTGTTTATTGAGCACAAGACAGTGCATTGTGGGTATTGGGGAAGCAGATAACCACTTCCACCCTACTTTTGTTGTGGTTCTTAATTTAGTGCCTGCTGATGGTGCTGGTCCATGGCTCTCCCTTTGTATAATTTCGACAGATGCACACCTATCTCTGCTATATGTAGTACATGTAGTGTAAAGAGTGGAAGCAGCCAACAGGGGGTGGTGAGGCATAACTATGCCATCAGTGTGCTCCTGTTTGGAGACTGACCATGAGACAGCAAATACAAAAAATGAGAGAGAGGTTGATGTAAAGGACTGCATGGAGTCCCACCAGAGGATCGAGGGCACCCAGGGCATGATTGACAGACTGACTGCCCCAGTGCAGTCGTGGCCGGCATGACTCGTGGGTGGGGGGGCGTGGGTCGCGCGGGGGGATGGGGGTTAATTTTAAATATAATAAAGATAGTAAATTTACCTTCGCTGGCCCGGTCCGGTCCCGCATCGTCTCGCATCGTCTCTGCCACTCACAGGAAGCAGGTAGCCTCCCTCCCCTCCCCTAAGCCAATCACAACACTGCAATGGCAGCGTTGTGATTGGCTGCGATGCCGACCACACAGGCGTCTTTGGGGAGGCCATTTTCTCCATGTAGGCTGCATGCAGTCTACATGGAGGAAAGGGAGAGTTGCGTATGACTGGTTTGGTCGGCCCTGGGGCCGACCAAACAGTCAGCGCCCTCAGAGTGGGCAAGCCACTCCTCCCCTGCCCTAGAGCAGGACCGCCCACCCGCCCACCCACAACCAAACCCTTCTGCTTTCTCGCAGTGCGAGAAGCAGAAACATAAAATGGGATTTATAATACCATTTTATGTTTCTGCATCTCGCAGTGCAAGAAAGCAGTGGGCCGACGCTCCTCCGCCCACATGGAGGAGCCGCCCCTGCCCCAGTGCATGATTGACAGACTGCCCGCTGATGCCTGGCAATAGACGAGCTTCAGAAAAGACATGGTGATCCCAGATCATAGGAGGAGAGCATACCTCTGGCCATAATGTAGCATGGCATGACATAATGACATGGCAGTGATGGAAGAATAACATGAGTACCAAGATCTTCATACTCTTCGTCCCTGCCTCCAAATGGTAAATGGTAACTTTGGGAATATCTCCTAGGTTTAATCTAGCAGCCATTTCATGCCCTGCATTTAATCTGATTTGGTTTGTGCATAAAAAATAGAATTCACAGAAGCTTTCTTTGAGAACCCATGGAAACTGAAACCTCAACTTCCGTAAGTTTCAAGGTGTACTTATGTAAATTTTTGGGAATTCCTAAAATTCCTAAATCTGCACTGAAGCAAGGTCATATACCTGTGGATCAAATTTATGATGTTCTCTCTGACCCAGTGATTCCTGTTGTCTCTGGGGTGCCTGGATTTCTTAAGTCTCCAAAACTCCAGACTTGGTAATTCCGGGCCTGGAGAAACTGAACCGGGAGTTACGGTGGCGGTGGGCAGTTGTTGCACCTGATCTCTGCCTCCCCTCGAACACTGCATGGGGGAACAGCAAATGCTCCTGTCACCAAATTTGCCTTCCCCTGACTCTTTGCACCACACCTCCTTCAAAATGGGCCTCCTGAACATCCAGGTAAATTTACCACCTACTCAAAGCAGGTGATAAATGTGTGCATATTTGTGCCTATTATCTGGCCTGGTAGAGAAAAATCGCAAAGATTTGGACCCGGTATTCCCAAGTCTGCATATTATTCCCATTTCGGTGAAATACCTTGCAATCCCCAGATTTAAACACAGGGATACCGTCTAGAAGCAGAGATTTCCGCCCTCTGATATCCCCCATCCTCAATCAAGTGACTCGTAATGAGGACCTTATAGTTATACTCAAGGATCAGGCGCACACATCCAAGGCGAAACTGCTTGGGTGTTTGGTGGTTACCGTAGTGGATAGATTTTCAGAAATGGTCTTTCACAAGGGATCACACAGATCCACCCTAAGAGGGGAGTATGAGGAAGTGAATTCTTTCGAATCTTCCTTCTCCCCCATTTCATTGAAAGAAAAAACTATTTACAATATATCATAAATAATTAAATTCAAAGAGATGGTGACAACCAATGTTCCCTCTAATTCTTTCCTCTGTGTGCGGCTGTGCAATATCTCTGTGCGCTGCAGGCAAGGCTATGTGCCAGTGGCGGCTCCCCCATTGGGGCGTGGGGGCGTCGCCCCACTGCTTTCTCGCGGTGCGAGAAGGCAGAAACATAAACGGTAAAAACTACCATTTATGTTTCTGCCTTCTCGCATTGCGAGAAAGCAGAGTGCCTCTGTGCCTGGTTGGGGGTGGGCGGTCCTGCTCGAGGGCAGGGGGGGAGTGGCTTGCCCACTGTTGTTAGTACTGACTGTTTGGTCGGCCCTGGAGCTGACCAAACAGTCAGTACTCACAACAGTAGGTAAGCCACTCCCCCCCTGCCCTCGAGCAGGACCGCCCACTCTCCCTTTTTCTCTATGAAGAGAAAATGTCCCGGCTGGGGCGCTCGCCTGCTGCGCCTATCAGCGTTGTGATTGGCTTGCGTTGCGTAGGGGAGGGAAGCTGCCTGCTGGCTGCTTCCTGCTTCCTGCAGCAGGAACACGCGGACCCACCAGTACAGCGTGGCCGGCCTGGAGCGGAGGCGGTGCGGTACCCCGGCACTCAGGTACGTTTTATTTTAATTAATTGTTTTATTAATTATTCCCCACCCGTGACCCTCTTCCCCCCCCCCTCGAGCATGCCGGCCGCCGCGGAGTCTATTATTGATTTTGCTAAATGATAATTATGAGTATAAGCCTGGCCTTAATAACCGGTGCAGTCATGTGCGGCAGGCAGCTAAATTACCGGCAGTAATGATGACAGATCCGCGAGGGTACTTGTTAGGACATCAAATACTTTACTTCTGGGAGATGGGCATAAAAGCCTTTCTGGAATATCAAAAACTGATTTATATTTTGTGTTCGTGGGAGCGGCGGGGCGCTTTATAGAGGAGTACTTTTTTTGGTATACGAGCAGGGAAGTGTCAAACAGGATTCATGTATGTGGACCAGTGTTGTGTGTGTTTGTAGAGATTTGGTTGTGGCTAGATTGCTGAAACCAGAGTGTGATGGGAAAGTGGCGTGGAGAAACAGTTGGTACAGTGCTAGACAGCACGACGTGCAGTTGATTTAATATAACATTTGAAAGATCTATATAGTCACACACATTTCCCATTCGAGGCACAAAGGGAGTCGCCCAAAATCAACCAATGTGCGATCAAGTAATGATGCCGAGATTAATAACATCTGTTTCTGAATTTCAAAGTCGGCGATTTTAACCACAAGGTTCAATTTACTCCATGGCGGCATGTGACTTGCATAACTTTTTTCTGAGAAACTGCACATGTGAATATAGCATAACGGAACCATACACACGTGTCGTCATATGAAACGATGCATGTGACATTCGAAATCCTCTTGCTGGTAGATAATGGTTGTATTGTGTTGGGCCTTCTGGGTTGGACCCTGCACCTCTATAGAGCAGTTCGATGCCTTCCGGGGCCTGTTAATTATTGCAGCAGTTAATACTGCAGTTATACAATTTACATGTGATCTAAAGACCAGCTTTTGCTATTACACAATTTACGAGTCCTCAGTTTATCGACATCAGAAGGATGAAATATCGAGCAGGCCTTGCCATGGTTCACACTAATCATCAATGAACATATAATTAAATAAGTCCACTCTTACTGCGGGGACTCCTCTCCAGCTAACAGATGTTTTTTGTGGGGTCACGATGAGGTAAATTCTGACAGGTTCAATCCGCTTGCAAGAGGGGTCCGTCGTACCAGAGACTCTTCTTTCAGCCCCTCCGGCTCTCTCTGCTTTTACAAATGTTTTGTTTGCCATAATAAGCAGCCTCGAAAGATGACGCGGCATTGTTATTGGGCGTGTGTGAAAACGTTACATATATTTTTCGGAAGTGATTTTGCATTTTAATTTGACTCATTTAGAAAAAGATGAATGATTAGGGTTTTCTTTTTATTTTAAAGAAAGGAGTTGTTGCAACAGAAACGCTGGACCATCATACAAAATGTTTGTGAAATCGTAACCTGCAACGGGTTCATTGTCACTAGGCTCCACGTAACGCACATACTGTAAGTCCAAGGAGAAAGCAGCTGGGCGGTATACCCAGGGCCAGAGGTTAAGTACAGGTATATTTACTCATCACACGCAAAGTTGTGAGAGAAAAGTGGTTAGACACATTAAAGAGGGCGCTTTGTGAGTCCCCGTCGCATGTGGAAGGGAGGCAGGTTTTATTACAAGACCGCAGGCTTCAGACTATTTTGCTTTCTCTCTTTAATAGTCCTGAAATTACTGCAAAGTATAAATGGACTATAAATATTAACTACCTCCTACAATAAATCAGAGTGTCAGGCTTGACAGAAAAATATTAAAAACACAAGGTGTAAAGAAAGGGAAACTTCCACTGAAAGGGAAGTGGCAGGAGAAGTGCCCTTTACGTACTGTGAACAGTGCATTCATTGTACGGTTTTATTTGTGTTGCTTCGATCACACGTTTGAAAACCCACGCGAGGACACGTACTTATAAATCCGACACAGTTGGTACTTCAATGGACGTCAAGAGGGGGTCGCAGCTGCTACCACCCTCTTGCCCTTTGCTACTCCTGGTCTCGGGTGTCAAGAGGTCAGTGGCGGGCACAGAAAGCAAGCAGGGCACTTTCAGATGTTTACTTTGTTGTTTCCATACCTTGCCCTTTGCCTAACCCCACAGGGGGCAGACGACTGGCTACTGATGGGACAAGCTGACAAACCAGTGATGTCATCAGGGGTCAAAGGGTGCGTGATGTTACTTCCTCTACCCCAGGGAATTTGGTGAATTGACGTCGGCACGCTCAATTAATGCAACATCAGGGACAGGTTCGAAAGGTATGGAAATAAAAGAAATCCGTTTGCCAAGCGTAAATTAAGCCTGCGGATGGGTGCGGTTTACAGCATGTGTGCATGTCGCATAATCTACGGATGCGATAACAAACCAACATATATGTATGACGCTCCTATACAATGGTGATTTATACGCCTATTAATCATACATGTACGCAATAGTCACAATCATGAGTAGAGTCAGAACTATTGTACAAATGCACCTTTTAACTGCAATATTATTTACTGGTGAATAAATGCATTTGCATTGCTTCCCGTGTGCCTCTGTCGCTCCTCAGAGCATACTCAATATTTGCATGTATATGTGCATAATATGTATTTCTTGTGCATGTTCAGCACACATATCACACAAGTAACACACGCAGAATCCATGACTAATTACTATTTCAACTCATGTCCAATTCAGGCATCTGTACTTTATCAATATATGCTGGCGTACTCATGTTTTGTGATAGAAAAAAACTTTGTGACTGTCCGGACTTCTGTGTGAGTGGGCAATGAAAAACATGTTGCATGCTGCTGTGCGTGCTTCAGACCATGCATAGAATCGAAATGCAGTAGGTGTGCAAAACTATAAATGAAGCAAACATATTTAGGCAAAATTCATATTTTGGTCATTTTATTAACCAAGTAGACAGGTCTCTGTTCAGGTTATAAGGGTGGACATACCCTTAGCCGCAGTCGTTGTCAAGGCCTCCCATCTTGCAGGTCAGATGTCGGCCTGACCGAGCAGGTTCAGTCCACTGAGAGTTAGGTGATCTGACAACCTGTCTACAGTTTGCGGCACAGCCATGCGGTGGGTGCAGACAGATTTGAAACAAGCTGTCATGGTTCAGAAAGTCATGGATGGGGGCAGATATTCTAAGTGCTATTATTGCTCTATTAACCTTCCTGCTTCCTCAAATTTGCTTGAAAATGCACCATTATCCACTCTTTTTTTCAAATTTTTCTCGGGGAGGTCCCCCCCCCGAACCTCCTGTTGGTTGTTCGGGCTCGCTCACTGCACTCGCTCGCCCCGGTGCAGTATGCCAATAATTTTACGCCACACCACTTTCAAATGTCACCAGCCGCCACTGCTATGTGCACCAAGCATGCAAGCGGAGCACGCAAATATATAAATCTGTGGCAATTACCACTAAAAACTTGTGTTTACAATGAGAATAAAAACAAGTGCACTTCACACACATAGCTCTATTAGACAGGGTCTTGAGACAGTTTTGCAATGTGGAAATTGCATAGAGAGTTTGGCTGTTTTTCCCAGAAGTTGTATATTTCTAATATGTCTGTCTGTTTAGGGAGAAGGTACAACAATGCATGTGATGCAAAAAATGTATTGGTTGGACAGTCAATAATGGTGGATGGTATATGTCAATAGCGTTCTGCAAACCTGAGACAGATGCATCACGTTGTGGTTTGCAAAACTTTTTGTTTGGGTAGGCTAGTGTGATCTCATCAATCTAAAACAAAATTGGACTGGTTGAAAGCTAAAAAAATTCTTGGCCTGCAAAAAGAGCACATATTACTAGTTCCTGCCACCGAAAAGAACTACTTTTCGTGTGGCTGTACCCCTTCTGAAAGGGCAGTATGTTGTAACTTACAGTGAAGTCAGCCAATAACTGAAGAGGACTGACTCATTGACCCGTGATGCATGCTGGAATAAATTGAAGAAAAATGTGAATTACACAACAGCAGGCTAATGGAGGACGCCTGGCTAAAAAGCCCTATAACTATGTAACACACATAAGTTTAGTAAAATCAGAATGGCCCGGATAACACCAGAGCTAAAAAAAAAAAGGGGACATAGAGGAGACAGAGAGAGAGTATATGGACTGAAATTGTGTGTATGTGGTGCAAGACTGTAGGAGAAGGTGAGTGAGAGTGTTTGTCAGTGTCTATGCATTCAATGGAAATATAGTAATGGCACGTTGTGTGATGTACAAAAGCTGAATAACAATACCCAGGGCCACTGGAATTATGCAGCAGAGGAAAGCACCAAATTATGCGGCTGTGTTGATAAATTATGCAACAATAATAGACAAATTATGTGGGATAATACAGCACATGTTTTCATGTTGTTACTTTATTCTTTAATAATTTTTTATACATGGTAATCCTGTCTGCGCAATGATTTCACCTCATTAGTACCAATTTAGCAACCAAATACAGAGGTAAGCAACTGAAAGATTCCCAGCTAACTTTTGCGAAGGGCCTTCCATGCACGCAAACATATATCACAACTTTTTAAGTAACTTTTGATTTGTTTGAGCTAGAAACTATTATTATTTGGTTTAAATCTGTAGATTTATGTTTCAGATGATGGATTATGTGGCAAATCCATAATTATGCAAAAAAAAGCAGTGGCCGCAGAATTGCATAATTCCAGTGGCCCTGGTAATACCTTATACTTGTGATGCTGCATTGTGCCATGTGCTTGTGCAAGCCCATCCTGCACAGTTTTAGCATACTGATTTTTGTGTTACCTAAGAGTGTGTTACAGGAAGACAAGGAAGCGCACGGATGTGGAGCAGTAGAAGTCTATGCTAGGAGTCTTACAGGACAGCTGCATATTTCATAGCAACTGTGGAAAAATAGAGCGTCCGACGGGGACGGTGATGGGACAGATGTGATAGTTACAACTTGGAAATGAATACAACCCCTCCACATTAATTTGGCAAACTTTATAGACTATCAAATAAACACAAGACTTTTTTTGCACAGCGCACATTCCGATTGCAAGCATTTGGAAATGCTTTCATTTCTGCTAAAGAACAAACAGGATACTCACACAATTTGGTCAAACATGGATTGATCCTAGATTTCCCAGTTGCACACTGTGCAATTCAGCCACCAGATTTATTTTTGGGCACTTTTACGTTGCGCAAACCTAGGGCAGATGTAATCTGCGCTTTCACTTAAGCTAACATTGATATCCTTATGTGCTCTTCTTTTCTCACAAAAAAGGGATTTACAGCAAATAGACATCAGTGCATTATGTGTAAATAGAAAAGAGTTCCTTGAAAGACTGGTTTCAGAAAGGCCCAATAAACAGTTTCATTGAGAACCCTTAGATATCTCGGCACTGGCCACTGGTCCACATGAACGCATAGAGTCAAGATTTCCTTCTTGAAGACTGCAATCAGGGGCTTACTGAGGGGCAGATTTACAAGCCCCTTGCGCCACTTTTGCGTCACTTTTATCATGTTAAAAGTGACGCAAAAGTGGCGCAAGGGGCTTGTAAATCTGCCCCTGAGTGCTTAGGAACAAGCAGGCCTTCTACATTGTGTTGACGTAATGTATCACAACAGGTTTCCCATTAAAAGAATGAAAGAGTATGGGAAAATATGTATGGTACCCTGAAAACTATGTTAAGGCCTATTCTCTATGCTGCAAATGGTGGTGGGTTATGTAAAGCAGGGACTACTGGATGAGACTGAAAAACAGGTAGCAAGTGCACACCAGTAAATAGAGGGTTAACCGAAGGGATGTAAAAAGGGTCACCACTTTTAGGAATGTTGTGCTGACAGACAGTGTCTTAAATTAGTAACCATGTAGTAAAGTTAACTGAACACAAGGCCAGCTTTAGCGCTGCTGGCACCCAGTGCGCGAGTCGTTTTGGCAGCCCCCCCCCATTGACGACCTTCTCCATGAATTCCTTCACTGCCAGCCTCCAACAGTGCCTCTCACATCTCCAAAGCTTCTCTCTGACATACATTTCTTTTTTTATAGGTCTACTCATTGTTCACTCACACTGAGTTCTGTGAGCATGGTGCATGTCAGTCACATGTTCTTTGCAGCAGGCACATGAACCCTTTGCGCTACTTTAGGATGAGCCGAAACTGCCACTAGACAAAACTCCCCTCAATCTTTGCAGCAGGAGCATTAATCAATATCATTATCTTGACATTTTTATTGTTGCCTGAAGACTGATGGACCCCCAAACAAATTAGCAGCACCTGCTTTCAAACCCAAAAGTTATTGCATAAACACAGCGACCCCACCCCACAACGTCAGTGCCAGGTGCGACTGCACCGACGTCCTAAAGCTGGCCCTGATTGAACACACACAGCAACCGCTTTAATCCATCTCGTGTTATGTGAAATAAAGAAAACATTAAAAACACAGTAGTGAGCTTTCGAATAACAGCAATATTCACCAACTTCTTCATGCTGGGCCGAAGCCAGTACATGGAACCAGTTCCCAGTCCGATAATAAATAGCAATTTCATTATTTTATTATTAGCAGCTTCAACGGGCATTTGTAGAGCACGCTTTCTAAAATTTAAGGGAAAACCAGCTCCCATCCTTCATTGTGAACAAGGGCTTACAAATCATCATACAATAAATCAGGTTCATGTTACAAACCGAGTAGAGACTCACTGAAATGTAAAGTAAACATTTCTTGTGAATCCGAATACTACTGACACAAAAGTGAAAACAGCATGTATAACTGCCGCCTGCTCCGGGCTCTCCACAGGCCCATAGTAAGACTAACCTGAAAGTTGTACCTGCGCCGTAATGCCACTGCGTTTCAATGCCAAGAAAAAGACCTTACCTTTCACGGCGCTCAAATTTAAAGGCCCTGGCTGGGGCCTGTGAAGCAACTACGGGGCAGATTTACAAGCCCCTTGCTCCACTTTTGCGTTACTTTTAACATGGGAAAAGTGACGCAAAAGTGGCGCAAGGGGCTTGTAAATCTGCCCCTACGTGCGCACTTTGCAGGACTGTGTGCGCACTGGTGATAGGCAGTGTGGTGCGCGAGTGCATGTTACAGGGAAAACTATAAATTTTGTCTTAGAAGAGTTGAGTAGTGGTGATATTATCATTATATATAAAATGTGTGTCTCTGATGTAATTTTGTTTTCATTGAGCAGACGAAGGGTCCGATTACAAGTTTGGCCGTCCCGGAGCGGACAGCCACGCCAGCGCCCCTCTCCAGGATTACAAAACTCAACCGCCGGCCGCCCGCCAGATTACGAGTAATCTCGTGGTCTGGAGGGCGGTCCTTTGGCATTCCCACTGCAGTGCCTATTAAAAAGGCACTGCAGTGGGAACGCCAAAGCCCGTTCCTGCATGGCATGGACTGTAAAGTCCATGCCGTGCAGGAACTGGGATGCATGCTCACAGAGGGGCACAACATGTGCCCCCCTGCATGCACACCATGGCCCTGAGGCAACAGAGGGCCCTGTAGGGCCCCTTTTGTTTCCTCTCCGCAACAGTTTTCATGGTGAACTCACAGCCATGAGAACAGTGGCAGAGAGGAAACTTGTAATATGCTTGGCGGTGCCTCAACGGCACCGCTAAGCATATTGCGGCCTCAAGACCGCCGCAAGACCACCAGCTATCTCTGATCCCTGGAGGTTGTGGCAGTCCCATGGCGGTCCAACTGCCCAACTTGTAATAAGGCGGTTGGACCGCTGGTGCGGCGGTGCCCGCACCGCCACTGTGGCTACGGCAGTCCATCGAACCACCGTAGTCATAATTAGGCCCTAGGGCATAAAAACTGTAACAAATAAAATATGAGAAGGTTTTTATGAAGACTGCACGCTTAACTTTTGAAAAAAAATTACACATAACCATGGTGAACGATAGGTGCTAATGTAGTCTTATGTCTGCATAATAAGATGACATGATAATGTGCAAACATGATTTGCTCAAAAATATCCCTTTATTAGAATATTTTTGCAAGACTATCACTTTGTTGTTACATATTTTCATTGAGTTTTCAGCTTTATAAAATGTGACATGAAACTCGTATTAAGGTGGAAACACAGGATTTATAGAAGATATAGCAATAGGCAGTGATCCTTTATGTCAAAGTAAACCTCTTCTAAAACTGTGCTTCCTTCTGTTCCTCACCCAATATCCCCTGTCCATTACCCTATCTCAAATCCTCTAACCATCAGTCACCCCATCCCACCACATATACTAGACATATTTTATACCAATTCCTCAGTATCTGATCAGCCATAACATTTCCGTAAGTCCTGTCTGAGTGTACATTTCAGTTTCACAATTGCAGGGCCCTCAGTCTAGGGGGGCTTGTAAATTCCATAATTGGTACCAGTAGTTTACATATATCAAGAAGTCTGTCACTACCTTCAGACACTGTAGCTCGTCATCTCTTGGTCACCATTGTATTCCAGAGTCTTAAGAGGCACATATTCCTGGTTGTTGCCTGTTCCCTTTTTTCAATTTCTGCAAATAACAAATGTAGCAACCCGAAGACGATGCTAAGTCATTTCCACCTCTTTTAATCCTTTTCTTCCCAAGACAGTGGTTTAATTCCTGGCATGATGAGTGCTGGGCTTTCCAGTATAGGTATACTCATGATCTGCTTGATGGCTCCTACACTGCTTTCCAGAATACTTGGAGATGAGGGTCAGACCACTAAACCGAACACATTGGACCAATTACCGCCCTCTGCACCCCTCAGCACTCCACAGTTGTGTTGGGTTACATCACCCCCACGGAGTCCAGGATGAGGTACCAGTCTGATTTTACTTGTTAACTCCACATTGTGGGTTGTATCTCTCTCCTCAGACTCTTCCCCATTTCTTTACGTATTTACAACTCAAATAAGTGGTAGGGGAAGTCAAAATCTTGAACAGGATTGACACCAACCCTTTTGTGACATTTATTGTGAATATCCATATCTAGAGTTCAGTCTTTTTCCATGTTGCTGCTTCTCTAATCTACAGCTGCATCAGCCAAAGTTCTAGCTGCTGGCATTAGAAACTCTCTGTCTCAGGGTTACTAAAATGGGCATTACACCTCTCAAATGGTTTGATCATAGAACCTTCAAATTGATCAGAAAATATCCTATAGTCTTTCTATTCTCATAGTTTGAAGAAAGAGGGGAGAATTCCTGGTTGTTTTGTAAGGGAATATGCGAATGAAATGAGGGCTATAGTCAGTGCAATAGAATCACAATTATCCAGGAGCCTATGTTTCTTCTGAAGTCATAAAACCTTCCATAAAGTCTTCTGTGCGACTGCTCGGTCCACCAGTATAACCCAATGTCTGCTTTATTTCCACTATGTGTCCACTCATGGACAATCTTTAGTTGGGCTGTTCTGCAGTATCTAACCACTTCCAGAAACCACACTTTCTCTTTGTTAGTCACTGTCGTTGTCAAAGGCACTAATCTGTACCAAACTCCCTGACAAAGAAGTCCCACTAATGCCCTCTGAAAAATCTTCAAAAACCTTTCTCTTTATTCAGATGGGAAGGGTTTGGAAGATATATGAGATGTGACACCACATTCTTTTTCACTGGCACATGGCCACACCAGAAAACATAAAAATCTTTCCTTCTCTCTGGGCCTACTTTTATCAATTTCCATGAGATGGTGGTGTCATACAGCTTCTTACCCTATGCTGTCAGGTGTATTGACAGGCATTAAGCGGGAGCTAGGGATACCCTTAATGAGGTATATGTTTGGATTTTAATCATATCTTCTCTGGAATGATTTATGGGAAGCGGTTCAGACGTATCAAAATTAATTTTCAAACCTAAAGCCTCAATGTATTGTTCCAGTGGTATTAGTAAAGGGGTATATCCAGTGTTGAGGTGGTGGACATCACATCATCCATGAATATTGAAATGTTGTTATCTGAAACAAATTTAATTCCTAATCTTGGGAAACATCTTCACCTGAATTGGCAAAGGACCCATGGTAAGAACAAACAGTAATGGCCAACATCACTGGGAACAGCCCCACCACCCACCGACCACGTACGCAACCTAGGGGTCATCCTCGACCCCACCCTCTCCATGACTAAGCAGGTCAACGCCGTTTCCTCATCCTGCTTCAACATCCTCCGAATGCTCCGCAGGATCTTCAAGTGGATCCCCACCGAAACAAGAAAAACAGTCACCCAGGCCCTCGTCACCAGCAGGCTGGACTACGGAAACGCCCTCTATGCAGGAACGACGGCTAAGCTCCTGAGACGGCTGCAACGCATCCAGAACGCCTCTGCACGTCTTATCCTCGACATCCCCCGACGCAGCCACATCACACCCCACCTGAGAGACCTGCACTGGCTCCCTGTCAACAAGAGGATAACCTTCAAGCTCCTCACCCACGCACACAAAGCACTCCACAACTCCGGACCAGCCTACCTCAACAGACGACTCAGCTTCTACACCCCCACCCGCCAGCTCCGCTCGACCAGCCTCGCCCTCGCCACAGTCCCCCGCATCCGGAAAACGACCGCCGGCGGCAGATCCTTCTCCCACCTCGCCGCCAAGACCTGGAACACCCTCCCCACCAACCTCCGACAGACCCAAGACCTACTGGCCTTCAGAAGACTCCTCAAGACCTGGCTCTTCGATCAGTAGCAGCACCACCCCCCTCTTCCCCCAGCGCCTTGAGACCCTCGCGGGTATGTAGTGCGCTTTATAAGTGACATGATTGATTGATTGATTGAACAGTAGGAGAAATAGGGTACACCCTTGACTTCTATCTGTATCAAGGCAGAACTTTTCTGAAAATGTCAGTTTACCTACACCCCAGCCTCTGGTCACTAGTAGTTCGCCACAACCCCACACCAATCCAATTCACTACACTCCAATCCAATCCACCCCACTCCATCCATATTCACCCTACTCCAATCCAATCCACACCACCCCCAATCCATTTCAATCCACCCCAATCCAATCCACCTAACCAAGTTCAATCCACCCCACTCGATCCAATTCACCCAATCCCACCCAATCCAATTCACTTCACTCCACCCCACCCAATCCACCCCACGTACTCCAATCCACCCCACTCCAATCCAGTCCAATCTACCGCATGCCAATCAGTCCATCCCACTCCACCCATTCCAACCCCTCCAATTTACCCACCCCACCCCACTCCAATCCAATCAACCCCACTCCAATCTAATCCACCCCACTTCAGTCCAATACATACCAATCCAGTCCAATCCACCCCGCTCCAGTCCAATCCAATCACCACAATTCACTCCACTCCACTCCAATCCAATTCACCCCACTTCACTCAACTCCACTCACTCCTATTCACCCCACTCCAAACCACTCGACTCCATTCCAGTCCACCCCACTCCAATCCACCCACTCCAATCCACTCCACTCCACCCACTCCAATCCAATCCACCCACCCCAATCCAATCTAATCCACCTCACTCTAATCCAATCTCCCCCACTCCAATCCACCCCAATACAATACACTCCACCCCACTTCCATCTACTTCACTCCAATCCAATCTACCCAACCAAGTTCAATTCACCCCACTCCATCCAATTCACCCCATCCCACCCAATTCATTTCACCCCACCCCACCCAATCCACCCAAACACTCCAATCCACCCCACTCCAATCCAATCCAATCCACCCCACTCCAATCAAGTCCAATCTACCCCACTCCAATCAGTCCATCACACTCCACCCGATCCAACCCCTCCAATCACCCACCCCACTCCAATCCAATCAACTCCACTCCAATCCAATCCACTCCACTTCAGTCCAATCCACCCCACTCCAGTCCAATCCACCCCACTCCAGTCCAATCCACCCCACTCCAGTCCAATCCAATCCACCACAATTCACTCCACTCCAATCCAATCCACCCCACTTCACTCGACTCCACCCACTACTATTCACCCCACTCCAAACCACTCGACTCCATTCCAGTCCACCCCACTCCAATCCATGCAACTCCAGTCCAATCGCTCCTATCCTCTCCACCCACTCCAATCCAATCCACCCACCCAAATCTAAACTAATCCACCTCACTCCAATCCAATCTACCCCACTCCAATCCAATCCACACCAATCTACTCCAGTCCATCCCACTCTACCCCAATCAAATGCACCCCACTGTACTCCACTCCAATCCATCCCACTACCTCAATCCGTTCAAATCCCCACCCCCTATTCCTCCCCACTACATCCCATGACACCTTACACTGCGACACTCTCTGCCATAAACCATTTAACTCTACCCCCCTCTACGACATTCTACTTCCCCTACTCCACTCTACACCACTCCACACCACTAGCTTTTAGCCTTGCTGAACAGCAGCCATACTGTTGTTCAACATGGCTAACACACTGCCAAAGCCAATAGCTCTTGCATAGGCAAGACCTATTGGCTTTGCCAATGCTTGTTCTTAGTAGGCCCCTCGTTTGCTTTTAGTCCCTCTATATTACTTTTAATGATGAGGAAATGTGTGTTGGCAGAACTCCATTTGGTGGCATAACTTAATGCTGTCTCACTATATTTCTCAGGAGTCCTCACTGCAGTGCCCACTTACAGGTGTAAGCAGCCCAATATGCCTGGGCAGTGGCGTAACGGAAATGATAAGGCCCCCTGCAGATTGTGAAGTTGGGCCCTTTAGTCTCCCATATTTCACAGATATCCATTGGCCTTGGGCTGATTGGGGTCCCTTGAGGGGTTGAGGGCCCCCTGCTCAGCGGGGCTGCAGGGGCCAGTGTAACAGCCCTTTCCCTGGGTAATGTAGAGTGACTTTTGTTTTTTGCAGATTTCTTTCTATATGGCAACTCCTTGAGCTGTTTTCACCTATGCACCATCGAATACGATGGAATCTATTTTCTCATGATCTCTGAGATGTATTAAAACAGCTAATCTCCAAATTGACCCATGACGTCTTTAAGACATTGATGGCCAGCTTTTACAGCTCTACAGATGCAAGAAACGGAGAGTGGTACTTCAGTGTGGATGACAGCCAGATGCGGGAGGGCCTGATTGAGAGTTTGGTGGATGGGTTACTCCATCACAAAGGTGACAGATATTCTGTCCACCTGATTACAAGTGCATTACATCCTATTGCACTTGTAAAAAGGTAGACAGGATATCTGTCACCTTTGTGATGGAGTACCTGTCGCCCAAAGTCTAAATCAGGCCATAAATAAGGCAAACTCTTTACAGTCCCTAGTTGCAATCCCCCAAGAGGCAAGAACCTCTGGTTTTCTTTCCTGAATACAGGATGCATTTAAAAAAAATGCTTTATTTAAAAGCAATCACAGACATCCCTGTGATGGCTGCAATTCATGATGGGTCGCAATTTGAGATTCACCCCATTAATATTCATGAGGTGGGTTGAATTGCAGACCTCTAGGAATCGGGTTTTTGCGAATCGATCTATTTAGTACATAGGAAAGTTTGCAAAAACAGAATGGATTGGGTCAACGTGGGTGCCAATCTGCTGTAATGTTTACTGAATCCATACTTAGTACATCCAGCCCAGAGTCTACAACAACCAAGGGCAACGTAACCACACAATGAGCAACACACTAGTGACCCCTTATGCTAGTTTATTTCAGAAATGCCTCGATTTCAGGACACAGTTGACAGAGTTGTTAACCTACACATGCCTCACTCATTTCAAAGTCCCATCTATCCGCTTTCAGTTTTAGTTATTTTTACTTGAATGGATCATCACACTTTTGAGATATCACAAACTAGGCTGCCCTGTAAAGCTCTGCTTGACAAGGTTTCTATTTCCACGGCTGACCTCATCAGCCCCTTGCTGTTTCCCAACATTATGTACTTTCTTCGTTACTCACTTATAAAAGCAATTGTCAACTGCTTGTTGAAAGAAAATCCACTCTTGAACTCTCAGACCCCTCTGGATTTTGCCAAATCTCTCTACTTTTCAGGGGCGACGGAGGAGTATCAACCCATTGCTCTCAGAGCAGTGGAAAAGGGAAAAATAAAATGATAATAATGTTATCATTTTATTTTTCGTTGCTGTGGGGCTGAGTTAGGGCGAGTCGGAGCTGGGGGCACAGGTAGGAGGAGTAGTCATGCGCATTACGGTTTGGCCGGCTGTCTTGGGCCGGCCAAACAGTCATGCACACTCTACATGTTCTCCACCGGGCTGTAATACACAGCCTGGGTGGAGAACATGCACAGGCTCCCTGTCCCCATCTGAGCACCGAACCACAGCGCTCAGACCAATCACAACACTGCATTGCAGCATTGTGGTTGAATTAGGGGAGCCTGTGTGCTTCCTGCTTCTTCCGGACTCGGAGTCAGGAAGAGAAGCAGAGAGACGACGAGGAGAGACGGCGGAAGAGGTAAGTGTTTTTGTTAATATTTTTCACCCCCCCCCGTTTGACACCCCTGTTTCCTACCAGCCGTCACTGCTACTTCTAATTGCAGAAAAGGTTGTTGAATGTGTTGTCGCTCAGCTTTATATCTTCCTTGAAGGCTCTCAAAACCTACACAATTTCCAAGTGGCATTTCATCCAAGGAACGGTATTGGGACAGTTTGCGTCAGTGTCTCAATTATACGCTTGCTTGGCCTGTTGGCTGCTTTGATCATATTCTACTAACAGATCCTGATTAGCTGCTTCCACAAGATTAGTGTTGGAAGATATATGCACTCTAGTGGTTTCTTTTTTTTAAAATGTTTTATTATTTATAACATAAGCAGAATACAGGCAAAGTATGCAAAGAACCCCCCACCCCTCAGAAAATGAAAAGAAAAAGAAAAAAAGGGAGTGGGGAAGAGGGTGACAATCACCATAAAGTCTGAGCTTGCATGTTTGGTAAGGTGAACAAGCCCTTAGAAAGAAAAGAAAGGTCAATCATGACTCATAAAGATTGTAGAAAAAAAGGACAAACATACAAATGGGTGGAGGAGGGCTACATGGAAATGCTATTACAATTCTGCGTGGGCGGCCAGGTCCTAAGCACCCGTCAATTCAACCCCGGACTGGATCCCATACCCGGCCGAATCGTTTTCTCTGAGGCTCATTCTCAATTAGCACAATTTCCAACCGACTTACATTCTAAAATTCCTGCCACCAAATCCAGGATCGGGAGCCCCGTTGGAGAGCTAAAATCTTGCCAAAACCAGTCTAGCTATAGAAATGGCAAAAAAATATACCCAAATAGACGGACCGGGATAGCGGTGAATGTCCCAGCATAATCAGCTTTGGGTCAGCCATCATCCTCAACTGAGAAATAACCCTTAGCTTACCAAAGACAAACTCCCAGAAAAGATTTAGTACTGGACATGATGCAAAAACATGGACAATATCTGCCCCACTACGTCCAGAGCGAAAACAGTGATTGTCCGGTCGAAGTTTCATAGTATAAAGACGATGAGGAGTATAACATCAGTCATTAATAAATTTGAGATGGTGAACCTTAATACCAGAAACATTCAAAGCTGAGTAGAACAACATAATACTATACCTGAAATTTGCACAAGTAACTTCCCTGTTGAGATGATTACTCCACTTATCAGCCCTCTCCTGAAACACCATCTGGTGTCACCCATCTGGTGATGTGATAACCCATAAATAGTTTATAGACCAGCTCTATATTTCTCCTAAGTGGAGCGTTTCTAATAAGATCCAAACAGGGACTATCCACACTGCTCAGCTTCTTTGAGACTGAAAACAAATATGCTTTTACAAATAGCTAAAAAAAAGCTGTAGCCAGAAAAGGGACCTTTTGCCGTAGGTTACCAAATGAAGAAAGGACCGAACCTTCAAATAGTTGCCCTAATGTCAAAAGATTGACTTTTGCCCAGATGTCCATAAACCCCTCCTGAATACTTCCCGGAAAATTGGGATTATAACCCAAATATGTGAGTTTATTAAAGATGGTAATATCTGAAAATATTCTCTTGAAGGATTCCCAAATAAGATGATAAACTTTTAGCGTCTTAAACCATGTGCATTTGAAGTATACAGTATCAACTATGCCCCTGCCAGGGATAATCAATTCACCCAATGGGAGGAACTCACTAAACATAAGACCTAGTGGCCACTGCCCCCGCCCCAGTACTAACCGAAGTTGTGAAAAGAAGGATGCCAGATAGTAAAACCTAAGGACCGGGAGTGAGAGCACTCCCTCTTCCTTCGACTGATGCAAAAATTGAATCTTACGCTGGGGCTTCCGGTATGACCAAATAAACTTCTGCCATAATGACAACATTTTTATAAAGAAAAGCAAGCAGTAAGAACAGTGGGATACAATGAAAAAAATAAAGATATCGAGGAAGAATAAGCATTTTAATAAGATTACACAGCCTATAAGCCCCAAATGTAAGCAATTCCATTTGAGAAAAACCTCCCCTGAGTGTTGAAATACCTTACCATAGTTGTTTTCTATGATCTCCTGAGTGTTGAAAGCGAAGGTGACACCCAGATATACCAGAGACTGTACCCATCTCTTGTCTTGCTCTAGAGGGTCTACATTGGATAAAACGTGCATCTTCTCCTGGTTCAGCTTATACCCCGTGACTACTCCAAATGACTGTGCTGCCTCCACCAGTGCCTGAAGACTACCAACTGGGGAGGGGGTCAAGAGAGCAATGTCGTCCGTGTATGGTAAGAATTTTACCTCAAAATGATGAAATTTAAGGGGTTGTATACCCGACATTCGATTAAGAGACTGAATAAATGGTTCGAGATACAGGGCAAACAGCTGAGGAGAAAGGAGACACCCTTGCCTAGTCCTGCGAAGGACAGGAAAAAGATCTGATTGGTTCCCCCACTACAAAGGCTAGCCTTGAGACCCGAATAGAGATGTCTAACTCTTGAGATGAAAACTGGTTCAACGCCAACGGTCTCCATGAGCCCCCAGAGGAAGGGCCAGGAGACCCTATCAAAAGCCTGTTCCACGTACAAACATATCACACAGATTGGCCTATCCCCAATTGAGGCTACCTCCAGAGCCATGATAGCAGTATTGACATGAGATGTTGTGTCCTGCCCTGGGATAAACCCAGGCTGGTTTGGATCTACCAGAACAGCAATGATACCCGACAGCCAGTTAGAGAGGATGCGTGTATAGTTCTTTGAATCCACATTAATTAGCGAGATAGGTCGGTAAGGCCCACAAAGTGTGAGTCCCTTTTTAGGGAAATAACAATGTGTGTCTCCCTCCATGACTCAGGAACCCTATCCAACAAATCAAAAGAATTAAACAGATTCTTCAACACTGGTGCTAACTGCTGCGAGAAACCTGACTAGAATCTTTGTGGTATCTGGTAGGGCCCCAAGGCTTTCCCTCTGGCCAAGGAGCTAATGGCCTCATTGACCTCCCCACGGGTAATAGGATCCTCCAACTTAGATTGCTGAGTGCGGGTTGCCTTACGCTCGAGATGCTGCTGATTAAATCGCAATATATTCTCAGGGGAGGATACACACTGTACTTCGTACAAATCTTGACAAAACCTGCGAAAAACTTCACGAATTCCTACCAGATCAGTGACTAAGGACCCAGCCTAATCTATAATCTGCCGAATACTATTAGCGCTGGATCTATCTCTTACCTTAATGATAAAATTTGCCCCATCTCCTCGCTATTCTCAAAATAGGTCATCTGTTGGGCCCTCCCATTTTTAACCGCTCGATCCCATATTTGTTTCCTGAGATTGGCTCTATGAGTAGCCATCTGCTCACAAAGCCTGTTGACCCGTGGCCCGTCCTTGACCATCAAACAATAACCCAGCTCAGATTTGAACACACTAAGAGCCTGTTGGACGGCCATTTCCTCCATCCTTGCAGCTTTACTTCGACGTGAAGCATATTGAAGAGTTTGTCCTTGACAGGAGGTTTAAGAGCATCCCACACCACCAAGAGTGGGGCTGATCCAATATTGAAGTCAAGAAATTCCCTTAAATGTAAATTTATAGACCTGATATACCCATCTTCCAGCAAAAGGTTACGTTCAAATGTCCACCTGCGAGGGGCAGATACTGGTCCCACTTCTAATGATATAAACAATTATAAAGAATTATGATCTGAAAGGACCCAAGCGTTACGTATAATGCTTGATGAGGAGACCAGAGTACTGTACCAGCATCATATCTATCCTAGAAGAAGCTTTGTGTGGCGCAGATTAAAATATAAACCCAGGGTTCTGAGGATGCTGAAACCGCCAAAAATCTACCAATGCATATGAACTGAGTGGCTGGTGAACTGCCCCACAGAACCGATATTTGCCCCGGCGAGCAGGATCCTCTGAAGACGATTCCGAGGGTACATACTGGGAGACCATGTCTTTTTTAGGACACATTGTCACAATAAAATCCCCACAATTAATAAAAGGCAGGGTCCAAAAATGAAGTTCAGATAAAATAAGTAAAAAACCATTGGATCGTCTGTATTTGGGCCATATAATAGACAAATAGTGAATCGCTGACTATCCTTCTGTACAGTGGCTATCAGTCAACGCCCCTCTGGATCCATCTTTTGTTGTAGTACCTTCCATCGGCTATCCTGAGCTAAAAGTGCCACCCCCTCTGTGCAGAAGAGTAACAAGAAAGGGACAGCTTCTCATAGTCTAGTTCTTTCAATAATGGGCTTTCAGTTGAAAACAAATGAATCTCCTGTGGACAGATAATTTCAGGCCGAAGCAAATCGAGTTCCTCCTGTATCAATTTCTGTTTTTGTAATGATTTGACCCCATTAGTGTTCCATGAAAGGATATGGGGACCGGACCCCACCCATATTACCCGCTGCCATAATACCGCAAAATCCCCGAGCTACTCCTCCACCTTACCTTAAGTAAAAAATGCTAAATTTTTGGGGGGGAAAACCATTTTTGCTGTTATGAACAAGCTTTCTCAGAATCAAATTCAAATTGCGTATTATACCATCCCAAGTGCTCAATAGAAAACAAGAATAACCGCCCTACCCCAACCCACTCCCCCAACCCCCAAAAACCCACCCCTGGCTCCCATACTGGCGAGCGAACCCACTCCTCCACTGCAACACCTCGTACAGCGGAGGCCAAGAGGCCAATTTACTCCCGGGGCTTGTCTACCAATGTGGTCCTATGCCTGATCTGCTGAAGCCCAGCCACCCCAGTCCTGCCCAGAAAGGTTACTTGAAAAAGAGATTATAGAGAAATACTAGAGGCTGACCTAGAAAAGAAAAGAGAAAGTTAAAACTTAAACGACCAACCCTTAGCCAGCCGCTCTGCCATAAGTGCCCTAGGGCTTATCCTTAACTATAACTCCCCCCCCTGTTTATATGAGATGACAATCACTCTCCCTATAAGTAAGTAGCCAAATTCTATATCCCCCACTGCCCGGACAAACCGAGACCATAAAAAAAAGTGAGAGGACACAAGAAGAAAGGCAAGAGTGCATGAGGGGGAATGAAAAGAGAAAAGAGAGAAGAGAAAAGAGACGAATTGTCTCAGTCCTCTTGTTGCTACTTAGTTAATAGCTCTTGGCACTATCGTAGCAATAGAAAGTTTTATCATCCTTCTGGATCCAAAGAGTTGCAGGTTCCATAAGTGAGACAAGCCCCAAATGTCTGTAATGCTGGAATATGCTCCAGCGCCTAACAACAGGTTGGTGGCAAAAATCTGACCAGACAAAGAATACGATGCTGCTAGCTTTTGCTGGCTGCTTAGGAGTGGCCGCCCTAAAGCTAAAGATCCCTTGCCGAAGAATGAAGTTACCAATATAGATCAGTATGGCCCTGGGATATCTAGAAGGCTGCATGGAAAATCGAAATGAGAAACGGTGTGCTCGTTGGATCATACAGTCCATATCCCAGTCATTCAATGCAGGGAGGGCTTCTTGAAGCAAACAAACAATAAAACCACAGGGGTCATCCCCTTCAGCCCCCTCGGGAATCCCTAGGACCCGTAGGTTGTTCCTCCAAGAGCGATTTTTCAGATCCTCGACCCTTGAAGATAAATTGGTGATCTGTATTTCCTGTTGGGTAATCTCCAAGTGATTAGTTTCCACTGCCTTCTGAAGAGCTGAGTAGGAGGCTTCGACTACTCCACGCCGTGACTGAATAATATCCATATTTTTAGACAGCTTTCGGAGACCCACTTCAGTCTTAAGATGTGCAGCCTTCAGAGTTAGAGAGTCCTTCCGATAGTCTTTTCTGTGTTGTAAGAGGAGGCTATAAATAGCCCCCAGGGTTGGTGCATCTTGTGGCAGTCACGGATGAATGACCACTCTCCGAACCGGAGACTAAGGATGGCCTAGAAAGGGGGTGGTTGCCTCCAAAGGAGAGTGATTCATTCGAGTAAGTTCCGTCCCATCTAGATCCCACAGCAATTCATCTTCTGCCTCGGATAAAGGGATGGGATCGATCACCCCTTGCTCGAATGCTGCCAACACAAGACCCTTAGCTTGTTCCGCTGAGCCCCAAGGCTGGTTGCCTTGACTAACCCCCTGTTGACGTGGAATAGCTACAAACGCTGAAACCACTGATTTCTTGCTTCCACCCAAATTAGAGACCAACACTGACTCAGCTGCCTGGTCCAGACCCTCGTTCTGATCACTATCTGGGAGGCCCAAAAGGGAAAAGAAACTCTCTTGACCATCCCATCCTGCTGCACCTAGTTCCAGACTGCTGTGGCACAAGCACTGAGCGGCTTGAAGAAGCTGTGAAGTAGGCTGAGAGCTCAGAATAATAGGGGGTCTGACTTCTGAATAGAGAGGGTGTCCACCGCCGGCAGGCACCACTGTTAGATCAAATTGAGGAGGCAAGATGGTGATGGAGGGGGCGGACTTATGGCCAGGAGATATTACTTCATTGAGACCACAAGGCAGCCCGGTGGTCAGAAGCACGTCCATTGTGTGCTGAGTATGGGGCAACACATTATCTCTTGCCAACCCCGTGTTATCACTCCCCTCTACTGTGGGTAAGCCAGATGGAACCTCTCCTTTTTCCCCTGTGTATAAAGAGGGAGCCGAAGATATAAATACTTTATCTCCTTTCAGCCCACTACTGGTATTCATCAAGCCACCATTCTCCTTGGCCAGTATTGGGTGCTTTTTCTCCAGCTTGGGGGAGGCATCTGCCCCTGCTTGGCCTATTTTCTTTGAGCCTTTGATGGGCATCCTGCCCGAGATCCTTGTAGTGTCTCTGCCTTTACTGCCTCCCTTTTTTTAAACTATCTTTTTATTTTTAAAAAGAAGAAAAAGACAATAAAGTAAAACAATAAGGAATGAGCAGCCAAAACATCATAGTACATTTGTATATGCCACATTGAGGGGGGACTCCATCCAAGTAATAAGTCTGAAGTAGGAGACCTGGAATCAATTAGTTGAAGCTAGTACGACGAATTATATCACTTTCTGGCGCATTATTAACTCCCGTTTTTTAACTCAGCAGATAGCCCTTGTATTGAGATCGCTATCACAGAGGCTGAATGGCTAACTCATTTTACTAATCTGTATTCAATTCAGGAGCCTATTGCTACTGCTCTTCCTTCTACAGCTTCTATGAGTGTTCCCACCACTATTTCAGCCCCGTCTGATCAGATTTACCCTTACGTTTCTTTAGACGAGGTGGTCCTGGCTTTGAAGGTGAGTAAAGGTGGTAAAGCGCCAGGCCCTGATAGGATCCCCATTGATTTGTTTAAATCTAATGCTGATCTCTGGGGCCCTTTGTTAACGCTGTTCTTCCAAGCCTTCCGGAGTGAAGGTTTTTTAGGCACATGGCCTGAATCCCTTATAGTTCCTATATTCAAGAAGGGAGATCGCAATAGCCCAGCACAATATAAACCCATCTCTTTGCTGGACTCTTTGGTTAAGGTGGCCGGACTAATCCTTCTCGGCAGATTACAGGACTGGGCAGAGTCTAACAGCATTATCTCGGATTTGCAGTATGGGTTCCGACCAGGCGTGGGGACCACAGAACAGGCTATTAACCTGAATCTACTTATAGGGAAATATGTGCACATTAAAGAAGGTAGTTTGTTTTCAGCATTCGTAGACCTATCCTCAGCTTTTGACTTCATGTTGCATGACAAACTATGGTCAATTATGGTCAGCATGGGCATAGATCACTCTATTGTGTACTTTCTTAGAGATCTATATGTATCAGGACGGGGCAAAGTAAGATACAGCTTAAATGGCACCTGCACCCTGCCATTTAACATAGAAAGAGGTGTTCGCCAAGGCTGTGTACTCGCTCCATTCTTGTTTAATCTTTACCTTAATAGCTTAGCAAGCATCCTTGCTAGTAAGTGCACAGATTTACCCCAAATTTCCGGCACTCTTATATGCTGACGACACTGTATTAAGTGTGCATACTCCTCTTGGCCTACAGCGTTTAGTCGATGAATTTGCCAAGTTTATGCAGATCCACGGTTTAAAAATAAACATCAGTAAAACCTTTGTAATGAAACTTGGGAAAAGAGCTACTAACTGCCGTGACATTTTTATTGAGGGCACTAAGATTTCGTTTACGCCTACATTTTCATAGTTAGGCATTTTATTCAATAAAGATGGGAACAGGACTAGTGCAATAAAGTCAAGGAGGCTCCAATTTGTTAAAAGCACCGTGGCCTTACTGAACTTTGCTAGGAAGCTGAACATTAAACATCTGAGGGAAATGATGAGCATTTATAAGGCCAAATGTAGACCAATTACCACGCAAGCGTTCAAAGAAGCAGTAATTGTTCCTATCTTGAAGAAACCTGGGGCAGACCCCCTAGCTCTTACAAACTATCGCCCCATTTCCCTGTTCCCTTACTTGGCCAAGGTCTTGGAAGCCCATGTTGCAAATTGCCTCTGTTCTTTTATCGAACAGTCCCACTTTCTAGATCCTCATCAGGCCGGTTTTCGACCTTTCCTTTCTACAGAAGCTATAATTCTAACGGTGCTAGATTAACTCAGGATAAGGGCAGACAAGGGCACCACGCAGGCCCTGGTGCTTCTTGATCTCTCTGCAGCATTCGACACGGTCGACCATGAACTTTTGGTGGACCGTGCCAGTAACGCAGGGATACAGGGCCTGGCCCTTAAGTGGCTCACGTCCTTCCTCGAGGATCGCACTCAAGCCGCTCGCCTCACCCAATTCTCTTCCTCTAAAGTCAATTTGACATGTGGGGTGCCGCAGGGCTCTGCCCTGTCGCTGCACCTTTTTAATCTATACCTGTATCCTCTTGTTCAGCCCCTAGGCAAAAGGAAGGTATGCACTTTTAACTACGCTGACGATCTTCAACTGGTTTTTGACATTGACAACTCCATCACCAATTTTCAAACTACCATGCAACACATCAGCAGCTGGATGAATAGTAACCACCTAAAATTAAACGCAGACAAAACCGAACTGATCCTAATTGGTGGGTCCTCAAACCCCTTGAACTCTAACTTTTGGCCGATTGAGCTGGGAAATCCTCCCCTTCCATCTAGATCTACTAGAAGCCTTGGCATCACAATCGACTGTGATTTGTCGATGAAATCCCAGATTGGGACAGTGGTCTCTACATGCTACTTCCAGCTTCGAAAAATCAGAAAGATCAGCAGATTTCTCACTACCGAAGCCCTTACACAGGTAGTTTTAGCCCTAGTCATCTCCCATATTGACTATGCCAACTCTCTTTACTTTGGTATACCTGCTTATCAATCTAAAAGAATACAACTGGTGAAAAACCAGGCTGCCAGATTAATTTATCCCCAGCCAAGATGGCAGCATGTCACCCCACTTATGAAAAAGCTACATTGGCTCCCTATAGTCGAACGCAGTGCCTTCAAGTTGGGATGCCTCACTTTTAAAGCGCTCCATGGCAACTGCCCAGTATTCGTTTCCACCCGGGTTCAGAGATACTCCCCTGCGGGACCTTAGGTCTTCCCATCTGAACCTCCTAGCCACCCCGTCCTTTAAACGCACAAAATTGGGTGGACTCAGATTCGCAGTCCTGGCCTCACAATTTTGGAACTCACTTCCTCAGGACATTAGGTCTATGACATCATACCCTCAATTCAGGAAACTCTTAAAAACCTGGCTCTTTTGCCAGGCGTATGAATAAATCTCTTACATTTGTCATCCCAAGCTTTTTGCCCATCCTGAACTCCTGATTAACATTCAAAGGAAAGCTTTGAAATTGAAATGTGTATCGACACTTGAAGAATTAAGGCTATCCACAGAGATAATGAAACCCTCTGTTTTGAAGAACTAGCTGATCTTGATTAGCTATGACATGAAAACCCTACCTAGCTAATGTGTACAATTCGTGCCATAGGTTTGTGCTGACAAGGTTCTGGTTGGACATTTTCCACCACCTAATAGTTTCCCCACCATTAATACCTGGTCACACGAGCCTGTGAAATGCCCATGTGACAATGATTCTACGCAGAGTACCATCCATATCCTCTTTCTTTGTAAATTTTATTTCGACTTGAGAAAATGTTTTATTAAGCCTCTGTTGAAACAACTAGGTTTTGTGCAATGTCGACCAGCTTTTATTTATCTGCAATTGCTTCCGAGTTTGTATATATGTGCTGTGTTGTCACGGTTTTTATTGGCGGTAATAAGATATAGAAAGCAGATTTAGAAATCTTACTGACCAGCAGGGGATGCTTCTGTCTGTTTTTATCTCATGTGTTTTAATAACTTTTTAACTGATTTTTAACTTGATATTGTTATTTTTTTGTAGCTTTTATGATTCACCATGTGATTTCGAATAAAGCTTATTTGATTGATTGATTGATTGAGTAGTAAGAGCGGTGCAATATACATAAATAGATCATTCGAAACCCTGCATGTATGGCTACTTCATGAAAAGTTCCCAGTGCCTCTTCCCATTCCCCATCATCACAGTCTCCAACATCTCCCTCCCTTTTAGTCTTGAGAGCGGTAAGGGTATTGGGTGAGTTGTTTATTAGTTTTTTGTAGATGAGGGAGACAGTTTTTTTGGGTAGTGGTTCAGCGAGGACTCTGTCTTCTAGGGGGGACAAACCTAAAATATAAGTGCAATTAGGAATATGGGACTTAAGGGGGTGTTGGAGCTGTAAATACCTAAAAACCTCAGTAGGTGCCAGATCGTATTTGGCCTGCAACTCCACCCAAGTAAGCATGTTGCCATCCCTCCATACATCACCCAGCGAGGATATCACTATGAGGTACCATGGCTTGAAGCCCTGGAGACTTCGTACTTGAGTAAATATATCACAATGGGGTCATGTTGGTAGGTTTCTCCCTTCAGCCCGGGAACAATGTGGCCGATCTCCACATTTGAGCCACTGTGTGTGTATGGGGTAGTAGATTATTGGCTTTAGTTGAGCTATAGAGTATACCCTGGTATCTTTCAGGTCCCATCAAGAACCTCTCCAGTCTGAAGGCGGGATCGTCCCAGGGGGCTGAATTCCACAGAAGCAGGCGGAGAAGGGATTCTGTGGTGCGGAAGAACTTGTCAGGTATTCGGTGGGGGTTATTTTGCAGTGCGTAAAGCATACGGGACAGTATCATCATTTTAAACATTGCCGCTTGCCCTAAAAGGGAAAGTGGGAGAGTCCTCCAGTGTTGTGCATCCGATTCGATACGCTCAAGGATGGGGGCTAAGTTTAATCAATAGAAAAGGAGGGAATCCATGGTAACGTGGATACCTAGATATTTGAAGCACCCAGTAGACAGGGGGAGGCAAACGTCTCCTGGCAGCGCAGGCATGAGGCCTGTTATTAAATATATGAGAGATTTATCTCAATTAACAGTGTACCCGGAGTATTGGCTAAAGGTTCGCAAGATATGGGTCAGTCAGGAATTTGTTGCAGAGGCGTTGGTTACATAAAATAGAATGTCGTCTGCATAGAGTGATATACTTTCTTCCCACGATTTCCCCCAGGTAATGCCTCTCACGAGCGGGTCTTGTCGGACCCACGTCGACAGAGGCTCTAGGGTAAGTGCAAATATCAACGGGGAGAGTGGGCACCCCTGTCTGGTCCCCCTTCCCAGTGCGAAATGGTGGGACACAGTGCCATTGACTTTGACATGGGCTATCAGGTCTTTATATAATAGGCAATAGGAGCATCCAACCCAGAAAGATGGGTCCAAATCCCATGCGTTTGAGCAATCCGAACATGTAGGCCCATTCCAGGGTGCCTAATGCCATTGAGGCATCCATAGACAGTACCACTGTGGATACCTTGTCGTTTCTTGAAACCGCCATTGCCCCATACAATCTGCGCAGGTTGAGGCGCGTCCCTCTGTTTGGCATAAAGCCGGAATGGTCAGGATGGACCAAGGAGGCGATCACCTGACAAAGCCTATTTGCGAGAAGCTTGGCAAGGACTTTGATTTCAACGTTGAGGAGGGAAATGGGACGATATGAGCTGCAGCGCTCTGGTGGCTTTCCATCCTTATGTATTAAGACTATTGTCGCAAGTCGTTGATCCTCAGAAAGCACGCGCACCTCCCACGCTTCCTTCCACATTTTGAGTATCTGAGGTGTCAGTTTGGAGGCGAGGCGTTTATAGAGTTCGATAGGGAGGCCATTGGGTCCCATTGCCTTGCCAGAGCTCAGTGATCTCAATGTCTGGTCCACTTTGTGTGGTTCAGTGTCCGCTTCCAAGAAGGTTTGGTGTTCTTCTGTAAGAGTGGGGAGTTTTATATCCCTCAGGAAATCATCGAAGTGTCTGTAGGTGACCAGTGTGTTTTGGGTGAGTAGAGGTGTGCATAGTATTCCGCAAAAATTTCTGCTATACTCTCGGGATCAGAAATGGTCTCGCCAAATCATTGGTAATGTATGATAACCACCCCCATTGCTCGATCCTTCTTTTCGAGTCATGCAAGTAGTTTCCCCGTTTTGTTGCTCACCTCATATAGACATCGTTGAGACAAGGTTAGGGAAATTCTTGCCCTGTCCATGAATAGGCCTCTATACTCTTTCTGTTTGAGGCGGAGTGTGTGCAAGCTGTCTTCATTCATCTTGTGACTTCCCACCCTCTCTAAGGTTCTCATTTCGCTCTCCAATGTAAGAAGTTGTTTTTGCTCATCTCGTCTTCACCCCACTATTGAGGAGTACGCCCGGCCCGGATGACTGCCTTGTAGGCCTCCCAGAGTGTCAAGTAGGAGTCAACTGACCCCTCATTGAGCTCGAAGTAGGAAGTCGTGGTATGAGTCAAGTTCCCAATGAGTTTGGCATCCTGAAGATGCCAGGCGTTGATAGGTTGTGGGCTGCGGGTTGTGTTGGCACGCCCCTATATCTCTAGCCACACTGGGGAATGGTCCGAGATCCCTCTGGCCAGGTGTTGCGCCTCAGCCACTCATGCCAGGTGGATGGATTGAGTGTAAATGTAATCTAATCTGGAGAGGCTGTGGTGGACTCCAGATAGGAACGTATACTGGCATTCTGTCAGATGTTGTGAGCGCCAGGTGTTGGCAAGGCTGAGGGCAGTGACAAAGTTGGATAATGTGGGATCCCAGTGGGCGTGCAGGCTTGAGAGTATTTATCCAAGTCAAATGAGAGCAGTACGTTGAAATCAGCCCCAAGGAGTAGGATCCCTTCTGGCAATTGGAGCAACATCTCGCTCAGCCTCGGGAGTGTAAGGCTATGAAGCCATGGTGGGACATAGACAGAGCATAGATTGATTGGGATCCCCACCCAAGTACCTGTTTGTGCCATGTAGTTACCTTGAGGGTCAACCCAGGCCTTGTGTGGAATGTAGGGGGTCAAGCTCCTGATGAGGATACCCACCCCTGTGAGTTGGCTGTGTAGCCTGAATGTGCAACCATAGTGTAACCCCCTCTGGACATTGCTTTACAAGTGTTGCCTAGTAGGTGTGTTTCTTGCAACAGTACAACGTCAGGTGCATGTTTACGGATGAATTCCTGGACCATACCTCGCTTGATCTTATTGCCAAGACCGTTTACGTTCCATGACAGGATAGTCAAGAGAGTTCGTGGGATATAGGGGAGTGATATGGTGTGTGTTGGGAGACAAGACGTTAGCCCCACAAAGGAGAGAGGGACTCCAAATGGTGGCATCGAATAGTACTTCATTGCTGCCCGATAGTGTAACTTTAACTAACCCACAGGAACTAGAGAAACCCCCCACCCTGCTACCCTGCCCGGTGAAAACTAAACAGCCCACCCAACCGCAACTGGCAAGGCGCCTGTCGCCACTGAAAGAAAGAAACATGTTAGTTAACTTACAACTGAGGTGGGTAAAGTGGCCAGGACAGCTCTGTGCCGCCCTAGAGCCTCGATTAATTTAATGCTAGGGGGATTATTTCTTTCAGGTTCTGCGGAGGAGATGAGTGTCGGCACCGGTTGCTACAACACAGTCCTTTCCGGAGATATTACCATGGACCGACTCCCCCCTTCCGGGTGAAAACACAAGAACCTCCCTGCATATCCTAGGATGATACAGATTGTATAATATTTATAGGCCACAATAATTATAACCAGTGAAAGTGCATGACTCTCTCTGCCCCATCTCAGAGGCCCGATGGGTGCACGCGTCTTTATCTGGTCGTCTCTCACTGTCCTCAATGTTGTCACCATCACTTCGTGGTGAGCGACTGCCGGCAAGTCCCCCCTCCAGTGCTATGCCTTGGTCGTGAATTTCTTTGTCGTTTCCCGCGACCTGCTGTATGCCAGCCCTCCAGCCATTCCATTTCTAGTTCTGGGGAGTCGAAAAACCATGTATTCCCTTCTGCTATCACTCTACGTTTGGCCGGGAAGAGCATCATATATTTGATTTCGCGATTTCGCAGCTCACGCTTTACTTCCATGAAGCTCCTCTGCATCTGTTGAACTATGAGAGTGAAGTCGGGATAGAGGGCAATCGTAGCTCCTTCAAATTTCAGGTCTGACTTGCACCTAGCTCCTTGTAGAATCGCATCTCTGTCTCTGTGATTGAAGATGCGAGCCATGATGGTGCGAGGGGGCATGCCCAATCTGGGGGGGTAGCTGGTACTCCATGTGCTCTCCCAACTGAGAAGAATTTTGAGAGACCCTTGGATTGGAGCACAGTAGTGATGAAATGTTCCACAAAAAGATCAGTACAGGGCTCATCTGCTTTTTTTCCAGAACCCCCACTAGGCGGATATTGTTGCATCTGGACCTACCTTCCATGTCCTCAAGACGCGCCTGTATGGTAGCGTTATCTTTAAGTAAGGAGGTGACCTGTTTCTGAAGTTGTTTAGTGGCTTCACCGATGTCCGTGACTGTTTGTTGTGTGTCGCGGAGTCGGTCTTTTTCTTTATTTAGTTCTGCTCTCATCAGTATCATCTCAGCCACTACAGAATGGAGTTTAGGTTCCAAAGTGCCCTTTATGCTTTGAATGGCCACCATGATCTCTCTGAGCGATGGCTCCTGGGTCTACTCATCTGGCTGTTGTGCGCTCAGCTTTACCCCACTGTCAGCATGCCCGGGTGTTGGGAGGACAGACCATTCCATTCTGCTCTGCTGTGTTTTTTTCCCTTCTTTGCCCCCTGCCGTGGCGGCAAGGCTTGCTTTTGGGGTCACTCCGCTGTCATGTGTGAGCCCGGAACCACTCCGCCACGCCACCTGCCGGGGACCCTGGGAGCGAGGAGGGCAGGTGCAGGACCCCATGTCCACACCTATGGGTCCCTTTCCCGCAGCCTGTCAGCACGGCTGCCCAGCGATCAGGCCCCCAGGCTGCACTCGCAATTGGTAAGTCTCTGACGGGTCTGGGGTGCCAAATGGCAAGGGGTGAAGCCACCTTGCCAGTGGGCCCAGTTCCAATTTAGGTGCGGGTACAGTTTGGGTGAAAAAGGGGGGGAGGGGGACTGCCACAGTTAATGTCCTCTTGGAGTCCCCGCAATCCACACCCACCTGGTCTGCAGCCTGCAGCTTGTGTCTTTGTTGGCCCGGGACCCATCGACTTTCTTCTCCCGGTGTGCTACCAGGATCAGTAGACCCCTCTCAGCCTCGCCCCTCAATCCTGCCCACCGCTCTCTCTTCAGGTCAGACAGACAGGCAGGGAGACAGGGAGGGCGTGTCCTCAGCATGTCAGCTCGGCCCCCCATGATAACCGACGTGCAATTTGCTGCCGGGGGCACCACATGATGATCAGGCTGGATGCGTGGGCAGATTCCAGGGCCGGGCGTGCCCGCTCCCCTACAGGGAACTGTGGCCTTTGTCGCAATCAGCACTCTCTCTGGCGTGGGGATCCGGCCAGGGCCACCTGCCGGGTCTCGGCACCATCACTGCTCAGGATGCTCTCGGGTGGCCATCACTTCGAGGTGGCCGCACCCTGGATGGGAGGCTCTGTGCGGCCGCGGCTCATCTCAGCACTTCTCATGGCCCCATCTAAATGCAGGTAGGGGGGCCGGAGTGTGAGGTCAAGTTCCCCCACCAATTCGGTGCAGATGTTGGGAGGATTACGAGGCACGGGCTGGCGCGGGCTCCGGAGTCCTTTGAGAATGCGTCTGCCATGTTCGGCCGCTGGCCATGCCCCCTACTGCCTCCCTTCATTAGCACAAGGGGCTTCCTGTTTTGCTTAATCTTAATTCTTACTACCCACAAGCGTATTCTTTGACATCCAGCTAAATTGTAGATGTAGTTTTGAAACTGAAGGTTCAGTCCTACAACAATGTAACCCTGCAGCCAAGAAGCAGGGCATCTCCTCTCTGTGCCCTGGTGGGGTGGCAATTCACATGCCTTGAATGTCTAAGCGCCGTAAAGCCGATCTTTTGCCCCCCCCTTAGACAACATTCAGGGCGAAATGTGGCATACTACGTGACGCTGCCACTAAGGGCCAATGGGGTGCCGTCACCCTCCGGCGACCAATCCCTGCCAGACAACCAGAGCCCCTGGCGCTGCCATGCCCGTTCTCGAGGACACCGTCCGTCCGACCAGCTGCAGAGCAAAGCAGGATCCTGCGAGCCCTAGCCTGAAGGGCAAAAGCCTTGTAGAGAAGCGGGAGGCTTATGAGTCGAGGCGGCTCGGCATAAGAGGTCAGACAGGCATTAATAGGGCTGGGCGGGCTCACAAGCTGCGGACCTCTGGCAGAGATCTAACCTCCAGCAGCCATCTTCCGATCCAAGCTCGATGTACAGTTTTCTACTCTACTGGTTTCTTGACAGTCTTTTACCAGGCAGTGTCCTTTCCTTCTTTCGCATTGGAGTTTAAACAGATTAAATGCAGGGTCTAGAAGGGCTGTTCCCTCTCACCAAGCACCTTCACCATCTGTCTTGAGCCATTTGTCATCAAAGTCATGTCATCATAGGGCAAACCAAGAATATGTCTATGACTCTCAGTTTCTCATTATCTTAAATGGTGATCACTTGTACATCCAAAAGATAATTCCAACACTGTTTGATGGCCATCCGAGTGGGGTTTCGGTGCACCTGTTTCAAACGAAACACCAATAAGACAAGTGTATTCGTTGTTAGGGGACATGATGTTCTTTTGAGGGACAGCTTTCTCATACCCAAAAATTGCCATTTGTGAGTCTCTAGCAAAGCAAGTGAAAATCTTGCTTTCCCTCACCACTTGAGTGCACCTGATTGCAATTTCCTATTTTTAACATAGCAAGTTCCTTGACACATTCTTTTCTGTCTCACTCATGAAAGTTTACAAAACAGAGGATTCAAAAATATTCAGTTCTGAACTAAACGATAGCCATGTGATGCATGTGGGCTTTTTGGAGTTTCCATCAAAAATCTTCAGCTTTGCCCGAATGCATCCAGCGCCATTTTTTTGGTGAAAGAAAGTTTGATTGACTGTTAGCTATAAATGCCTTGTGCATGGCATACTGAGCCATGTTAGGGCAACCTCTGGGCTTTTTACTCTTCAAAATATGAGAGAGAACATCCCTATCCAGCCTGAGTTCTTCAAAAGTCCAGGTTTGTGGGAAACCAAAATATATTATGTTGTAATATGAAAGGGACCCTGTCCAGATAATGGTTTTCATCAGAAACCATCTATAGTCGTGCTCTGGATTTTTAAGTTTGCCAAACCTACTGCCTGTGGAGTGTTGTTGCTGCCTTCACAATGAAAAACCTCTTTCTCTGTTGATGGTGGAAGAGCAAGGTTGAGGTTCTTGGTTGGAGTTCCATAAAGATAGGTGGTAAAACCCCTGGTCATTTACTCTTTGGATAATGCATGATACAGTGTCACACTGGGAAATGGCCCGAACATGTTCTTAGATGCAGGTGATCCAGTCCAATATTGCACTTATAGGTATCCTGCTCACATTGTGATTTATAACTCAGCAGAGAAACCCATGGTTGCTTGTTGGTACCTTTTGGAGTTGTGTTACAATTATTTTTAAAGCAGGATGGACAGCATATGGCAATATTAGAAGAATGAGGATTACAACAACCACGTTCTAGTCTTAGTAAATTACTAGTCAGATCAGCTCTTTGTGAAAAGACTTGCTGACCTGCCCAGGACAAACTCAGAGGAAGGAAGTCTGTCTAGTTTTACTTATATATAACCTAATAATTGATCTTCATCTTCGTAACACTCTCAACCAGTGGATTCTCTTATAGATCAATTAGCATGTATCTCCTTCCTAAAAATTACCCTCAGAAGAACACCCACTAAGTAATTGGCTTAAACTAAATACAGAAAAACTGAATTATTAATGGTAAATGAGAAACACAATCTTTGGCTTAATACTTACTGGGCTTCTGAAATGGCCCGCCTTCCTTCCTTCACAAAAGCTGTAAAGAGGTTTGGAGTGAAAATAGACTGAAAACTATTGATGTCTGACCAAGTTGCTGCAGTTGTTACCCCCTGCACCGATTACCTACAGCTATTAAGGAAAAGCTTACCATTACTGAACGATGATTGCAAAAGCTGGGCTGTATCTGCCCATATTAGGTCTCTCCTTGATTATGCTAATTCTCTCTACTTGGGTGCTCCATCTTCTTTATTACACAGACTTCAGGTTATTCAATATATGGTAATATGCCTGATTATTGGAGCCCTCAGACTTTCTCATGCTCATTCTCTTCTCTCTCAACCTCACTGGCTTTGTGTTAATTTTAAGGATCTTAGTACCTCCCATAGACCCCTACAAAGCAGGCTCCAGTTTTTATCTTGAAAGATAGTGCCCTGTAGAAATTTACAATCAACCACTGAAAATCTATTAGTTATTAACCATATGTAAATTTAAGAAAAGAGGCTAGGTTAATGTAGAATGTTATCTGTTGGAGACTTCTAGCCGTCGATTCCCTACCGTAGAATTAACTCCAGGCGTCAGATTGGATCCGTAATTTTTTTTTGTGAGCAGTACTCCTGCGTGCAGGTAAGTGGCATTGATCAGCTCCACGTGGCATCTTTGGTGTTGTCCGCGCCGGAGGTGACTTGCGCTGTGCCTATATAGGTGCCCCCCAGCGCACTGATGTCAATTCTTATCTTTCCGCTCTAGTCAACGAAGATACGGAGAGAGCTACGCCAGTCATTTTTTGACTGACCCTTTTCAACTTTTTGTCGATGTTTTTTTTTAGATCTTCTCCGGGTGTGGCAGGTTTTCCATCTAGGAAAGTTGGCTTCAAGGCAGATGTTGGTGACGGGCCCGCATCTTCTTTGTCTCCGGTGCCATGAGCGCGACCACAACATGAAGACATGCATCGAATGCCGCGACATGCACCCCAAGGCCGAGACTGTCATGATCCCAGTCAAGCGGAAAGTCCCGGATCGGTCGCGGGGCCCAAGATCCTTGTTGCTCTCAGTCGTCTTCAGGTAAGTCCCACCATAAGAAGAAGAGCAAGAAGTCGAAGAGGTCTCAACTTCGCACTGTGCATCGAAGTCTTCAGACGAGACGAGGGACCGTCGCCATTCGAGGCCTGACTCTGTGATTGAGCCTGCACCTGGGCTAGCTCTGCAGGTCCCCGAGTTTCCAGGAGCCACAGTGACCCTTGCCCAACTCAGCCAGTTTTATGAGGCCATGTTTGAGTGGCCTGTTCCTGCTGGCTTACCTTCAGGCCTCGCGGGTTCGGGAGGGATCCCCAGTCGGGCCCCTTGGAACCATAGATGGGTCTGGACCGGCACCTGTCATACCACCTTGACCTTCCCTGGTGCCAGTCCCAATGCTGATGCTCCAGGCGGTGCCATCCCCATTCTCATCCGCGACTATGACACGGAGCGGAAGGGTCACTTTCAGTTGGCCTTACCAGCACCCCTCGAGTGTTCACCAAGGTGGTGGCGGTGGTTGCAGCTAATCTGTGGAAACCAGGGGTGCTAGTCTTCCCCTATATCGACAACTGGCTGTTGAAGCCGGCTTGCCCCAGGCTGTTGTTTCCCACCTCCAGACTATGACAGACCTCCTGCACTCGATGTGGTTCACTATCAATGTGCCGAAGTCACACCTGACTCTCTCTCTCGGACGCTCCCTTTCATCAGATCTGTTCTGGAAATGGTGCAGTTTCGGGCCTATCCTCCCGAAAGGCGAGTCCAGGATGTTCAGGTTCTGATACATATGTTTCAGCCTCTATCCTGGATTTCAGTGAAACTGACTCTGAGGCTGCTGGGACTCAGGCCTCTTGCATCCTGCTTCTGACACATGCCCGCTGGCATATGTGGATTCTGCAGTGGGACTTGAAGTTCCAGTGGGCGCAGCATCAGCGGAATCTCTCCGACATGGTCCAAATCTTGGGAGGAACTGCAAGAGATCTGCAGTGGTGGTTAATGAACCGCGATTGGGTCAGCGGCAGACCCGTCTCTCTTCCCCAACCAGATCTCACAGTGGTGACAGATGTGTCAATGCTGGGGTGGGGCGGCTATCTAGGAGAGGTGGAGATCAGAGGCCTCTGGTCTCTGCAGAATCCAAGCTCCACATCAGCTTTCTGGAGCTCCGGCCAATCCGTCTGGTATTAGAAGCCTTTCTACTCTCCATCAAGGGAATGCTAGTACAAGTGTTCATGGACAACACCACCACCAAGTGGTACTGCAGCAAACAGGGCAGGGTGGGGTCGTGGACCCTTTGTCTCTGGACATGACTGGAACGTCAGGGCAGTTCCTTGATGGTTCAACACCTGGCGAGCTCTTGGAACACCAGGGTGGACTAACTTAGCCAAAGATGCCTAGCGGATCACTAATGGTGTCTCCATCCGGAGGTGGTGCAATGTTTCTTTCAGCATTGGGGAGAGTCTTGGTTAGATCTGTTTGCCACCGGCGAGAACACACAATGTCAGCAGTTCTGCATGCTGGAGTTTCTATGGTGGTTCTCTCTCAGAGATGCTTTTTGTCTCGAGTGAAGCTCAGGCCCCTATATGCATTTCTGCCCATCTCATTCCTGCCCAGAGCTCTCAAGAAGATCAGGGATAACCGGGGCCAAGTCATCCTTGTGGCTCAGAACATGGCTTGTAGTGTTGCAGGGATTCTGCACATACACAGAACTATGCGCAGGATTATGGGACCTCGGTGTATAGGGACTGTGCCTTCCTACCACCTTATTGCCCACGAGCCCAGGACCGACTAGCTATAGTGTCTCACTCGCTCTCCTACACACTCACGAAGAGGCAAATGAATAGACATCCCAGAACACAACACTCCCGGATCTCTCCGGAATCGCGGTAACAAGACACACCTTTTCACTCACACTCTCGTACCTGTCCACAATAAGATCTGACCGAGACACGAATATAGTTTAAAATGTTTATTTTAACTATTGTGCTCTAACATGCAGTATACGTGCCACAACAAGCAGAAAAATGCATAACACGAATATTGTTAGCATTGCAGCTAGGCCATACATCATAAAGGGAGATGTCATCGTATAAAGACAATGGAGAAAGGACTATAGTGCCTAACCTCCCTCCCCTTTGTAATAAGAAGTATTATTATATAATAGAAGATCTCTGGGCTTTGTCAGCAGACCCCATACCCATAACTTAGACTATAGATGGTATTTCTACATCATAGGTGCGTGTTGCTCTTCTCCCTGGAAAGGTCCCTCTCCAAGTGTGTGTCACCTAAACATGTATCCCAATAATATCAAAGTGCTAGTCTCCAGCAGCAGCTGCATTAGTATGTTTTGTCTGGGTGCTAGGGCCTGACCAGAACAGAATAACAAGGGGCATTGTTTATCGACCTTGCTCACAATGTTGAGACTAAACTCCAGGAACAGGCAGAGAACAAACTCGGCCATGTGACACTCTCCACTTGGGCATGTTGTAGCATATAGAAGAACAGAATGCAACGGTAAGCAGAGCCAAAAACGCCTGTAAAAAAGCCGAAGTGTAATAATAAAAAAATACACGTTTGTCTCTCTGTGTTTTTAATTTTTTTTTAAATAATTTAAAATGTTTATTGTAAAAAAATTGTTTAAGGCGAGTCCGGAGAATTCACCAGATTATGTGTACTGTGAAATGCAAGCTGTTCCAAAAGGTCATCCCTGTTGCTCATAGCAAAGAGGGACGCCATCCAGTTGAGCAGTTCGAATGAACATACGTGCTCTTCATAATCCAAGGTCTCCAGGAGCATATCCGGGCAATTTGCGTGATATTCAATGAAACTCTGTTGCAAGAGGCACCGTGCAGCCTCACAGGTATTCCAGCCTGCCAACACTGCAAGTGCAGCCGCATGCATCAAACGGCCGTCCCCAGAACAGGTCATGGGCCAGTAATGGACCCACCAACAGATCATAATCCAGGTCAGCGCATGATGTATTGGAGAGACAGATATCCAAGGCCCAACAGAAAGGGCACCGTTGGCAATAGAACACAGGTTGCACACACGTGAAATAGGCGAAGCGAAAGATAAATCCATAACTCACACCAAGCATCGCCAATGGCAAGCATCCAAAAAGTTGTTTCATTCGTTCACGGTACAGTCGCAATTGGCCGGGTCTGTGCAGGACCACATGATGGGCAGCCATTGCTTAACAGGAGCAGAAGTACCAGCACGCCGCACGCCAGCAAGAGGATCAATGGAAATCCTCCGAAGGCGCTGGAAAAAATAGAATGAATAAAAGCCAGTATTACTCCAAAATCGTCTGAAAAGAGGACCACGGCCGGATACCACAAGTTTCAAAAAATTTGCAAGGCCTTCAGTATCCGACGCATTAAATATTTGATGAATCAGTTCCCCAAAATGTAGTGGGAGATTCATATTCAGCAGGGACTGAATCTCACTAGATGTTCTATCGACCTGCAATTCGAAGTTCTCTCGAGCCGAAGTGAGAGCAACTTCTTGTTGAAACAATAGCGCTTTGAGTCTGCTTCGTTTATTGAAGTCTGTTTTCAAAGTGGGAATGGAAGGCCCCAGCGAACTATCTACACTTCCATGTGGGGGCGGAAAAAGAACATTGCTGCAACAAACTACACGTTGGGAAACAGTTACTATATACGGAATGCCGGCCCGTAAGCCACAGCAATTGTGGTTATTCAGGATAAGATAACTTCCATTAAAAAGCAAAGTTAGGTGGGAATAATTGAAGGGACTGGTGTTCCTTTTAGAAACAGGCTAAATTAGGTGCCGAGACATTGCAAGCGCCGTGAAGCTTAACTTGTGTGCATGACCTACTGTAGAATCACAGTCCTCCCCTGTTAGGAAAACCTCCCTTTCATCACGCTGACAGTGAAACGTGAATGGTAAGGACCATAATTCGTGCAGGAAATTACTATCAAGGGGCTCTAATCTACTGATTGAATAATGTTTCATGCACGCAGTAAACTGAAATAGGGAAATGGGTAATGAGATAACCCCATGTCTTAACCATACTGAGGAATCAGTCTCCGCTATTGAAAAGGGTAGCTGTTCTAGTTTTTCAATATGCAACAATGTGTATGTGGAATCTTTCATGGACATAAGCTTCTGTTTATCTGTTATATTGATGGGCAAAAACAGGTCAGTAGCATTCAAATAATCCCATGGTACTTTCCCATTTTTTAACGTTTGTAAAGTCCAACCAAATTGCATTACAGAGCGCAATTGATTTTGACCATGATACAACACAGATACATCATTCTGTACACTATCAATAACAGATTAAACAATATTATCCAAGGTGTAAATACGAGGAAACAAAGTATTAATACTGTTATCGACCACATCTAAAACTTTCCTCAAATTGTCTTGATCAATTTGTCTTAATCGTAAAGCGGCCTCCATCTGGGAACAGTTTCCAAATTTCATTATATGCTGCATACGCAAAACGTTTAGGACCAGGTGACTTTGGACCTAAAAGGAATACCGCCAGATCAATGTCGCCAGATAAAAGTGAGAGATGTTGTTTCACAGATGTAGAATGCTCTAACCATTGCTGACATAATTTACCCACAGAATATGTTGTAACCGAATGTGATTGTGGGAAACGAGGGTCTGGCCTACTAAGTGTCAATCCAATGGATCCCATGGATCCAATAGAGAAGCGCAACTGACAAGCATCAGTATTGAGAGGCCTTATTAACCAACCCAAGGGATTAATAATGGACGAATTAAGGATACAATTTTGTACCATATTATTCAAATCAACCAGAGTAGAATTCGTATACTGCTGCCAGTTGTCATATGCTGCCAGCGACGAAAACGAGGGAATGTTTAAATTTTTAGCAGTAGCTAAACCAAAACAAGTAGTCTGTTGTACAGTCTGATTTAGGAACATCAGCTGTGACGGTATCAAACATGCACGATGTAATGATTCAGCTCCCTGCACCTGCTAAACTTTGGTACCCCATATTGATTTTAAATCAATCATGTCCTTCCAACATTCATAACCCTTCAAGGATAATTTGGTTATGAAAGTCGAAGAATATACCAATTTAGTATGGGTCAGCATGAATTTCGTGTGTGTTGGCGCATTCAATCTATAATAATAGGATTTTGGGTCGGAGAGATTATAGCCAGAAAAATAGACAAACTTATTTTTCTGTGTCTGTGAACTACCCTGAAACGGTGTAGGACAATGTTCCCATTGAGTATAATTAACCTGAGTTCTGACCGTGCTAGATTTATGTAAAAAATGATGACCATAATGTTGAAAACAGAATAAATCAGCAGAATTAGCAGAATTTAAATAAAAATCCTCAGTTTCAAAAGCAGTGTAATATTTTAAATCTGAAAACAGCGAATGTATTGCATGAACATCCCAGTCATCCGAATGCAGTCCTGGTGTGACAACATCACCTAACGAGACACGGAAGACGTATGGCATTCGAATTGTTTCCGTCGGGCCGTAAATCTCATATGGAACCTTATCCCAAACTATGCCATCGCCAACTGGGAATGCTGAGGTGTTAATGTTGGGTTGATCCCTTTTCATTTTGTGAGACAAAGTATGTGGGGCCAATACACCATCGACCGAATGGACAGCAGAACGTTCAGGTAAATAATGGCCATTGATTAAAAGGAAAAAAAAGTTCCAAACCCAATCCACATGAAGAGGAACACCATTTAGCACAATTCATATGTATGTCCATGGAGGAATCAGATAATTTTTTCGAAACCATGAAAGGAAAATGGAAATTTGACTTGTGGGCTCCGCCTCAGTGGAAGTTGACGAAGACGATGAAGAATTTGAAGAAAAGTTATCTCTGTCCATATAATATCCACTAGCACCCAGGCGAAACAATCGGGGCTGATCTGCATTAAAAGATGAATGGGGCGCAGTATCGGGAAAGTCAACAGTAGGCTCCACTGGTGGAGAGGCATAGTCATGATGCGCAGCAGCTGAAGTTGACGACAAAACAGGCAACAAATCAATGGAGGTCTCCACTTTGCGTTCCAGTTGCAAAGGATTTGCTGTGGAAGACATCGGGTACAAAGAAACATCCCACCGAGGAACGCTTCAAGGCATACTATTCAGTATTGGCCAAATGGTGTAACTTGACATGTTCAATGCAAATGAACCGATTCTCCTTTCGACCAGGCAGTGGAGGTAAAATCACAGTACGAGTACCCTCCAAACCAGGAACTGAGACTGGAGCACAATAGCATGGACCAACTTCTTTTTTGTTCTCCAACTTCTCTCAGACCAGATCACCTACTTTAGGAAGCCAGCCAGTTACAGGAATCAGCACTGCTGCTTCTGTGGACGAGGGCAAATGATCCCTTGCAAGAGCATCTCGAGTCTTTTCTAGATCCTGTAACATAGCACAATGGTTATCTACGTCAAATGTTGCGGCAGCCACTGCAACTTCTAGACCATCAAGGTCTGGCACAAACATTTTAATGCCAAAGAGCATTCCGTATGGGGTCCGCCCACCCAGAGATCTTCTAGGGGGATTATTTAGTGCACGTTGAACCCCATACAAATGAGTCAGCCAACTCCTGCCAGTACCTAAGACTCTAGCTGTCAAAGATTGCTTTAAGTCACGGTTCCTTCGCTCCACTACTGAATTGCCCTCAGGCCTGTATGGAGACAAAAATTGCACCAGCACCCCCAGAGACTTCATTGCATCATTGCAAGCCTTAGGGGCAAACGCTGGACCTTGGTCAGAATGGAATGTGCCACAGGCAAATGTCCCGACAAAGACACGCAAATCTCTAATGACATTTTGAGTGTCAGCACTACGTTGCGGCCAAACCCAAAGGAATCTAGTGCATGAATCCACTGCAACCAAAATATGTTTATATGCAGTGTCTGACGTCAAAGGACCGCAGTGATCAAGGTAAATACAACCAAGTGGATGATTTGAAATGTAAAGCTGCGTGTGAGGTGGACGTGCAACTGTGGATGGATTAATATGTTGACAAATGTCACAAGAAAGGACATAATTACGAGTTTGTCTATACAAGCCACACCACCAATAACGCTGCTGTAAGAGAGACACTGTCGCTGAAACTCAAGGATGTGCCGATGTCATGCCTTCATGAGCGACAATGATCAAAGGAAGTCTGCGGTCCTCGTTGGGAATCAGCAGATCCCCAACGGACGGTATTGTAGCAAATGGGACTTGCTCAGATGACAAATGATAAGAATACTTTGAAGGGAAACCTTGTGGGAACTCCGTCCCATCCTTCAACACAGCTATAGGCACAAGAATATCATTATCAATTTTAGTCATGGACCTAGTTACTGCTGCTACCGAACATGTGGCTACTGCAGATTTTGTTGCCTCATCAGCCAATGAATTTCCAACAGCATGTGCTCCCATACACTGATGGCCAAGAGTATGGATAACATGCGTGAGTGGCAAACGTTCTTTAAGAGCGGCCACTTGAACCCAAAGCGTTTTATGCTTTATTGCACTACCTTTAGAATCTTGATAATCATTTTGAGACCAAAAGAGCAAATTGTCATTAAAAGATTGCACACAGTAAAAGGAATCGCACACTATAAGAGTGGGTACATCAGGATCAGCAAATTCTAGAGCCAACACTAAAGCACGTAGCCCAGCCAATTGACCTGTACAGTCCCCAAGAGCCTGAGTGTGCACCAAGGAAGACTTAAAATCACCTTCAACCATAGAGCCTGCCACAATAGCGCAGGCAGCCGAATAAGCATGCTTAGAACCAACGGCTGGTTGTGCAGAACCGTTGGTATAAATGATACATTTGTACCGATCAAGAGGAAGAAAAGACAACGGAGGGGGATGAACTTGTTCATATTGTAAAAACTCCTGTGTCTGTAACGATGGGTCGAAGATAAAAGTGACATCAGCCGATGTCAATGAACTCGCCCACTGAATCCAAGGAGGATGTAGAGCTTTAGAATTCGGAACACTCGCCTTCGTGACCGCTTCTAGAGCAGGCACAGGCGAGACCATAAGAATGCGTTTACCTTGAGCAAGAGAGCGTTCTTTAAGAATCGCCATCTGGACTGCCGTAAGAATTTTTTCAATGGTGGAAAAACGCATCTCTGCCGAAGTGTACAAGTGTGATTTGTAAGCAAGGGGACTGTATCTCCCTCATTGAACATCAAGTAAGTGAAACCTACTGTACCTGGCACAATCCTAATGACCAAATTTGTAGAATTGTCATGAGTTAACAAGAAATTGGTAGCAAGCAGATCAGACTGCAAAGACTGAAGAATCGTGGTATGTTCGAGAAGCCAGCTGGAAGACGAAAAAGAGGGTTGTATCAACGCGTAAAGTGGTTTGATACGCTGGGCATAGTCAGGAATATATTTCCTCCCGAAATTAAAAAAACCCAGCAAAGATTGTAACTTTTTTAAAGTGGAAGGACGTTGCGACTGAGCACATTTCTCCAACAAGTGAGGGGCTTTCCTACATTGTTGAGCTCGTAACCCAAGAAGAGTACCCCCAAATAGGCGATGTGTAACTTAGCAAAATTAAGTTTGTACCCCAAGTCGGCAAAAGACAGAATGATGCGATCCACACGCACAAGATGCAGTATTATTTCGTCATCTGTCGAATAAATGTCATAGACGTATGAGAAAGCATCAGGGTCTATGTTGTGCAAAAGACACACAACACACGCAGCAAAAGTCCCAGGACTATTCTTATAGCCCATAGGCAAACGCGTAAATCATTACTGATTGCTGGCCGCTGTAAATGCAGTTAAGTCATGGCTATCAGGAGCCAAATTGTGACTATAAAATCCATTGGATATATCAAATGTGGTTTTATACTTTTTACAGACTATGTTATTTATCAACGCAGAGCTGTGGGTGTTCTGTACTGTAAACATATGAACATGACTGTTTACATTTCTGTAATCCAAAACTATGCGATATAAACCGTCCGGTTTCAATATCGGAAAAAGAGGATTATTTATTGATGAAACACAGGGTTCAATCACACCCTGATATTCCAACAGGGTCAAAATTTCACTTACGGATGCTTTTGCATCTCGCTTGATCGGATATTGTGCTTGCGGCTGTGGCATAGATTGTAAAGGAATTTCATGTGCCAGGGAATCTCTATCCCAGCCCACCTGATTACGATACACAGCCGGCGCCAGGGCTAATGCCCATTCCGACGCGTAAGCTTGTTTAGCCTCTTCAGAGACGTAACGGGAAAAACTCAGGAGTATCAGGTCGTCCCCCCGGGAAGAAGCCAAAGTGAATGGAGGAGGCCAATCTGCCTCCGCCAACCAAATGTCATAAGAGGAGGTACGGTTGTCCCAAAAGACTGCCTTAATTGTCCGTTTTATGTCACCTTCAATTTGGAGGACTATCTCATAAAGCCTATCAGGGAGTGCAACGCGTGTATCTGCTGTTTTCACTGCAATGAAAGTATCAGTTGCTCTCGCCTCCAGACAAGGATGGAGTGCCTCCTGCACTATGGTAAGTTCCGCTGCGCTGTCGAGGAGTGTCACCGCCGATCTCCAATCGAGGAGCAGGGTTCTCATTGTCTGAGGCATACTTTGCTGTTAAAGCGGCAACTTTCTTCTTCTGAAACGGGGAACGATAAGGAGGTTGTCCCTCCGGTTTGGCTTTTACATCAAACTGTTGTGGCGGATCACGTTGTTGTTGAGTGGGCTCGCCTTGTCTGCGATCCTGTCGCTCCCCTCCACTGAACTGTGGATCCGATGATTCCTGAAAGGAACGAAGAGTGCGAGGATCAGGAACCTGTAACCTCTCTGGTGTCTTAATTTTAGAGCAGTCACCCAAATCATATCTACGTTCAGAAGTATCAAGTGTCGGTTAACCCGCATGTGAACCTTGCTTCTGTTGTTGCTGCCACTGATTCCTATTCCAAGCCTTTTTAGGAAAGACTGGACACCCCTCCTTATCAGGCGGGTGCTTATTCTGTGGCTGAGTAAAAGGTCTAATTCCCAGATTATTGCACCCCAAGGATTTATATATGTACGCAATAATCTTTGGCAATTAACGTTGTTTATCCACGTCAGCCACTGCTTCTAGGCGCTGACGCACCTGTAAGCTAACTGCTTCCCCTTTGACGTTAGCAAGAATCATGTCGGAGACAATAGGGAACATGCCCACTAATCTCATCCCCAATTCCAGGGCAGCCTCTACCCCGTGTTCATCTTGAACCTTTTTAAGAACCGTCGGAAGCACGGTATTGGAGGGGGTGCCAAACACAGCGAATAAACTGCCGCAAACACCTTCCCCCACGTGGTGCACACAGCCAGATTGGGAATAAAGCCTTTAGGTAAGCTCATTGTGAGGATCCTGTGTGTATCCACAGGAGAAGTATGTGGGAAAGCTTCGAGTTGCTCAAATTTTTTGGCCAACCAGAAAGGTAAATCATCCCTATTCTGAGGATGCTTCCCTATCACTGAATTAATCATGATAGGACTAATAACCACGCCACCACCATGCCCTGGTGCTTGAGCAGCACCAGCCGGAGCCGCCGGTATATTACGAGACATATATTGTATGACACTTCTGTGTATATGAATTAAAGATGTGTGTAATATGTGCTGCATGTGTAACACTAAGATAATTTGGATGAGGTGTAAATCCCGCCAAAACGGGCCATGTGGCCCGTCGACCGATAAGGGGCCGAGACGGACCACTGAAACAGGGTGAGGAAGGGTGCCATTAAACCATATGGTATGCTCCCAAGCTGACAACGGAACTTCAAGTAAACGATATGGAGGGTAAATTTGTGGAACCACACCACGTTCATATTCATGAAAGAAATTATCGTTTCCATCAACAGCTGGAAACTTAACACAGGAGTAAAAAACTTCGAAGCGGAAAGCTGCGTCCGCCTCTATTACAAATATAAAATCCGCTCACGCAACCGGGACCCCATGTTGAGTCAAATGAGCAGTAACTGCAGCATGGTTAGGTGCAGCAGTATTAATTGCCATTATAGACACTGTAATGTAAGCAAGGAAAACGGTAGCGCAATACTGGGTCAAGAACAAATAAAACTAAACCTTTTAAAATTCAAGCTTGAAAAACCTATAAAAACTTAAATATAGGAGGTAAACCCCCTCGCACCACGGACGTCTCTGAAAGTGGTGAGAGGGTATTGTGGACAAGCACAAGCGCTACTCAGGGGTCATATGAATAAGTACCAGACCAAACGTTGGTGGCGCCATGTTGCAGGGAATCTGCTCATACACAGAACTATGCGCAGGATTATTGGACCTCGGTGTATAGGGACTGTGCCTTCCTACCACCTTAGTGCCCACGAGCCCAGGACTGACTAGCTTAGTGTCTCACTCGCTCTCCTACACACTCACGAAGAAGCAAATGATTAGACACCCGAGAACACAACACTCCCGTATCTCTCAGGAATCGCGGTAACAAGACACACCTTTTCGCTCACACTCTCGTACCTGTCCACAATAAGATCTGACCGAGACACGAATATAGTTCAAAATGTTTATTTTAACTATTGTGCTCTAACATGCAGTATATGTGCCACAACAAGCAGAAAAATGCATAACACGAATATTGTTAGCATTGCAGCTAGGCCATACATCATAAAGGGAGATGTCATCGTATAAAGACAATGGAGAAAGGACTATAGTGCCTTACCTCCCTTCCCTTGGTAATAAGATGTATTATTATATAATAAAAGATCTCTGGATTTGTCAGCAGACCCCATACCTTAGACTATAGATGGTATTTCTACATCGTAGGTGCGTGTTGCTCTTCTCCCTGGAAAGGTCCCTCTCCAAGTGTGTGTCACCTAAACATGTATCCCCATAATATCAAAGTGTGAGTCTCTAGCAGCAGCTGCATTAGTATGTTTTGTCTAGGTGCTAGGGCCTGACCAGAACAGAATAACAAGGGGCTTTGTTTATCAACCTTGCTCACAATGTTTAGACTAAACTCCAGGAAAGAGGCAGAGAACGAACACAGCAGACAGTTCTCATGTGAAAGGCATAAACAGAGTCTTGCGAAAATAAAGCCATGTAGTAACGTGCGCAAAATCTGCATCATGGCTGCAGTGCTCACGCTAACTTAGTGATGTCGACAATGTCCCCATCGGCCACTTGACAGTTTGGTATTCCGAGCTGTTGAGCATGGCCATCGGTCCTCCAATAAGGCTGCCCCTTCAGGAGGAACTTCTGTTGCAGCAGCAGGGTAGGGTTCACCACCCGAGCCTGTCAACGCTCTGCTTTCTTACATGGAGATTGAGCGGCGACAGTTGACAGCTTTTGACCTTCCGCCAGAAGTCTGCAATGTTATCTTGGCAGCCAGGCATCCCTCCACCAAAACGTTATACCTCAACTATACAAATAATTGTTTCTGTAGTCCAGTTCATAAGGGTAGACAAAAATGGCAGCCCATTAGCCAGACATTGAGCAGGTACAGTTGCTCCACTACGTAGATTCTGTAATGCTCCAATATCACTTCATGTCCTTTCATTTCTAGTTAAAAATATGTTAATTATTGCTCAACACCATCATCAATGAGGAGAGGGCCATTCCTGCCCTTCTTGTTCTTTGGTCCGTTGGAAATTCATTGATAACTGGGACTTGCTGGGTGATACCTCTTAAAATAAAGAGAATGCTTGAATAGGTTTGGCCAAGGGAAATAAATTTAGGTCCACGGTTTCAACCTGCAACAACATAGTCTCTGAAATATCAACTACCACTGTATCCTCAAGGTAATCATACACAGGGAATTATAGGTTTACTATTCTTAACTCCACATCTACTTACCTTGACGATAATGTGATAGATAGTGGTGTGGATTAAATATTGCTGTAGGTCAATATTTCAACCATGATACTGTGAACCAACCCCACAAAATAGCATTCTCCACCTCCCTACTTAGTTTGCAAGATTAAGCAATTCTTGTAGGAGATTTAGGCTTTTACTTTCATGGAACCTCAGCGATGCAGGTTACATTTTGTTGATGAAACTATAATTGAAGAATTCCACTGGTTTATCGTTCCCTTAAAAGTTAGGTATTATCTCATTTCAATATCTGACTATAAAGTCACATTTAACCTTTTTTTTCCAATGAATTTCTGCTTTTTAAACGTGGGCATCCCGGGACATAGCAGGAGCCGGCCCTGGTGGGGGTTGGCTGTCCCCAGAGCTATTATTGTCTCCAGGATGGGAGCCGCTTGGTCCCTCCTCCTTTTGTGAGCACGGGTCGACCCCAGGGAGGTGGTGGCCCCCCGGGGCTGTATAAGGCTCAGGAGAGGTGCCGTGCATCCTCCCTCCCAGTTTTAGTTACATTTTAGGCCCCTGGGAGGGCCCGCGTGGCCATTCTTTTTAATTTAGCCCTGAGGCTGGAGCCCAGCCCAGGATGGGGGCCCGTATGGCCCCCTCCAAATTGAAAACAAAGCTTAAGGGAAGTGGTGGTCCCCGGGGCTCAAAGGAGCCCAGGATGGGGGTCCGGGTGGTCCCCTCTAATATATTAAAACGGTCCCTGGGAGGTGGTGGTCCCCGGGCCTTAATAGAGCCTCAGGAGGGGGGCCTGTGCAGCCCCTCCTTTTATTAATCCTGGATGCCCCCAGGAACTGGCCCACCTGGGGGCTAAATAGTAGAGAAGCGCTGGAGCCTGTGCTTCTTTTTTTTTTTAAATGCGGCAAGAGCCGCAGATCCAGCACGACTCTTGCTGAAAAATGAAATAAAAATAAGTTTTTGCCCCAGGCGGTGTCCCTGCGGGACACCCTCAAGAGGCCTAAGGGGTCAGTGTATTTCTACCCTGTCCCCTTCTCTTTTTATTTTAACATTTTTTGTGGGACTCAGCTGAAGGCTATAGTCGTGACTAAAATCTCTATGGGAATTATCATTGGAAACACACTTTTTTTACCCCCCTTTTTCTCAGCCCCCACTTGATGGATCACCCCAAAACTTTCCATGGGCAACAAGAATCACCGGGGCACTGTTTTGGAAAATTTCGTGAAGATTAGTCAACCGGTGACAAAGATATAGGCAAGTCAAAAAACGCTTTTCCTATGGAAACATGGTCCTAACTAAAACTACCTACTGGCGACTGCCAGTAGGTAATATAATATATATATATTCACTGAAAAAACCATAGGTTGCAGAGACGTTATAGTTAGAAATTAGCATTTAAAAAACCTTAGAAATTCACTGAAAAAACCACAGGTTTCAGGGACGTTATAGTTAGTTGGACATTTCACTCGTACAAAACCAGAGAAATTAGGCCGTTATAGTTAGTTCAGCTAACATGTTTTCCTGCTCTCGCTTAAACGAAGCAAAGCAGAGTTTGCTATGACAGGGCGGGTGCCGTGCTCCCGCCCTGCCATAGCAAACAGCAATGTCCCGGGGGGGCACCCCGGGACATTGCAGGAGCCGGCCCTGGGGGGTGGCGGTCCCCAGGGCCATCAAGGGTTCCAGGAGGGGGCCACGCAGCCCCCCTCCCTCCATTTGTAAAGCCCCGGGGAGGTGGTGGTCCCCGGGGCCGGGAGTCCATAACGGACCCCCGATTTTGAATAATTAGTACCCCGGGGAGGTGGTGGTCCCCGGGGCAATGTGGGGGGAGCAGGAGCTCCCCCCACACCTATTTACATTTATTTAAGCCCCGGGGAGGTGGCGGTCCCCGGGGCTGCGGTGGGCCAAGTGCCCCCCACGCATAATCAATTAAAGCCCCGGGGAGGTGGCAGTCCCCGGGGCGTGGGAGGCCTGGGAGCCCCCCCATGTCCAATTAAAGAAGCCCCGGGGAGGTGGCAGTCCCTGGGGCAGCGGGGGGGCCGCGTGCCCCCCGCATATAATTAGCATCGCCCCGGGGAGGTGACGGTCCCTGGGGCTGCAGGGGCCCCCGCGGGCCCCCGCTATTTAATTTTGGCATTGCCCCCGGGACCTGGCCCACCCGGGGGCTCATTAAAATGAAGCACGGGAGCCGGCGCTTCATTTTTTAAAAATTTTCTCTGCAGGATTCGCACACCCAGCGTGAATTCTGCCGATTTTGTTTAAAAAAAAAAGCTTTTGAGCAGGCCTAGGGGGTCAGGGTGTTTCTACCCTGCCCCCTTTTCTTGTTTTTCATCTTTGTTTCACCCTTTTTCTTGTGACTCGGTTACCGAGTCACAAGAGGAATCAATCAATCAGGGAATTGTAAGCGCGCTACTCACCCATGAGGGTCTCAAGGTGCTGAGGGGGGAGTCCGCAGATCTGTTTAGCCGAAGAGCCAGGTCTTGAGAGTCTTCCTGAAGGTGTTCAGGGAGGGGGCACGTCTGATGTCTGCCGGTAGCTCGTTCCAGGTCTTGGCTGCAATGTGAGAGAAGGATCTTCCGCCTGCTCTGGCTCTGTGGATGCGTGGGGTTTCGGCCAGTGCGAGGTTGGGAGATCGGAGGTTTCTTTTGGGTACGTGGAAGTTGATTCTGTCGTTGAGGTATTTGGGTCCGTTGTTGTGTAGGCATTTGTAGGTGTGAGTGAGGATTTTGAAAGTGACTCTTTTCTCCACGAGGAGCCAGTGGAGACTTCGTAGGTGTTGGCTGATGTGTCCATGTCGGGGGATGCCGAGGACGAGTCTGGCGGCGGTGTTCTGTATTGTCTGGAGTTTGGGGAGTAGGGACTTGTTAATGCCGGCATAGAGTACGTTTCCATAGTCCAGTCTGCTGGTGATGAGTGCGTGGGTGACTGTCTTCCTTGACTCAGGGGGGATCCACTTGAAGGTCTTGCGGAGGATGCAGAGGGTGTTGAAGCAGCTGGAGGTGACGGCGTTGACCTGTCGGTTCATGGTGAGTGATGAGTCGAGTACGATGCCGAGGTTCTTGGCGTGGTCTGGAGGGGTAGGTGGGCTTCCGAGGGTGGTCAGCCACCAGGTGCTGTCCCATGCAGAAGGGGTGGTACCGAGGATGAGGACTTCTGTCTTCTCGGCGTTGAGCTTCAGGCAGCTGTTGGTCATCCAGACTGCGACGTCTTGCATTCCTTTCTGGAAGTTGAGTTTGGCAGTGGTGGGGTCTTTGGTGAGGGAGAGGATGAGCTGGGTGTCGTCGGCGTAGGATACGATGTTGAGGCCGTGTTGTCGGACAAAGGCTGCGAGGGGGCCATGTAGATGTTGAAGAGGGTGGGGCTCAGTGATGAACCCTGTGGGACTCCGCAGGTGATTTTCGTGGGGTCGGAGAGGAAGGATGGGAGTGTGATCCTTTGGCTTCTTCCGGTGAGGAATGATCGGTGAGGAAAGATGGCTGCCAACACTTCCTGGTTCGGAGTGTTGGCAGCCAATCAGAGTGAAGCTCGTGCCCGGGAGGGTTCGCGAACCCTCCTCGGTGCTCAGATATCGATATTATTCTTTTTTAAATTTCTCAGGAACTACTGAACGGATTTCCACCATTTAAAAAAAAGGTCGCTTTCTGGACCAAGACCTACCTTTTTGCCAATTTGGTGTAATTCCGTTCAGCAGTTTGGGCTGTAACGTGTTTCAAAATTCCTATGGAAATTAACATGGAGAAAACGCGTTTTGGGACCCCCTTTTTTCTCGGCCCCCGCTTGACGAATCACCCCGAAACTTTCAAGACAGGAGCTGACCGGAGCGCCCCATTAGTTTTGAAAATTTCGCAAAGATTTGTCAAACGGCGCCAAAGATATTGGCAAATCAAAAAACGCTTTTCCTATGGAAAATACATTCTAACTATAACTACCTACTGGCGACTGGTCCAGAAAGACAAAGCTGCACTCTTGTTGAGTTCAGAGCAAAAGACCACAGCTGTAATTGCAGGATACATTCATCCTTGATCACAGGCTGCCAACTGATGAAATGCGACATAGCTCCAAACCACCACTTAATTAGCACCTTCTTTTTATTGGCTGCAAGTGCATTCATATCAAAGTGCATTCTGGGAAATATGTTTGTTCTCTGAAAACAACTAGTCCCAGAATGCACTTTGATATGAAAGCACTTGCATAGGAAAAGCATTTTTTGACTTAAGTATATCTTCACAAAATTTCCCCAAAAAGTGTGCCAGTGAGTCTTATTGTGTGTGGAAATTTTTAGGGTGATCAGTCAAGCGGGGGCTGAGAAAAAGGGGAGGTCAATAAAAGTGCATTCCCCATGTTAATTCCCTTAGAGATTTTAGACATGACTACAGCCCGAACCGCTGGACGGAATTACACCAAATTTGGCAGAAAGGTAGCTCTTGCTTCAGAAAGTGCCCTTTTTGTTATTTGGTGTAAATCCATTCAGTAGTTTTGGAGCTTTTAAAGAAAGTCCAAATTTCTATATCTAGGGTCACAACGCCTCCGCAAATGTTGACGATCTCGTGCAGAGATCTGATTGGCTGCCAACACTTCAACCAGGAAGTGTTGGCAACCATTTTGGGACACGGACTCAGCTGAGTTTCAAAAAACCCAATAAAAATAAAGAAAAGGGTGCAGGGTAGGAATACCCTGACACCCTAGGCCTTGAGCTCGTGTCCCCCAGGGACCTTGCTATGGCAGAAAAAGCATTCTTTAAAAAAATGTTGCCAGGAAATCGCAAGTATTCACAAGTTTGTGGCAATTTTCTTTTTTTTAAGACAAGCGTGGTCTCCTGCACTTGCTTGTAGTTGAGCCCCCGGGTGGGCCAGGTCTCGGGGGCATGCATATTTATATTTTAAATGTAGGGGAGTGCACGCGGTCTCCCTCCATGCATTTACAGTGCCCCAGGGACCACCGCTTCATGGGGTTTTAATTATATGTAGGAGTGGACATGTGCGGACCCCTCTCCTTTGGCTCAAGGAGCCCTGGGCGTCAGCACCTCCCTAGGGCTAGCTAATTAAGAAGGAGGGGGGCAGTGTGGAACCCTCATTGGTCCCTGTGGACCCCAGGGATCATCACATCCCAGGGCAAAAAAACATACAAAAAAAGGGGAAGGGGGGCCACACGCCTCCCATTCCGGGCCATCCATATTCAGCCCCAGGGACCACCACCTACCTGGGGTGGCCCTGTTCAAACAAAAAGAGAGGGGCTGTGCTGCCCCTCTCCTGGAGCTACTAATGGCCCTGGGAACTACCATCCCCTAGGGCCGGCGCTCTATGTCTTGGCGTGCCCACCACTGGGACATAGCTGTTTGCTTTTGCTTGGTGGGAGAAAGAGCAAACAGCAACTCTGCTCCCAGCGGCCAGGAGCAGAAAAAATGCTCCCTCCCACTGGGAGTGGAGTTTTTATCTGTTTTCCTTCCCGCTGTCAAGTGGGTGAAAAACAGTTGAAAATATTGCTCCCACACGCAGGTAGCAGCATTTTTGCTGCTCCCTATGTGTGGGAGCAATGCTGGCTCCTGCTGGAGGCGGGGAGCCGGCAGGGACCACAGGGGCATTGAGGCTCCCCATGCGATCTCCAATGTAGCACACTGGGTGCCCTGGGTGGGCTCCAGGGCACCCAGGAGGAAGAAGCTGGGCCCCAGGGGATGCCGCCCCTGGGGCCAAAATTGGCCAGGGATAGGGGGAGGGTGACATGGCCCCTTCCCCAATAAGTTTTGGTGAAGCCCCGAGGAATAGGGTTTCTGGGCCGAACTCGACCCAGGGAGAGGGTTCGCACAGCCTCCCTCCCCTCCTGTAAAAAAAAATCCTACCTTTTGCCAGGATGAGGACCAAGAGGACCCCTAATGCCTTTCCAGCTGATTTTGGTGACGCGTTCTTTATTACAAAGAATATTAAGGCATCTCCACCAAACAAAGAAGCTCTTACATCATGTAGTTAAGAGGAAGTACCCTTGTTTGGTGGAGATTTACCTCTTTGTTGTCTCGTTGTCTTCTCTATTGGAGTATTTCTGTTATCACAGATTTCTGGATAAAGATGCACATTACCGAAATGCACACAAAGTCACTGGAGACATTTCCACGTGGTCCATTATGCAGATGTAGTATAGAATACACACTGGACATTTACCCAACTAGGTAGCACTTAGTAATTACCCAGTAAAAAGTGCTCCTATTGGGTAGATATTTTGTGCAAAACTGTGGACTCTTGTTGGATAAAGGGGCAGGTGATGTTCTGTTCTGGCCCAGTCACTCACACAGCTATTGATATACCCACATAAACACTTAGATACCCACTCACACACCCATTGTGCAACTCTCACATCCACTCAAAGAGCCACACAGCCACTCACATACACACACCCATACAGTTACTCACAAATCTACTCACACACCCACAAAACTACTCACACACCCATACAGACACGCACACACCTACTCACACACCCAAATAACCGCTCACACACCCACTCACAGACCCATACAGCCACTTACACACCCACAAATCCACTCACACACCTACTTACAGACCCACACATACACTCACACACCCACTCATCAACCCATACAGAGACTCACAAACCCATTCACTGACCCATACAGTCATTCATATACCTACTCACAGACCCACATAGCTACCCACACACCTATTCGACCACCCACACACCCACTAACATACCCACAAACATACCCACAAAGCAAATAACATTCCAACTCACAGATCCATACAGCCACTCACACACTCACTGACACACCCACATAATAATTCACTTACTGACTCATACAGCCACTCACAGACCCACCCACACATCAAGACAACTACTCACACAGGCACTCACGTACCCATACTGCCACTTCCATACCCACTTACTGATCCATACAGCAACTCACACACCCATTAACAGATCCATAGCCACTTATACAACCATTCACAAACCCATACAGCTGATCACACACCAACTCACAGACCCATACAGCCACTCACACACAGATATAGACAATCACATAGGCACTTACTCACACAGCCACTGACACACTTACCCATACAGACACAGGTACAACCAAATTCTCACCTATACAGCCACTCATACATAGTTCTGTGTTGGCACTTTTGTATCTACTCACAGACCCACACAGACACTCACACACCCACTCACAGACCCACACAGGCACTCATACACCCACTCACAAGACCCACACAACCACTCACTTGCCTATTCACAGACCCATGCAACTATTCACACACCCATACAACTATTAATATACCCATTCACCCACCCATATAGCCACTCACACAGCCACTCACTCACCCATACAGCCACTCACACACCCACTCATTCACCAATACAGCTACTCACACAGCCACTCACTCACCCATAGAGCTTCCCACACACCTACTTATTCACCCATACAGCCACTCACACACACACTTACAGACCCATATAGCCACTCACACACCCACTTACAGACCCATGCAGCTACTCACACACCCACTCACAGAGCCATACAACCACTCACATACCATAGACCCACACAACCACTCACATACCATTCACAGACCCATACAACCACTGATACACCCACTCACCCACCCATACAGCCACTCACACAGCCACTCACTCACCCATACAGCCACTCACATGCCCACTCACTCACTAATACATACACTCACACAACCACTTCCTCAGCCATACAGTTACTCATGCACCAACTTACACATCCATACAGCATCTCATGCACCCTCTCACTCACCTATATATCCATTCAGACACCCAATCACATACAGATACACACAGTCACACAAGCACTCACATAATATATGCTAAAAATAGTATCACTCATTATTAATATACAAAGTATACTAATGTAACTTTTGCAGTACCTTAATATATGTTTAACACTCATAAACATTAAAAAAAACACTCACAATCACTGCATGATGTCATCCGTGATATTATTTGAGATGTCATCAGTGATGTCACTGACTATGTCATCAGTTATGTAATATGTGAGGTCATAAGCAGTGCATTGCAGGGGCATAAGTCATAGTTAGCTAAGGTAACTATAACTGCTGAATTTCATTGGTTTTGTACGAGGGAAATCTGAGCCTAACTATAGAGTCCCTGTAACCTTTGTTAACAAGCATTGGCATAGCCAATAGGTCTCGCGTTTGGGACCGTATAAGTTTAGCCATGCAGCAGATTATCTCCTGGCTCGCCCAGGGCAGCAGCCTCAGTGTCATGGGTCCGACTGCAGGAAGGAGACACCCCAGACTGCCGTGTGATCTGCGGAACACAGGCCTCTAGTCCGCGGTGCCACTGCACTTGCTGCACCAATGGATGTTACACCCCTGGGTTTGCCAGGACATAGAGAAACTGACGTGCACGGAGGCAGGGGGCACTGACATGGTGCAGTGGAACAGGGATCACTGCACACTGGCATGGGAGGCGCTCACATGATGCACAATAAAAATAAAAAAAATCACATTTCCGGTCACTCATGGACGGCACCAATACGTTTCCCACAAAGGTGCACAACAAGTGCAACACCCTTTCAGCCAAGCACTCCCGCGTGCTGTGTCTGATAATGCGCTTTGGCGTCCCGCGATGGGGTCTGAAGCGCTATACAAGTGCAACTAATACCATCATTTCTGCTGAGACAGGAGTCAGAGATACAGGCACTAGTACAGGTGGCGCTGATAAACACTGACACTGCATTGGGAAAGGAGACGCTGACACATGGACCGGCGCAGGAGACACTGACGTGCACACTAGGACAAGCGACACTGACGCAGTGCACTGGGTCAAGCAGATACTGACTCACTCGCCCGAGTAGGAAACCCTGTCAATGCAACAGAACAGGAAACACTAACAAAGCACAATGGGGCAGGGAGAAGCCCTCTCCCACTCTGGGACAGGAGACATTGGCATGCTTGTGAGACAGACACTGACGCCCTCCTACTCGCAGAGACAGTGGTACTCAGTGGTGCACGGTGACACTCGCACAGGGGAGAGAGAGACGCACACAGACCCTTGCACTCGTGGCAGAGACACCAACACCCACACTCGGAAAGAGAGACGCCGATGGGCCCCGAGATAAGGAGATATTGGCATGCACACTGCAGTGACGCGCTGCACTGAGACAGGAGACACTGACAAAAACACCGCTGAGGACTGGAGATATTGGCAAACACACTGACACAGGAGATAGTGACAGAGACACACTGACACGCACGATGGTGAACTGATAGATGGATACGCTGAAACACACTAGGAGGGGAGATCACTGCGACAGTGACACACTGGCCCTTGCACTGGTGGCAGAGACACCAACACCCATACTCGGAAACAGAGACGCCGATGGGCCCCGAGATAGGGAGACACTGACATGCACACCAGGACAGGGGGCACTGGGACAGGGGGCACTGGGACAGGTATCACCGACACGCACACTGGCACAGGAGATACTGGCACAACACATCGTGTCAGAGAGACAGACCAGGCGCTTGCACAGAAGACCCTGGGACAAGCACTTGGCGCTTTTAAATCATTAACAAACACGCACACGGGATAGGGAAACACTAGTGCGTGCACTATTAGTGAAGCACTAATTCCACTGATCACACTCAAACACATTTGGTGTAAGATCGCAACACCGGAACCCATATAGAGTCCTCGGGATATACCACATACATCCTGAACCAGCATACTACAATCTTTATATCAGGGACAAGCAAAAGTGCCCAAAGGCCATGGGACAGAATTATGCGGCGCTATACGAAGATTGTCTAAGGCTAAGCCAAAGCGCCCCCGCTCCCTGGACCGAGACACAATGGCAACACCCACCTAAACACACACAAACAAGATGCTCAGAAGATCACACTTCACTAAATGAACGTCCAAAGAGCCGCGGGCGGGCGTTTAAACACCCGGACAAACCCCGCAGGGCCTTGTATCTGCACACCGGCACACTGATATTCGGTGAATTGTGCCCCAGGTCAGAAACCAAGCAGACCAAACGCCGGACTTATTTTCTACTGAACTTGCTTTGCGAAAATATTTTAAATATGCTTGGCTTCATAAATGTGTCACGCGGCAAAATAGAGAACAAGCGCGCGCGCCTCGCGCTAAAAGTAAAAAATAAAAATAAACAAGCGCGCGCGCTCGCACGGCAGCAGGGGGAGGGGGGAGAGGAGGGAGCCTGCACGAGTCACTTGCGGGAGCGAGCGGCGCCAGGAGCGATAATTGCTACCATATGGCGCCGCCGCTCCCGCAAGTGAATGCCAAACGTGCACGCGTTGCCATTGAAGGCAATGGAACGCGTGCACGTTTTAGGCTGAAAAGCCGAATCGATGGCAAAAGGTCTTTTTGCCTATGCAGCGCATGCGCGCTGCGTAGGCGAGACCTAAAAAACTCTTTGCTATGGCTTGGCAGGAGATTCACTGCTCCCGTCAAGCCATAGCAAACTGTGCTCTGTTTTAAGCACGCAAGAGCATTTTTCTCTCGCTTGCTCAAAGTGGAGCACAATTTCTTTTACACACAGAGAGCTGCATGTTAGCAGCTCCCTATGTGTAAAAGCAATGCCGGCTTCCACAGGAGGCAAGGAGCAAGCAGGGACCGCGGGACCCTTCAGGCTCCCCCTTGATCCCCATCTTTAGTGAGTGGCCATTTGAGGCCAGGCCCCGGGGAGTGGACATTTGAGGCCAGGCCCCGGGGATGGGTGCTAGGAGCTGAAATTGAAATCGGCCTGGGAGGGGGGCCGCGTGGCCCCTCCTATTATTTAAATTATTTTCAATTTTAAAAAAGGAGGCTGGGCCCCAGGGAATGGGGTCCCTGGGGGCCTAAATCAGCTGCCCAGGGAGGGGGGCCGCACAGCTCGCCTCCCACATTCTAAATAGGCCTGGCCCCGGGGAATGGGGTCCCCAGGGCAAAAATTAGGCCAGGGAAGGGGGCCCGCACAACCCCTCTCCCCGAATAAAGAAAAAATGAATAAATAAATAAAAAAGACTGACAAGGCGCCGGAGGACCTGCCCACTTTCACCACCACTCTGCAAACGCGCCTCCTGGCGCAATGCTGGTTGGGGGATGAAGTCCCCTTGGGTCCAGAGGGTCCTTGGGGGCAACAAACCTTCCTGTTACCTCCTATAAGTCCCACACAGTGGGATTGCTGTGAGGTCTTCGGAGGCCATGCCCCCTTTCTCCACCACTCTGAAAACACGCCTCCTGGTGCACTGCTGGTTGGGGGGATGAAGTCACCTTGGCTCCAGAGGGTTCTATGGGGCCAACAAGCCCTCCTGTTACCTCCAGTAAGTCCCACCCAGCCTGATTGCTGAGAGGACTTCGGAGCCACACCCCTTTCTCCACCACTCTGCAAACGCACCTTCTGGCACACTACTGGTTGGGGGGATGAAGTCTCCTTGGCTCCAGATAGTCCTTGGGGGCCAATTACCCCTCCTGTTACCTCCAGTAAGTCCCACACAGTGGGATTACTGAGATGTTATCCGAGGCCACGCCCCTTTCTCCACCACTCTGCAAACGCACCTCTTGATGCACTGCCGGTTGGGGGATGAAGTCCCCTTAGTTCCAGAGGGTCCTTGGGGGCCAACTACCCCTCCTGTTCCATCCAGTAAGTCCCACAGATCACGATTGCTGTAAGGACTTCGGAGGCCATGCCACCTTTCGCCACTATTCTGCAAATATGCCACCTGGTGCACTACTGCTTGGGGGATGAAGTCTCATTGGCTGCTGATGGACCTTGGGGGCCAAGAAGCCCTCCTGTTACCACCAGTAAGTCTCTTCCCGCAGGATTCTTGAGAGCTGGTCAAAGGTACCGCCCCCTTTCTCCACCACTCTACAAACGTGACTACTAGTTAAAAAACATCGACATTCACTTAAAAAACCAAAGATTACAGGAATGTTATAGTTAGGGAATAGAATTTGAAAAACCTTAGTAATTCACTGAAACAACCAAAGGTTGCAGGGACGTTATAGTTAGGCTGAGATTTCACTCGGACAAAACCAGTGAAATTCAGCAGTTATAGTTACCTGAGCAAACTATAACTTACACCACTCACTCACCCATACAACCACTCACATACTCACTTACACACCCACACAACCACTTACATATCCATTCACACATCCATACAAGTACTCACACATCTTGTCACTCACCCATACAGCCATTCTTCACACTCACTCTCCAATACAGCCACTCACATACCAACGTACTTAACCAAACACCCAATCAAACAGCCACTCACTTGCCCACACAGCCACCTACACACCAAGTCACTCACTCACAACCATTCAGGTACCCACTCACTCACCCATACAGTCACTACACAAACACTTATCCACCCATAGAGCCACTCACACTGCCACTCACTCACTCATACAGTCACTGATACATTCACTTACTCATCAATACTGCCACTCACACAGCATGTCACTAACCCACACAGCTACTCACACACCCACTTATACTCCCATACTGCCACTTACACACCCATACACACAAGGATACATACAGTCACACAACCACTCACATAATATACAATAGAAGTAGTATCACTCAGTAGTAGTGCACCTAGTATACTAATGTAACTTTTGTAGTAGGTTAGTATATATATTTAACACCCATAAACTGTTCTGATAACCCGAAACTGGTCCCAGGATGCGTGTTACTGGTCCAGGGAGGACCTGGCTTGGCAGTTTGGGCTGGACTGTTCCTATGAGGAGCAGAGTCAAAACTAATTTGCATATGGCTGGGTCTAAACTGAGGTGGCATGGTGAGCAAATAAATGATGGATTTAACCCTGATCTCTTGACTGAGGGTAAATATTTGATGTGTTCCGCATTCTGTCCATCATTTGTGTGTCTTTTGCTTTCTTGCTCTAAGTTTGCTGGGTATGCCCAGACATGGGTCCTGGACTCACTGTGCCACGGGATTCAAGCTAGCCTGGCTGATGAGGGGTGATACCCCAAAACCGGTCCTAGGATGATTGTTTCTGGTCCAGGGAGTACCTGGCTTGGCAGTTTGGGCTGGACTGTTCCCATGAGGAGCAGGGTCAAGACTGATTTGCATATGCCTGGGTCTAAAATGGGGTGGCATGTTGAGCAAGAGAATGATGGCTATAACCCAAATCTCTTGACTGGGGGTGAATGTTTGATTTGTTCCGCATTCCATCCATCAGGTGTGTGTCTTTTGCTTTCTTGACCTAAGTGCGCCAGGAATACCCAGACATGGGTCCCGGGCCCACTGTGCCACTGGATTCAAGCTAGCCTGGCTGATGAGGGATGATACCCTGAAACCCATCCAAGGATACTTGTTTCTAGTCCAGGGAGGACCTGGCTTGGCAGTTCGGGCTGAACTGTTCCCATGAGGAGCAGGGTCAAGACTGATTTGCATATGGCTGGGTCTAAACTGGGGTGGCATGGTGAGCAAAAGAGCAATGGTTTTAACCCACATATCTTGACTGGGAGTGAATGTTTGATTTGTTCTGCATTCCATCCATCATTTGTGTGTCTTTTGCTTTCTCGCTCCAAGTGCGCCGGGTATGCCCAGATGTGGGTCCCGGGCTCACTGTGCCACTGGATTCAAGCTAGACATCCACGGGACCTAGCCATTTAGAAATGAGGAAGTGGGCCGCGCAGCCTCCCTTCCCCATCCCCCGGCCATGCTTCTCTGGGTGCCCCCAGGGCACCCAGTCTGCGCTGGGACTGCAGGGGGAACCTCCACGCCCCTGCGGTCCCTGCCGGCTCTCCGCCTCCTGCGGAAGTCGGAATTGCTTTCACACACAAAGAGCTGCTAAACATGCAGCCCCCTGTGTGTGAAAGCAATTTGCCTGTTTCCCTGCTTGCTTGACAGAGGGCAGAGAAACAGGCGCATGCTCCGCTTTCAGCAAACTAAAAGCATTTTCACTGCTCTCGCTTGCTGGAAGCGGAGCGTTTGATGTGACTTGGCAGGAGCGGTTAAATGTCCCATCAAGCCACAGCAAACACTTTGATCAGAGCAGAGGAGGTGGAGAAAAGGATAAGTAGATTTCAGTAGAAGCATCTTCTTGTCGGTATACACTTCTCTAGTTTTCCTAAGTAATGAAATGATGTACAGTAGAAATGAATTTTTATAAATGTACATAATGAATGGAACTATTTGTGAAGCTTTTACTGTATATTGTAGATGATTTCCTTAGGGTAGCGTATTGCTATTTTCTGTACAATCTATTTTAATTGAATTATTTATTATTCAAGAATTGCCATTTATCTGCTAAATCTGCTCAATAAAAAAAAATACAAAAAAAAGCCACAGTAAACAGTTATGTCCCAGGGGTGGGCACCCCTTGACTTAGCAGGAGCCAGCCCTGGGGGGTGATGGACTCCAGGGCCATCTATGGCCACAGTTGGGGGGTGGGCGTGCAGCTCCCCTCCTTTTATTCAGTAGGGCCTGCCCCAGCGAAGGGCAGTCCCTAGGGCTGAGAACGGCCCAGGAGGGGGGCCGTGAGGTGGTGGTCCCCAGGGACCGTGGGGTCCATGAGGCCCCCCTATTTCTCTTCTATTAGCCCCGGGGCGATGGTTGTCCCCGGGGCACAAGGAGGGGGCCCTTGGGCCCCCCTCCTTTCTTTTCATTTAAGCCAGCCTCCGCACTAGGTACAGGTACAGTTGGCAAATTATTATTGGCCTTCTCCTTGGCCATAACTAACGTAATGTGAGTACTGGCAAGCCTTTAGGGTGCTTAAAACACCAGGGGGATGATAGAAAATGAGGGGCCATTCACCCAGAACACCCCTCCTGGTCACATTCAAGATTCTGCAACTAGCAACAGGCAGAGTTGCTATTAAATATATCAAATAAAAATAGCACACTATCCAGAGCGTGGATGCTAATCCAGTTATGGTATATGTCATAGAGCTCTTCCTGGTTGCAGATAAATAAAGAGAAATGCCCAAGATCACACAGCTTCAATATACTGGGGACAAGAGGAATAGATCTCGCCTCTTCTTAGTCTGAAAATTAAGTTAGCCACTAAATCCTTATATTTTGTTTGCTTACATTTAATTTAGGTATCAATTTTGAAGTATTGTTACTATCACCCTGAATATCAAATGTGTTATTAGTTCTCTAGTTTTATGTCTGTACTGTGATTAGTTTGTTTTTAATCGCTGTTTATTTTGCCACACGCTAGGAGTGATGACTGTATTTTCTGTAAAAACACAATCTACCTGTCTTATTTACTTAAGCCCCAAACATAATGCAACTAACAATTTGAATCGTGTAAACAATGTTGGCTGTTGTCTTGAAGCCTCGATTTTTGCCAGCTTTTAAAATTATTATCAAAAGTGTATCAAACAGTATGTGTGATTTGTTGCCATAACAGTGTCTGATTGACTATTTTTATAATCCAGTGTATATAATTGTACAAAATGTTGCTCTTTCAGGGAGACAGAGGAGGTCCGCTTGCATGTCAAAATGGGAATAACAGATGGATCGTTTTTGGTATAAGGACTGTGTCATTAAGCTGCAATAAGGCAGCCATTTTTGCCAGCACTGTCAAATACATCAACTGGATTAAAGAGCAAACAGTCCGAGAAGGAAAACCATTCATCCCCCAAGTAAGCCTCACACCTGAAAGTGAAAATAAACCAGAACAAGGAAGAGGAAAAATTGAAAAAACTACATTAAAAGTACTTTACGAAGTGATTAACAATCCCAGAGAGGAAACGCCAAACATGGCAGTAGGAGCAAAAGCACCCTATGAAGAAATAGGACCTTTCCATCATTTCTCCATAGCTGAACCTAACGTTGTTAAAGAAGATGTTAGAGAATCGACATTAACAGAAAACCCTGATTTGACACGGTCTAACAATGTGGGAAAGTTAGGTCTACAAGAGTCGACCGTAGTAGACTCAGCATTAAAAGAACCCCTTCCTGTCCCAAGTTCCAGCGAAGAAGAAGTGGAGCCACCAGAAGCATTCCATAAAAATACAATATTAAAACCCGTTGTCCCGAGCACCGGCACTGTCAAAGTTAAAAAAACAAGGGTAACTGATAAAAAATCAAGAAGAAAAAAAAGCAGATCTTCTGTATCAAAGATGAAAACTGCTAATTCGAAAACACAAGCCAGAGCTCAAAAAATAACAACAACAGAAATACCTGATGGCACACTGGGCCTCCCTGTTGCTATGGAAATGCCAGAAAAAATAGTTGCAAAGCCAGCACCAGCAACATCAACAGCTGTTCGCACGCCAATCATCAGCGATCAAGAGGAACCAAAGGCATTTCGTAAAAGTAGAAAACTGAAGGGAAGTCGTGCACGCCAACTAGCCAGGAACATTGGATTAGGGAGTGCTGAGGGACAGAAAGCCGAAAAATCAGAAACTTTGGCTAATGCTGAGGGACAGAAAGCCGAAAAATCAGAAACTTTGGCTAATGCTGAGGGACAGAAAGCCGAAAAATCAGAAACTTTGGCTAATGCTGAGGGACAGAAAGCCAAACCTTTGACTAAATCGGAGTTAGCGTTTGCTTTTGGCGTTGCTATGTTCTTCTTAATGTTTATGTGTTTTTTGCTTCTAATTCTTGGATTAGCTTTTCTGGGCGGATTTTGAATAATAAAATGAACTGAAAAGTATATTATACAGTATTTTCCAAATGTTTGTTAGAAATGCCATGGAACCTATCACTATAAACATTGTAAAAAACAAGTTTTTTATGTATTTTAGCAGCGAGATGTTTTATTGAATAGACATTGAGGGGTCTATTAACTAAGATTTGACGCCATGTCACAAAAGTGATGCAAATTGACGCAAACTCTTTTTTACCCGTTTAGTTTCCAGCGCTAAACTTGTTTAGCGCTGGAAAATCACTCGAAAGTAACGCAAACCGCTACTTAGCGCCAAGGGGGCGTACCATGGGTGGTGCATGGGTGTTCCCATGCAACCACTAAAGCTTTCTGACGCTAACCCCTATTTACTTAAAAAAGCAGACAGGATTTAGTGTCAGAAAATAGCCCCCATTTCAAGTAGGCGCTATGAAGGAGAAATGCTTTCATTTCTTCTTCCATTTCCGACTTTGTACGTGTGCAGCACTTTACAGCACACATACAAAGTGGGAAACGGTTTAAAGTTAGTCTGAGCGTAGTATTTTGTACTGGAAGGCTACCCTTCCATTACAAAACCTATGCTAGACTCACGGAGACACCCTTGCACTATGGTGCAAAAGTGTGTCCATGGCGCACGGCAGCTTATTTCAGTGCCTGTGCTAGAGAGAGGGGAGAAGAGTGCCATATTTCTGTAAATATGGCGCTCTCCTGCTCTCTTCTTCTCGCACAACTCAGCGCAGCTTTTTTGCCTGCTGCGCTGCGTGAGATTTTAGTAAATCTGCCCCAGAGTATCTACTAATGTAGGTTTTAATTAATTTATTTGTTTATAGTATGTATAAATAGAAAAATCAACTGCCACCTGACGCACCATAACAGCTGCACACACACCTTCACCAAGTTCCTGACTCCCTAACTCTATTACGGCCGTAGTCACACAGGGGAAGAACGCGTGAACGAATGCAAATAGCCAAATTTCATCGAAAGCGCCAGCAGCATCTAATTGGCTGCGTCAGAATGGGTAAGGCCAGTACACAAGCATGCTGTAGCTGTTTGCCCGTGCAGCACAAACTCTGCCACTATGTGAGGACAGTTGCTGACTGCCTGGCAGGTTCTGTCATGCAGTCCTCCATGTTGACGCTTGACACATTAGTGGGAGAGCTTTTTGAGCCAGATATGGATTTTATTCCTTTTATAGCATGTGTTTAAATGTTTTGGAAAAATATTCCCTAGTGGTTAGTGCAAGATAAACATTCCCTAGCTCTTTATCAACTGTTTTCTAACCATCTCAATTACAATATCCTCCATACTGTACTGCCCACCAAATCAGATCCAACCCGCAAAGAGTCCAGAATCATCCTGCTTGTCTCCGGTTTGGTGTGAAACATGACCACACGACACTTGTGCTGAAGGCTTTATGCTAGTTCCCTGTAAAGGAAAGAAGAAATGTCTGCCTGTCCACAAAGTCTTCCATAGCTGAGCTCTAAATTCCCTTACAAAGTTGTTTGTCCTTTATCTTCATACCAGGGGCCGTATTATGCTAAATGCGCATTTTCATTGTTTGAGCTGGGTGCACCTTTAAAAAGGTTGCCTGGGCGCAAACAGTGAAAATGCGCCCTATTATGATGAATGCGCTTCCCCTAAGGCAGCCGCGAACTCGTGATGCCCTGGGGGCAGCGCATTTCTGTGAAAAACGAAGCAGCTGCTTTACAGCCGCTCCGTGTTTTCACAGTACAGGCGGCAACCCGCCTGCACTTTTGAAGGGGATTAGGGATCTCCTTGCAGGCGGGTGCACTCAGTGACTGCACCCACCTGCAATGGGATGTCTGGGGGGTCCATTGGATCCCCTTTCCCACAACCAGAGGGCTGCCATCAGGGGGCCCACTGACAGTGCACCACCTTTTAGATGGCGCACTCTCAGTGCACCTCCTGAAGGGTTCTTTGCCTCTGTGCCCCTGTCTGTAATACGGCGCAGGCGCAGAGGCAAAGGAATTACCTCATTTGCATGAGGCACGCCCCCATGCAATGAGGGAAAGCCCCCTGCAGATAGCGCTAGCACTTTATGTGCGCCAGCACTATCAGTATTACATAAGTGGCTGCACAAGCGTCAGAGGCCCCTTCTGTAATACCAAAGTTCCCTGGTGGCTGGCAAAGCAGGCGCAAACGCCCGTTGCGCCCCGGGGCCCTTTCTGTAATACGGCCCCAGATGTCTAATGTCTCCTATTCGTAATGTACTGTCAATCCCTTTGACTTGTTACAAGATCCAGGGGAGTGACTCTTCATGTGCAAGGCTCATTTTTGTGGTACTCTCCCTACCCTGTTTCTGCACATGGACTCTAACTTTCTCGTATTCAGGATATTAACAAAACTCTTCTTCAAGCAGACTTTAGGCTAGCCTTACCCTGCCTGATCTATTCTCCTCCTTTCCTCGAGCCAGTTAGTCAGCTGCTTAAAACCGGTTTTGAACATCCAAGAGATGTTCAATTAGTATCCAAAATGTGAACTATTTTCTGTCATCTGTGTATCTGGTTCATGCCAAGCAGAATCTAATTCAAGTTTTTTTCAGTGCTTTATAAAACAAAAATAAATAGGAAGGAGGTAAACAAAATAGCACTGTAACACTGATGCAAGTCAAATGAGACAGCCAGTCGAGGAGTGCCTCGTGGTAGATGGTGTTACATGCAGCTGAGGTCTACTGAAGTCAAGATGAGATTATGCTCTAGTCCCGGCAAAAGCAGAGAAAGTATTGGACTTTAGAGGGATTCCCACTCCAATGTACCTAACAGAATGGAAAGTGTTGGATTTGGACTTTGGAAGGGTTAGATTTTCTATTCCCACTCCAATCTAAGCAACAGTAGGGAAAGTGTTAAACTTTGAAGGGGTAAGATACACTATTCCCTATCCAATCTAAACAACAGTATGTAAAGTGTTGGACTTTGGAGTGGTTAGACATACTATCCGCACTCCATTGCAAGCCAAATCAGGGAAAACATTGGACTTTGGAAGGGTTAGATTAACTATTTCCACTCCAGTCTAAACAATAGTAGGGAATGTGTTGGACTTTGATGGGGTTAAATTTACTATTCCAGCTCCAATGTAAACAACTGTAGGGAAAGTGTTGGACTTTAGAGTGGTTGAATTTTTATTCCCACTTCAGCATAATCAAAATCTGTGAAAATGTATAAGGAGGGGTTAGATTTAGTATTCTCACTCCAATTTAAGCAACAGTAGAAAAGTGTTGGACTTTGGTGAATTTAAAATTACTATTCCCATTCCAATCTAAGGAACAGTAGGGCATGTGTTTTACTTTGGAGGGGTTTTATTTACTATTCCCACTCTAACATAAGTAAAAGCAAGGAAAGTGTTGGAGTTTGAAAGGGTTAGATATACCAATCCAATTTGTAACTATTTAAAAAAAAAAAATGAAATACCTAACAATATAATAATGTTAACACTTATTACAGTAAAAAATATATACATTATAAATAAATTAAATTAAATGTCAATGTAATAAAACAATAATGTGATAAATATAAAGCAAAATAAAAGCATTTAAAGTTAACACATTTCCTTCCCTACTACCCAAAAACCACCAACAAAAATCCTTTAAAAAATAAAAATAAAACGAAAATGTTAAATAGTGATTAAATAAAACAAACTTAAATCAAACAAAGTTTAAATAACTAATACATCTAAAATTAATTTTAATACATTTATTAATAAATGCAATTATGAATGAAGAATTAATTAGAATGCAACAAATAGTTATTTAGGTAATTTGTATAATTAATTACCAATTAAATATTTAATTATCATAAAAATTAATTTTAAAAAACCCAAAATTTATAATTTAGATAATGTTCCACCCTTTTCCCCTACAAACCCAAAAGCCCACTACTATATTTTAAATTAGAAATTAAACTATGGGAATTTTAAGTGACACATTAAAAATCACAAAATGTACTTAAGTAATTGAAATAATTTGCATACTTAATTACAAATTAAATGTTTAATGAACATTAAAATTTTATTTACTATAAAAACAATTCTTTATCACTTTAATAACTTTCCATCTTATGTCAGTATAAACACAACAACCCACTGCTAAATTATAAATTAGTAAGTAAGCTATAGAAAATTTAAATTACACATTAAGACACACTTAAAAAATTCAAATACCAATCAATGAAATAATTGACATAAATAGTTACAAATTAAATATGTAATTAACGTAAAAAATATTTAAAATAAAAATAATATAATTTAAATAACTTCCCAACCTATTCCCCTAAAAACTCAACATCCTGATACTAAATTATAATTCATTAATTAAGTGTAAAAAATTGATCACACAATAAAACTTACAAACTATACAAAACAAGAAAAAAAATATTATTATAATGCCAATGCCCAAAATTATTATAGCTAATATACATTAAATTAATTAGAATGATATGTAATACAACTATATTAAAATAAACAATATTGTATGCAATAATATTTTACAAAACAATATTATATACATAAAAAAGATATTCTTTACTTCTATATTCTGTTCCTTGATATTTTTGGCTTGACAGTTTTTTTGACACAATATTCTTGCAGCTTGATATTATTGAAACAATATTTGTGCCATTCACCTTATGGCATGTTTGAGGTCTTGATCCCTTGGAGAAGGGATATTGGGTTAGATTGGTGAAAGGTAACCTGCAATGAGACCCAGACTGACCACATTTGTATTACAAACACACATAACAGGGAGGAGTTTTTGAAGAATGTAAAGATTTTTCTGATGTCATCTCAGTGACTAGAGGGAGACCAAAAAGAGCAATACATCAGAAAGTTGCTATTGAGTTTGGGTCATCAGGTCAAAGGCAGGTGGAAGAGATGCTCTCTCATTAAAGTCAGGCTTGGAAGAATTCTTTTAGCACTGTTGAAAGCTAATTTGTAGCCTCTGGAGAGCTATCTTCAAGTTGATTTATTCCATTTCTCAGGTTTAACGTTTTAATTGGTGAAGATTGGCTGCGAACCACTGATTGGTGTTTATTAGCCTTGGGGATTAGCCTTGCTGATGGACAAGCCTATCTAAAGCACAAGAAGAACACATTACTTACTTTTGGTAACGCCTTGTCTGGTACAGACTGTATCTCAACCAGATTCCTCACCTTTTGAATATACATAGGCTTCAGACTGGATCCGGAAACCTTTGCATAGCAATTCTCACATGCGATGAAAGGTGTCCTTGTAGGGTGTTGTTTTACCTTGTGCGCTGCATACCACTCGGATGTGATATTGCAACTAGTATATATACGGCACCTGCTCAGGCTAGCGTCAATTTCTTTCTGAGCTTTGTCCATGCCAAAAGACTTGGAGCATATAGAAAGTAATATTTAACAGCGTGCAGAATGTTTTGAGTTGGAATCTTGTTAAGATTTGACTGAATGAGACCATTCCACAGAATGGGGCGGTGGGAGGGCAGGTGATAAATCTGTCTTTATGAAAAAAGACATTACCGAAGGTAAGTAACTTGTTCTTCTGATAGTGACTTTTAACTGCAGACTCCTCACCTTGTGAATAGGTGAAGTATCCAGACCACTAGCCTTCCAGGAGGTCTTCCAAAACGTCCCTTTGTTCATAGGAATGGTACTCCTCCTCAAAAATAAACTACTCCAGAGAATAATCAAGCTCAAATTGGGCATAGAGTCTAGATCTAGGCTGCAGAATGTGTGTCTCAGAACCTGAGAGAACGATTGCATCCTCAACTAGTGATGTCTGTCTCGGCGCCGATGTCGAAGATAACCGTGTCAGTCGTGTCAACAACTGTAACACCGTACCTGGTGCCATTAATGGAAATATAGCCATTGTTCAATTCAGAATCAATGGAACGGGAGCCAAACATACAATCAGCCTTGGAATGAGGTCAGAGGTCATTGAGGACGAATCTGACTCCAGTAAAGCAGCTGGAGGCCCTTGGATCCATGGGGCCCGAATGTGCCCCAGTGGGATCTAGTGAGGCTCCAATGATTCTGACTAAAGCTAATTTAAGCTATCGGAGTTGTTCCGGCCTCGCTACCTGTTCAGAAGGAATTTGCAATAGATACAGCATCAAAGCCAAATCTGCTGAGGGAGAACGGTGCTGTGGCCTTGAAGTGCCAGGTGCGTCGTGCGACTCGGATTGTTGTGAGTTGAGAGATGTAGGTCGTCCATAATTCTGCGTACGTTTTTTATGTCTTCTCTTTGACTTACCTAACTTCAAAGAAGATCGATTCTGTGAACGACCTCGGGAACGAGAGCGCGTCTGTGCCCTCGACTTCGATCGGGATCACCGCATCTTAGACTTCGATCTGGAGCAGGTCTTTGATTTTCTTAGCTCAGTGATAACAAGCTCTGTCTCTCAGTCACTGATATCCTTTTTATTCATTTTGTAGCACGACGAACACAACTTCAAATCATGGCTGGAGCTAAGGGCCAGATGTACGACCATTCCATTTTGCGAGTCGCAAATTGCAACGTTTTGCGACTCGCAAAATGGAATGTACAACAGTGTCTCAGACACTGTTTGCGATTCCTTATGGGGTCGCAGATGACCTGCCTCATCAATATTCATGAGACAGGTCGCAATGTGCGACCCATTGGGAATGGCCAGCACTCGCAGGAAGGGTGGCCGTGCTGGGGTCAGCAGACCACCATGTCTGTGACTGCTTTTTCAGTAAAGCAGGTTTTTTTTTTTTAAATGCAGCCCCTTTTCCTTTTAAAGGAAAACAGGATGCATTTAAAAAAGAAAAATTAAATGTTTCTGTTTCATTTTTTAAGAGTAGGCAGTGGTCCACGGGACCAATGACTGCTCTTAAAAAATATTTTCGCATCCATTCACAAAGAAGAAGGGGTCCCCAGGGGGCGATTCCCATTTGCGAGTGGCTTGCCACCAACTTGAAGTAGGTGGTAAACTGTGAGTGCTTTGCGACAGCAAATGCGGTCGCAAATCAATGGTACATACCATTCTGACTCGCTATTAGGAAGGGACGCCCTTGGCACGCCACTTCCTAATAGCGACTTGCAAACACTATTTTGCGAGTCGCCGACTCGCTAAATAACATTTGTATATATCAACACCCTTTTTTGCGGTCGCAAACGGGCCGATTTCCCGTTTGCAACTGCAAAAAATGGTCGTACATCTGGTCCTAAGACACCAAAGGCAGACGTTGTGAGGATCCGTAACTGACATCTGTCGGGAACAGTTCTCACAAGGTTTAAACCCGGAAGGCTGCGGTGACATTTATCTGCACAATGTTGAAAAATTAGTGAAAAGTATTATCTGTCGATTCACAGTTGAAGTTCCAGATCCAAGTCGGTTGACATGGAAAGAAAGGAACTGACACAAGCACGAGCAAGTGGCATATACATACAGGTCCGATGTCACATCTGCGTGGGGCAGAGTGGCATGATGTAGAACAATGCCACATGATGCCACCTGTCGGCGTGTGAGAGAATTACTACGCAAACATTTCCGGATCCAGTCCGAAGCGAGGAGACATTCAAAAGGTGAGGAGTCTGCAGTTAAAAGTCTCTATCCAAACATTTTTTTTTTAGATGTACTAGAATTTTGTTCAGTTGCCTTCAAATGGTGTCCGATGAGTCTAGAAACAGTTGTGTGAAATCAGAAGGTCATAGTTTAACCTTCTGTCACATACAGAGTTCTGATGCAGGAGAAAAAATCTTTTTATTTCCCCAAATTCACTTTATTTGGACAAGTTAATTAAACTATGCTCTGAACAGGATAACTGCTATGAGCCAATAAGGAGGGATTAAGTAATTGTGGAACATTGGTTGAGGTAATGGATAAACTAAGAGTGTCCATTTCTTCACTGACATTTTAACTCTACAAGTTGGAAGGATCACCTATCCAGATATTCAGTAATGAGAAGACTATGCTAGCATACTGATGAAATGGCACACTTCACTAGTAGTGAAATGCACAGCAGGATAGCAAGGGTGCCATGGATTCTAGTAAAGTAAGCAATTCATCCCCACAAGCCGACTGTACACCTCATTAGAACAATTATCTCTCTAATGCCTTTCCTCACCCTTCATTGCATCCCCTATCTTTTATGTCTCCCTTTTCCTCTATCCCATGTTCTCTTTTTGTCTTCCTGTTCATTGCTTTGCCTATCTTTCCCCTCATCTCCTATTTCTCCTCTCTCCACTGTTATGCTCATATTTAGAATGGACAAAGTGCTCTGTCTACAGATCAGTAAGGGGAGATGGAGAGAACATGTAAAAATGCTTCACTACCCACTCCCTCTTTCAGTGCAACCTTGGTAGGGTGATCATTTCTTTGGCTTGGGGGAGGTGTAGTTGAGAAGCCACATTGAGTGTTCTCCCGAACTTCCCTACTAGCGAACCACAGTCATGGAGGGGGAGACATGACAATCATATCACGGCCTGCAGCACTGCATGGCATTGCACATACAATGTTATAGCACAATACCAGGTAGCCAACCATAGGCTATGCTCTTGCCCACTGCTGCTGTTATTTACCTTTTCCTGGGGGCCAGTGACTACAGAACTTGTTGCCCATCTCTAAGATGGCTATGAGTCCTAGAAGGTGGGTGGCCCCTGGTTGTTCCACGTGCTCCAGCTATCCCTTGCAGCAGGTACAATACTTTCTAATGATCAAATCATCCCAAGACTATGCCATCCAGTCTCTGTGTCAGGCTGGTCACTGAACTCTTCCACCCCAAACTGCACTTTCTGCCTGTCACTTTTCAAGGACAACTGTCTGATGAAAGTGCTGACTACTTCCACTCTGTCCTGGGGCATATGGCTAGTACCTGATCCAGATGTAATCAGAGCAAAGAAATAATTTACACATTTACAACAAGTATAAATGCTGCTCTTAATTTCTCACATCACTTGCTGAGTTGTAATTGTTTTTAATTAACCTAGGTTATGCAGGTTTGCTTAATTCCATGAGACATGCAGGAAAGAAGGCATGATCTGTGCTATCCACCCATGTGGTCTGCCTCTGCTTTTTTATCTTCAAAAATGGCAGTCATCAACCACATTAACCATTAAAAGAGATTTTAACAAAGCATTTGCCATGACTGCAGGTCCATGTGTCTGACCTCTCAACCATAGAAATGTGTTGCGGGTGTTGGCAGATTTGCCAGGGGTAGGGATGCCACCTTTTTTTAATTACAAATGTGTGCACATATATAGACACACACATATCCCTATCTTTACTTGTGTTTCTACATACTAAGGGGCCGAGTACGACCTCGCTAGGAAGGCCTCCAGACGCGGTCCGTAATGAGCAAATCCGATTCGGAGCCTATGTTTCCAACCGAATCTGCCCCCATTCCGGACAACCAAGTACGATGCGAGGATCTCGTCCGCATCGACCGAATCGTTTCCGAACCTGATACTGTCAGTCCGACTCGTTCACAGCCGAATCGTGCCGCGCAATGGAACCGGCTTCTGAATGAGTGAGTACGATGCACGATTCGGACAGCCGTATCGACTCGGTCTCAGCGAGACGAAACAGCTGTGGGAATTGGACTTTGGGGGGCTGTAGCGGGCCCCCCTTCACACGGGGCCCTCCGAATCGGTCCCGTGGGGGTACCCATGGGTCCCCCCTTTTCTTGCATGCACAGTGTGACGGGCACCATGGGGTGCCCGCCACAGGGTTACGCTTTTCCCCACCCACCCCATTTTGCTATGGGACCCTGTGTACGCGTTAGTATACAGGCACCAATAGAGTTCAATGGGAGTCCGAGCGAACTGAGTCCGTCACCATACGGGTGCATCGGAATCGGTCGCTCAGACTCGCAGGACACAATTCGCTAGGAAAGCCTTCCGGATCCGAGTCATACGGAGGGCTTTCCTAAAGAGAACGTACTCGGCCCCTAAGTGTTACTAAGTCATACAATTTAGTAGCAGTGGTCATGGGAGTTATGGGCTACCACGTCAGTGGTGCTTATTGTCTTCACCCAGAAGAAGGAAAGGCTGAGTTTGCAGCAATAAAATTCGAACCTGTCACCACCAGGTTCCCCTCAGGTAATTAAAACAGAAACATTGACCACCAAGATATCTTACCAGCTATATCTGCTGAGCAAGTATATCTAATGGAAATGTGGCTTATGGTGTTGAGGTACCTGCTGAAGGGGTTAAGCCGCCTGATAATCTGTGTGGATCCAGCACACGTTGCTATGTTGCTCAGGTTCTTAATGTACTTGTTTAAGAGATCTGTGCATAATCTGTTGCCTTCACGTATGAATAACCAAAACATCATGGAGGATTAATCTACCTGCTTTGAAGAACTACTTGTAACATATCAATCACATTCTATCACAAAAGACATCCAATTTTCCAGGAGAATTTTCGCACTTGCCCCACCTCTATAGCTAAATGGAAGCATTATGGTTGTCTTAAAATAAATTCTGAAAAAAGACAAGTCATCATTTTTAGTCAACCTAACTCTATCTAGTCAGCTGGATAGTATTAAACCGGCACCTTCTAGCTTGGCCAAAAACCTGGGAGTTAGGGAAGATCAAAAACTGACCTTTGCTACCCAAATCACTACAGCCGCAGCCACTTGTTTTGCCCTTCTGAAAAATCTCAGAATACGTTCCTCAATCCACAAGCTGTGATACACACAGTGATCCAGTCTACACTAGACTACAGAAACAGTCTATACTTCAGCATCATATTTCCTTCGTTGGCTGCAAATCATCTAGAACAAGGAAGCTCACTTGAATCTTAATATTCATTGTCATCAATCCTTCTCAGGGCATCTGAAAACCTTGCACTAGCTCCCAATTCCCAAAAAGATAGCCTTTAAACTCTTCTGACCTTCAGGGCACTGCACAGCAAAGGCCCATCTTATCTTCAGAAATCAAACCATTGGTACACACCTTTGTACGCTCTAAGAGCTTCCAATCCAAAACTTTTAAACTACTCAAATTTAATTTAGCCATAAAGGGAGGTCACTCCTTTACATATTTATCAGCTAAACGTTGTACCTATATTCCTGTTCACATTTGAACTTTACCATCTGATAGACTGCTCTGAAAAAAATACTAAGATGTAGTTATTTAAGAGCAATTAATTCCCAACAGCACGAGAAGAGTCTTCAGCACTGTAGCTGTGCACTGTGCAAGGTTGTCATCTTCTAGCTCCTCTGGGGTGGACTGCTTCCTCTTGACCTCCTCATAGTCATGAAGGGATATCTGGACTTCCACCTTTGTGGCCTTCCTTCTTGCATTCAGCCATCTCAATCTGCAGAGCTCATGCAGCTCAACCTTGCTGAGGTCATCCACCCTGATCAGCTCCATTTCCATTGTAGCAAAAAGGAGGTGAGGTAAACTTGGAAATAGGAAAAATAGCCTACCAAGAACTAAGGAGAATTTATAAAGAGGTGGGATCTCATATCAAATTATTTATCTGGGATTTTAATGTTACATTAATCGCTGTATGGTACCTGACAAACACAAGTAGTAAATCCCACCACTGAGCACCAATGTTGGAAATTTAGTTTTTGGTTGAGGGGGATGTGAACCCTTCTCAAGCAACAACCTCAATCCCCGTCCGGGTGAACCACAAAAAGTCACTAAATTAACCCATGCCTACTCCTCAGATAGCTTGGCACAAAAGCAGTCAGGCTTAACTTAGAGGCAATGTGTAAAGTATTTATGCGGCACTTACATTGCAATAAAGTGAAAACACAACGTAAGAAAAATCCCACACCAATTTAGAAAAATAGAGTAAAATGTAATACATTTGTTGTCACCAACACAACAACAATCCAATGAGGAGAACTGTAATTATGATTTTTTTAAATGTTTTTTGGTAAAAATTAGTGCCTTAACGATAAAAGCGGCAACCGCAGACATCTAGTTGTGCAAGACTAGTGCAAAGTCGAATGTTATGGCCGACCGTGATGGAGCGCACTTTGGGTACATGAGGTGCATAGCTGCCAAGGTTTCAAATTGCTATGTGTTACATTTTCATAATTTCTGGGTAATTATGAGTGACATTTCAACGACTATGAGTGACACTTTCTTGCAAGCAAAGTCAAGCAATCAAGACAAAGGAAACATATAAATATCAGAAATTACACCCATTTGAGCAACGAGAAACTCTATGAATATCTTAAAACTGCTGCAAAGCAGCAGAAATGAAAGGGCACTAACCGGAGACAGACTGCGTGACTGCAGTTCTCAGCAACAGAGGGCAGGCATTGCAGCTGCTCAGAAGATGATCTAATTGATCTGATCATTCATGGCCGTGCGCTAGCCTAAAAAGCAAATTTGATAGCATAGCATAGCAAGTTCAACTTGGAGATTATACCGTCACTCAGTCTCAGGCACTTCTTTCTTTGCGAGCCTGTCGAGCCGGCCCCATGGCTACAGACGGGCCCCATCACACTCGGCAGCCAACGGTCGGGTTGTGTCCAGTCTGCGGGATCAATACCGCTGCGGTGCGAGTGGCGAGCTCTGTTATTGCCAGCAGGTTCCAATGGTGAGTCAACCACCGGCGCTGGTGGGGTCGGGTCCGGTTGCCGAAATCCATACTGCTGCAGTGCAAGTGGCATGCTCAGCTGCGCTGCCATTGCCCACACACTCACTGCAGCAGCCAAAACTTGAAATGCTGCCCGCTTGTGCCATGGGTGGCAGGAAGGACCCGTCACCTGCCTATTAAAGTGAGTCTGACAAACTCGCTGAGACTCACACTGTCTCGGTAGAAGCCATTAGGCACGGACAGTGACTCCTTCTGATGTCTGTTATTATGAGGCATGGTGTCGGGTATCCTGTGTTACATTGTAGCACAGACTAGTACTAGGAGCTAGCAAGCAGATGAGCCAAACCCCAAGCCTGCTGGGGTTTCAGTATTGGTGAATTATAGCAGCGCTCCGGCTTGACAGCTGACAGGCGCTCTAATACGTGGTTTTGCATTTCAGTGCGGTGATGCGGACCACCACACCGACATGCGATAGTCTAATGCTTGATGCGTGGTACTTGGCAGGGATGGAGGTGGATTGGGCTTGGTCTCCATCTACCTTAGGATTTAGAAGAATTTTTTAAGATAAATATCTGGGAAGGTAAAGTCTGCGGGGCAAGGCAGTGTGCAAAGAGGAGGCGTTGTTGTCAAGGAGCCGCTGGATGAAGTTGCACTGAAGATTTCTATGTTCACATTTAGTCTGTTTTTTGGAAGTCGAAAAATCACCAGCAGCACGGATCTGCAGACAATAGCCGTCGAGGGCTCGACAAGGCCGGATGCCCTTTCTGCAAGGAGCTGCCAAACAGGATTTGCAGCTGCGGACAGGAAGGTAGCGGGACCTACCAGGAAGTCAGGCCACCCTACAATACACCTTGTGCGGATCGACGAGCAGGCAGGTCCCAGTCTCCTCTCAGTTCTCAGGTCACTTTTTGGCTGTGAACATTCTAAATCCCAAGTTTTGGTTTTAGGCTGTTTGGGCACCTTTAGCACTACTTCCAAGTGTCCAGGACTGGTTGGGCACCACTTGGAGGCTAGGACTCACTTCGGGCCGGTTCAAATCCAGGGTTCAAGTTGTTGGAGCTTTGGGGTCAAAACAGGAGGCCAACCAACTAGCCCTTGAGCCATTGTGGTAGTCCTGGGTTCAAGCGGCAAGTCAGTCCTCTAGCAGCAAGGCAGTTCTCTAAGGGTTCGAGGCAGGTTTCCAGCATCAGGGAAGTCCTCTGAAGTGCAGGGCAGGCCATCTGACTGCCCTGCCCAGGCTCCAAGGGGTCTTGGGTGACAAAAGGCTAGTGTGAAGTTCTTTGTGAGTGTGCTGACGCAGGTCCTTTGAAATGTAAGTGGGGCAGATAACAGCTTAACCCCACACATCCTGGCAGGATGTCCCATCCTGCCAACACTCAGTTCTCCCTTGTATCACTGTCTGGAAGGAATACACAAAGGCAAACTGCCATGCTAATCGCAGTCATGTGACCAAATGATTAAGGCACGAAAATGGCAACTTTTTAAAAGTTGCATTTTCAGATTTGCGACTCATGGTAGTGAAAAACAAATGCAAGAGCTTTTCACTGCCAGGACATGTAAAATGTAAAAAAGTACATGTCCAACCTTTTAAATACAATGCACTCTACACTGTGAGATGTTTAAGACCTACCTTAGGGGTGAGTAATACGTACTAAAAAAAGGAGTTTTAGGAATGGCAAAGGGTTTATTTTGCCAAGTCGAATTGGCTTTGAGTACAGGTGCAGTACTTGTAGCCTCCTTGAAAGTATGAAATGCTTTCTGGCAGGCCTCTGTCCAGATCACTTTCTTGAACTGCTTCTTAGAAGTCAGATTTGTTAAGGAGGCAACAATGGTGCCATACATGTTAACAATTCTCCTATAGTATCCAGTGAGGCCCTAGAAGGCCCTAACTTTAATGTGAGGTTTGAGGGGTTCCCGGGAAAGGACAGTCGCCATGTTGGCCTGAAGTGGCTGCACCTAGTCCCTGTCCACCAGATGTCCCAGATACACCAATGATCCCTGACCTATCTGGCAGGCTCCACACCCACACTTTCTTTCCAGATTGAAACTTGACCAGAGTGGCCTTCTGGTTATGCCAGAGCTTTAAAACCCCCTGGTCGGCTTCTGGGCTCTCAGAAGTCTTCTTCCAGAACTTTTCTATCTGGTTTCTAAGAGCCATCATGTAGCTACTAACATCCTGGGGTAGCTTCCTGCGAGCTTGCTCCCACCCCACCTCACCAGACTGAGAGGTCCCCTAACAGAGGAGCTCAAATGGGTTAACCCCAACTCCCTTCTGTGGTGCCTCCCTGTAGGCAAAAAGCAGGCATTGTAAGAGGACGTCCCACTTCCCCTCATGGACTCAGGTAAATGCCCATAATGCCTTTCAGGGTCTTTGACCCTTTCAACAAGCCTATTGGTCTCAGGGTGATAGGGTGAGGTTACCTCACACTCATCCCACATGGACTTCATGTATGCAGATATGAAGTTGGTGCCGCTGTCAAATACCACTTCTTTGTGAAACCCCACTCGGGTAAAAATCACCATCAGAGCGCTAGCAACTGCACGTCCAGTCACAGATCTCAGAGGTATGGCCTCTGGGTATCAAGCGGCATGGTACACTAAAACCAGGATACACTTGTTGCCCAAGACAGTTTTTACGGTTCCATGGGCCCTCCAATGTTGATGCCCACCATTTCAAAGAAGTTGCCGAACATAGGCCAGGAAATCAGTGGAGCCTTTAGCTTTTTCCATGACTTCCAACTACCTGGCAGGTGGGACATGACCTGCAGAATGCATCTGAGGCCGTCTTCTTCGGGGGCCAATCGAAGTGGGGAACAAGCCTGGGAAAGGTATTCTCCTGCCCCAGATGTCTTACCAGTGGCATATCATGAGCCAGACCCAGTAGGAAGGCTTTGTAGCACTGGAGTTACCACCAACACACGAGTTGCTCCAGACTCAGGAACCTTAGGATCACTATATAGAAGGTCATTTTCCCAATAGATCAGGTGATTTCCAGAGGTCTCACAAGATGCCTGGACCTCAGCTTGCCACCTCAAGGTCTCCAAAGTTGGGCAGTCTTTCTGAGCTCGACAGTAGGCCTACCCGGTGGGCTCCCCCTTAACATGCCATCCAGTAGTCTCAGGCATGTCTCACCGGGCTCCAATATCCTGCCTGATAGGCTCCAGGGTGGCCTCCTAACCAGTCACTTCCCCCTGGACTGTGGGAGTTTCAGGGACTGGTTTCCCCTTGCCCTCTGCCCTTCCTCTTTTTAGCAACTGCCTGACCCATTTTTCCAGGCTCCAGTCCTCCTTGATGCTCCTATTGGGCTGCTATTGACCTTGCGGTCACGCATACCCACTCAGGCAACCCCAACATCTCCATGTGGACCTGAGCTCCACTTCCTTCCAGACAGTGTGCTCTAGGTCATTGCCTAACAAACAATCAACAGGCATGGCAGGATTCACATCTACTCTAAGAGATCATGAGACCCCTTCACTCAAAGGGACCAGAGACACTGGGTAGAGACTCTTACAGTTGTCTGACACTACAACCTGGTGAAATATACTGGGGATTTCCTGCTCTAAGGACACCAGATGACACCTTACAGTAGTCATACTGGCTCCTGTGTCCCTCAGAGCCTCCACCCTCTGCCCATTGAAGGTGACCCACTGCCTATACTTGGAAATATTAGCAGGTGGGTGGGCTTTGGGCAGCATCTCTTTGTCACCCACGGACACTAGGGTAAACTCTGCTCTCTCTCCCACACTAACTGGACCATCTCCTCCCAAAATGCTACACTAGCTAACCCAACATTCTGCCCACCAGTGGGGGGCAGTAGCCACTTGGAACACTTGGCATTCCCCTTCATGTGCCCATACTTGTAACACTCATAGCCCTTGGGGACAAACTTCCCTGTTTTCTTATCAACAAACCCCTTTTTCTTCTGGTCAGATTGGGTCTGGGTCTCCTTCCTCTGTGAAGTATTTTGGGGGCCCAGCGAGAACACCTTATTGTTTTTTTTATCCCCTCCTTCTTCTGGTGGGGACCCTGACTACCCATTTAGGAATTCCCCTCAGATTCTTGTTTGGACACTCTGTTGCTGACCCAGAGGTCTCTCTTCTTTGCAAACTCCCTGGGGTCAGTGAGCTTACTGTCAACCAAGGGTTGCTGCAACTCTGTCAAGCAGGTACTGAGCATGTGCTCCCTCAAAATTAGATTGTACAGGCCAGTAAAATAACTTACTTTGCTGTCCCTCACCCAACCAGTGATCCAAGAAATCTACTCAACACTGGTTTGGCACTTTCTCGCTGTCCCTGAACCTGATGTAGTACTTTTCAGGGGCAGCCCAAAACTGGTTATTAAAATGTATTTCATAGGAGCATTCTTCATCTGATCCCTCACCTCTAGTGCCAGACGGATGTCTGGCCCCAGTGTTGCATGTGTTTCCACAAGCTTGCTCCCCAGTCATCCTCTGGGGCCCTGTACACCTTCAGGGCTACCTCGCAGGAAGAAGAACATTTATCTATTTCAGCACCCACCACAAAGCTGGGCACCAGGTCTTGTGGCATGCAGACTCTCATATCTCCATTGGACACTGGATGAATGCAGCAAACCATTCCTGCTGGACTCTGTTTGCTAGGCTCTGATGCCTGGCTCCTTAAGACTCATCTCATGAGCCATTCTCCTTTCCTCCAGAGCCAGCTTCTTTTCCTCCAGGGCCCTTTTGGCAGCAGCCTTCCCCTTGGCTGCTTCCAGTTTCAATTTGGCCAACTGCAGCCTGAACTCCCCCTCAGCCTTTCTGTCCACCAGCTCCTGAATGGCTAGGTTGTGGGCAGACACACTGCTCCATGTCCCGGCAGGGGGCTCCTCTTCTGCAGGCAAGTTGTCCTCTTCCTTAGGCAGCTGCAACTCAGGGTCTGCGGCAAGACCCTTCTCCTCCTCTAAGTCCACTTCCTCTTCCTCATGGTTGTCATCTCCTGGATCCTCTGGGGTGCACTGCATTGTCTTGACCTTCCCATAGGCATGGAGGGCTAGCTGGACTTCCACCTTTGTGGCCTTCCTTTTTTGCATTCAGCCCCCTCTATTTGTAGAGCGTCTGCACCTCAGCCTTGCTGAGGTGTTCCACTTTGATCAGCTCCATCTCCATTGTTTGCATGAAATTATTTTACAAAATCAATTAAACTCATTTATACTTGAACTAATCTGTTAGAAAGAGATCTTACACGGGTGTAAATGTTTTTAAAGAATTGATTTTATCATGAAAAATCTTTCAAAGGGTACAAAAAAACGAATACAAATTTCTAAATGAAACTACACACAGCAACTGAGGTTTCCAGATCTTTCAATGTTACAAACACCTCTTAGTCACTAGTGTGGACACCTCTTTACAAAGATATAACAGGAAAATGTGACTGGCTCCATAGACAACAGATCCATCTTCAGGACATAAAATTCAAGTGTTGGGTGACCCTTAACAGTTTGTATGGACTGATTCAAGTCATAGTCAAGTCCATCAAGACTTCAATTCGAAATTAAGAAGGGGCTATCAAATGGCACCCACTGCATTGACAATGAAAGTAGGCAATTCTGATTTAATGTGAGCCTGACGATTACTTTCAGTTGGCTCCGATGTGCCCAGAACTAGCTTGTGTCTAGAAACTGGACGGCTACGCATACGGAGGCAGAGTACCCTGTGTTGGAACCCCGGTTAAAGGAACGTGTAATCTGCTGGACAGATACGTTTTAATGAACATACTGTTTGGAGTGAGAACGAGCCTTCCCTCCTGTTGATGTGCTAGAGAGACGGAACTAGCCTGGACTTTTTTATTTATTAAACAGATTGGGATCTTATCCATTTTTATCACTGGTATAAGGAAGTGAACCATTAAAAAGGAGCCCGTTTGCTTAAAACAAGAGTGTGAGGGTTTTCTGTCTCGTATAAAGCTCTGTATGGAGAGGAACGTAGCCTGTATTTCTGAACTATACCCTAGTTGGGCAGTATTTTTATTTGAAGAATTATTGAAGCAAGGTGGGAAGATATTGGCTTTCCTGAAGAAGGTGGGGGTGATATTTCGTTGGACCCACCGAAACGCGTCGATGCTTTGTTGTTGAATACATCACGGATCAATGACAAGTGCAACACTTTATGGCTATCATTGAACAAGAATTTGTTGATCTAATTGTGTGCATTAATATCCTATTTTTTGTCTGACAATTGTGATGTCTTCTTGATTTGAAAACATTTTTTCTTGCTGTATTCCCTCTCGCTGTAGTTGTGTGTTTTTTTAAACTTGTTTTTGTATTTGTGATTAGTTGTTTTTATTGAATGGTACATTTGAGTATTAAATTGCCTCATAAAATGTTTTTAACATTGTGATTAGCTAGAATATGTACATATATAATTTTAATAAATTGAAAAGAGAGAAAAAAATTGTTTCTTTGACTTAATTTTTGAGTTCATGTAATTTGCACCTCTGTGTTGGGTTGACCCTGGATGATTGATATTAAGTTTGGTGGTGGATGTGAGAATCAGTTGTTGTAGTTGTATATTTGTTCCCAAGGGGATTGTTTTTTTGACTTTAGAAACTGGATGGGCCAAGCATCAACGAACATACCGCTGTGTTGACAGTCGGCGTCTGAAGATGGTCTAGCGGATGTCTACAATATAGACCGAAACGTCGACTATTGCACCTACTTTTACGTTGAACTGTTGTTTTCAAGGATCTGTTGTCTGTGGAGCCAGTCACATTTTCCTGGTATATCTTTGTAAAGAGGTGTCCACACTGTCATAAACTCCCCTTTCTTCAGCGATGACGATAAGCTCAGAATTGAGGTCGCAATAATGGAAGATGACTGGGTAGCTCACTTTGCCAAACTATATACTGGTTCAACCGAAAACAGTCAAAATAGCTTAGCGTCTGGGTCAGGAGATGCCCCCCTTGGGTCTACATTTCTGTCAAAATACTTTGATTTTAAATTTACATTGGAGGAGGTGAACCGGGTCTTGGGATCAAGTAAGGGAGGAAAAGCACCAGGCCCGGATGGGATCCCGATTGATATTTTTAAAAATAATACTGATCTTTGGGGCCCTCTTTTGACTTTGGTTTTTAGGTCCTGCCGGAATATTGGATTCCCAAGCTCCTGGCCCGAATCCCATATTGTACCAATATTCAAAAAGGACGATCGAAATTGTCCCGCGCACTATAGATCCATCTCTTTGCTGGATTCTCTAGTCAAGGTGGTGGGCCGCATACTTTTAAGCAGATTACAGGAGTGGGCAGACTGTAACAACATCATGTCTGATTTTCAATATGGTTTTCGCAAGGGAATTGGGACCACGGAGCAGGCCAGTAACCTGAATTTACTGGTGAGTAAATATACACATATAAAAGGGGGCAATTTGTTTCTGGTGTTTGTGGACTTGACCTCCGCATTCGATTGTGTTGTTCACAACAAACTCTGGTCTATTATGATCTCAATGGGTATTGACTGCGCCATTCTCAATTTCCTTAGATATCTGTACTCAACTAGCTCTGCTAAGATCTGCTTTGGTACGAGAGGTGAATGTACACGATCCGTTGACATCAAAAAAGGAGTCCGCCAAGGGAGCGTACTCGCCCCGTTTCTATTTAATTTATACAATTAACAGCTTGGGTAGCACCCTTGCGGACACATGCATCGATCTGCCCCAAATTGGTCACCGGCCCATACCAGCTCTGCTATATGCGGACGATGCGTTGCTTATGGTCCGCACCCCCATGGCTTTGCAGCACCTCTTAGATAAATGTGTACATTTTATGGAGAATTTGGGGTTACAAATTAATATAAGCAAAACCTATGTTATGAAAGCTGGCCAAAAGTTATCTAAGGGTCGTAATATTTTATTAGGAAATGCGATTTTACCCCAAACATCCACCTTTTCGTACTTGGGAATTTTATTTGATGGTGATGGGAACTGGAGAAGTGCAGTAAAATCGAGAAGGATGCAGTTCCATAGATCAATTATGGGTCTATGCAACTTCTCAAGGAAACTGGGCCGTAAACACCCTAAAGAAATGCTGAACATTTATAATGCCAAATGTCGGTCAATTGCGATGTATGGCTCCGAGCTGTGGGGGCATGTAAATGTGGACTCAATACAGCTGTAAGAAAATTTATTTTTTAAAAATCTCCTTGGGCTCCCAATCAGCGGTTCTAATTTTGTGTGCCACGCGCAATTGGGAGCAACTTATCTAGCAGATCTGATAAAGGTACAGCCAGTTCTTCTCTGGCATAAGCTATGGACATTGGATCATATGAATTTTAATTGTGCGATTGTACAGGACTGTTGTGACTCTGAGTATGCCCTGAAAATCCCATGGCTAAAATATATTAAGAATGTTATGTCTGATATCTGCCACCCGAATACTATGATAATCCTGAAACCCTGCAGCATATTACGAGAAAATCATTAAAGAGAGAATGTCTAAATACCCTAGTGGAAGCGAGATTGTCGGTGGAACTGGTCAAGCCAACTGTACAGCATAACCAAATGGTTCTGACCAGTTTCTCGATGCAACCGTATTTAACCAGCATTCTTAACCCCTTCGGTGCTTATGACGAGCTGGACTCGTCATGGCACACAGTGCTCGTGTGCTCATGACGAGTCCAGCTCGTCATAAGACCACCCACGGGGGAAGCGCTGGCGCTCCCCCCGTGGGAATCCGATCGTCGTTTTTTTTTGGGGGAAGGCAGGGGAAGGACTTCCCTGCCTCCCCCGCCCCCCGCCCTCCCCATCAGCGACGTCAGCGCGCGGCGCGCTGACATCATTGAGGGTTTCCCTTTCTTCCCCGACGCGCTGGAAGCCATTTGCTTCCAGCGCGTCGGGGAAATCAGGTGAGTTTTGGCTCGGGGAGGGGGGGTTTGAATCAAAAGAGGCATCGAGGGAAAGGAAAGGGTTTTCCTTTCCCCCGATGCCTCTTTTGTGCATTCCTGCTGCACGATCATGTGATCGTGCAGCAGGAATGCCCACGAGGGAGGGAGGGTGATCTACGCCGCTGTAGTGTAGGAAAGGCACTATACATTTCCCCAACGAGGTAGCATTTACTGATTAGCCAGTAGAAAGTACTCCAGTTGAGTAGAGGTATTGCACAAAACGGTGGCATCTTCATGGATAAATATGCAGGGCAGATGTGCCTTCTCTCCATTTCCAACGTGAAAAGTTAGCTGTAATCCTTGATGGAGGTCTTTGCATCCTTCATTTTCTCGAGCGCAATTCTCGTGTAGAATTCGTGAGCGTGGAGATGTGCCTTCTCTCCATTTACACCCTGAAAAGTTAGCTGTAATCCTTGATGGAGGTCTTTGCATCCTTGAATTTCTCGAGCGCAATGCTCGTGTAGTTCCTGTGACCAGGAGGTTCCTTCTCCTCGTCTGCCGCTGAGATCCTGCTCTGACCCTTTATAACAAGAGGCATGTGAACGGGCCTAGAAGCCCCGCTCGTTTGGCCCCGCCACACATACACTAGCGGTATGCAACGTCTGCCCGCCCTTTCCCCACTATGATGGACAGCTTACTCCAAGGACCCCGGCGCTTTCGGCGCGGTGGCAAAGTTACAGACACACAGGTCACTGGAGACAATTCTTCTGGTCCTTTACGCAGCTGTAGTGTAGGAAAGGCACTATACATTTCCCCAACGAGGTAGCACTTACTGATTAGCCAGTAGAAAGTACTCCAGTTGAGTAGAGGTATTGCACAAAACGGTGGCATCTTCGTGGATAAATATGCAGGGCAGATGTGCCTTCTCTCCATTTCCAACGTGAAAAGTTAGCTGTAATCCTTGATGGAGGTCTTTGCATCCTTCATTTTCTCGAGCGCAATTCTCGTGTAGAATTCGTGAGCGTGGAGATGTGCTTTCTCTCCATTTACACCCTGAAAAGTTAGCTGTAATCCTTGATGGAGGTCTTTGCATCCTTGAATTTCTGGAGCGCAATGCTCGTGTAGTTCCTGTGACCAGGAGGTTCCTTCTCCTCGTCTGCCGCTGAGATCCTGCTCTGACCCTTTATAACAAGAGGCATGTGAACGGGCCTAGAAGCCCCGCTCGTTTGGCCCCGCCACACATACACTAGCGGTATGCAACGTCTGCCCGCCCTTTCCCCACTATGATGGACAGCTTACTCAAAGGACCCCGGCGCTTTCGGCGCGGTGGCAAAGTTACAGACACACAGGTCACTGGAGACAATTCTTCTGGTCCTTTACGCAGCTGTAGTGTAGGAAAGGCACTATACATTTACCCAACGAGGTAGCACTTACTGATTAGCCAGTAGAAAGTACTCCAGTTGAGTAGAGGTATTGCACAAAACGGTGGCATCTTCGTGGATAAATATGCAGGGCAGATGTGCCTTCTCTCCATTTCCAACGTGAAAAGTTAGCTGTAATCCTTGATGGAGGTCTTTGCATCCTTCATTTTCTCGAGCGCAATTCTCGTGTAGAATTCGTGAGCGTGGAGATGTGCCTTCTCTCCATTTACACCCTGAAAAGTTAGCTGTAATCCTTGATGGAGGTCTTTGCATCCTTGAATTTCTCGAGCGCAATGCTCGTGTAGTTCCTGTGACCAGGAGGTTCCTTCTCCTCGTCTGCCGCTGAGATCGTGCTCTGACCCTTTATAACAAGAGGCATGTGAACGGGCCTAGAAGCCCCGCTCGTTTGGCCCCGCCACACATACACTAGCGGTTTGCAACGTCTGCCCGCCCTTTCCCCACTATGATGGACAGCTTACTCAAAGGACCCCGGCGCTTTCGGCGCGGTGGCAAAGTTACAGACACACAGGTCACTGGAGACAATTCTTCTGGTCCTTTACGCAGCTGTAGTGTAGGAAAGGCACTATACATTTACCCAACGAGGTAGCACTTACTGATTAGCCAGTAGAAAGTACTCCAGTTGAGTAGAGGTATTGCACAAAACGGTGGCATCTTCGTGGATAAATATGCAGGGCAGATGTGCCTTCTCTCCATTTCCAACGTGAAAAGTTAGCTGTAATCCTTGATGGAGGTCTTTGCATCCTTCATTTTCTCGAGCGCAATTCTCGTGTAGAATTCGTGAGCGTGGAGATGTGCCTTCTCTCCATTTACACCCTGAAAAGTTAGCTGTAATCCTTGATGGAGGTCTTTGCATCCTTGAATTTCTCTCGCGCAATGCTCGCGTAGTTCCTGTGACCAGGAGGTTCCTTCTCCTCGTCTGCCGCTGAGATCCTGCTCTGACCCTTTATAACAAGAGGCATGTGAACGGGCCTAGAAGCCCCGCTCGTTTGGCCCCGCCACACATACACTAGCGGTATGCAACGTCTGCCCGCCCTTTCCCCACTATGATGGACAGCTTACTCAAAGGACCCCGGCGCTTTCGGCGCGGTGGCAAAGTTACAGACACACAGGTCACTGGAGACAATTCTTCTGGTCCTTTACGCAGCTGTAGTGTAGGAAAGGCACTATACATTTACCCAACGAGGTAGCACTTACTGATTAGCCAGTAGAAAGTACTCCAGTTGAGTAGAGGTATTGCACAAAACGGTGGCATCTTCGTGGATAAATATGCAGGGCAGATGTGCCTTCTCTCCATTTCCAACGTGAAAAGTTAGCTGTAATCCTTGATGGAGGTCTTTGCATCCTTCATTTTCTCGAGCGCAATTCTCATGTAGAATTCGTGAGCGTGGAGATGTGCCTTCTCTCCATTTACACCCTGAAAAGTTAGCTGTAATCCTTGATGGAGGTCTTTGCATCCTTGAATTTCTCGAGCGCAATGCTCGTGTAGTTCCTGTGACCAGGAGGTTCCTTCTCCTCGTCTGCCGCTGAGATCCTGCTCTGACCCTTTATAAACAAGAGGCATGTGAACGGGCCTAGAAGCCCCGCTCGTTTGGCCCCGCCACACATACACTAGCGGTATGCAACGTATACCCGCCCTTTCCCCACTATGATGGACAGCTTACTCAAAGGACCCCGGCGCTTTCGGCGCGGTGGCAAAGTTACAGACACACAGGTCACTGGAGACAATTCTTCTGGTCCTTTACGCAGCTGTAGTGTAGGAAAGGCACTATACATTTACCCAACGAGGTAGCACTTACTGATTAGCCAGTAGAAAGTACTCCAGTTGAGTAGAGGTATTGCACAAAACGGTGGCATCTTCGTGGATAAATATGCAGGGCAGATGTGCCTTCTCTCCATTTCCAACGTGAAAAGTTAGCTGTAATCCTTGATGGAGGTCTTTGCATCCTTCATTTTCTCGAGCGCAATTCTCGTGTAGAATTCGTGAGCGTGGTTAAGCAGATGTGGCTTCTCTCCATTTACACCCTGAAAAGTTAGCTGTAATCCTTGATGGAGGTCTTTGCATCCTTGAATTTCTCGAGCGCAATGCTCGTGTAGTTCCTGTGACCAGGAGGTTCCTTCTCCTCGTCTGCCGCTGAGATCGTGCTCTGACCCTTTATCCCCTTCGGTGCTTATGACGAGCTGGACTCGTCATGGCACACAGTGCTCGTGTGCTCATGACGAGTCCAGCTCGTCATAGAACACCCACGGGGAAGCGCTGGCGCTCCCCCGTGGGAATCCGATCGTTAGTTTTTTTTTTTGGGGAGGCAGGGGCAGGGCTTCCCCTGCCTCCCCTCGCCCCATCAATGACGTCCAGCGCGCGAGGCG